>NW_020869232.1:300349-305349 GCF_003789085.1 Penaeus vannamei | reverse complement strand
AAGGGGAAACCTAAGAAGAAAAAACGAAGGCCGGTAAGTCGACGGGATTTTTCATCTCAAGATAATTACTGAGTTATAGACGCCGCCGGCAGCGAAATTGTCCAACTTTTTCCGCCGCGAGGAACTTGTGCGGACAGCAGCTTTGTCATCGTGTATCATACGGAATGCGAAAATTCGGAGAGTGTTTGGAGTCGAGAATAAATGGACGGAAAGGAGGGGAAAGAAAAGTGGCTCCGGAGGTGGTAGGATGAGGGATGAAGGAAGGAAGAACGAGAGGTGAAGGGAGGAAAAAGGAGGGAGAAAGGAAGAGATGGAGAAAAGGAGAAAGGGAGAAATGGATAAAATGAGAAAGGGGAAGGAGGAGAGAGGGAGAGGAGGGACAAATAGACAGACATACAGTCACAACAGACAGACAGAAAATACTCAGTGTATACCCCCTCTCCCCCTTTGGGATCTGCTGTACATCTCGTACTCCTGTGTCCCTGTTGTTGCGTCCTTCCTTGGGGATTCAGATGCCTCCTCTCAGATCTTTCCCAAGACGGCGGCTCTATGAATAAAGGCAGCATTTTCAAGCCGGCGTTTTGTTGTTAAAGTCTACGGGGGGAACTGATGTTTTCATTTACTTTCAGGAGAACGTCGGAATGATTTTGGTTATTATTTGAATGTATACAGTGCTATTGTTCTGAAAAGAGTGGTTGGGTATGGTGTGTGTGTGTGTGTGTGTGTGTGTGTGTGTGTGTTGTGTGTGTGAGTGTGTGCGTGTGTGGTGCGTGCATGTGTGTGTGTGTGTGTGTGTGTGTGTGTGTGTGTGTGTGTTGAGTGTGTGTGAGTGTAAGTGTAGTAGTATGTGTGAGAGAGAGAAGAGAGAGAGAAGAGAGAGTGAGAGAGAGAGAGAGAGAGAGAGAGAGAGAGAGAGAGAGAGAGAGAGAGAGAGAGAGAAGAGAGAGAGAGAGGGAAACTGACTCAGTAAAGTCTTACGTCCCCTGAAAGCGACTTGGCAAAGGTCACACATAATTAACGTTTTTAAACACATGGCATTCTCGCGTGGTCAGCGGATGTGTCTGCGATGAGGAACAGCGAAGTGGCCGGAGATGGAAAGTTTCTGATGAAGATAAAGTTACTTATTCTTGGACACGAGGCGGAGGTGGAAGTGGTGATGGTGGTGGTGGTGGTGGTGGGTGATGGTGATGGAAGTGATAGTGGTGTTCCTGGTGGCGGTTGTGGTGTTTCCTAGCGTGGTGTGATAGTGGCCGTGGAGGTGCTGTTGGTTGTGATGATGGTTATAAATGAGGAGGAAGGGAAGAAGGCGATACCGAAGATGATAGAGATCGAGGAGGATGGGGATATGAAGCGGCTAAAGATAAAGTGAACGACGACGAAAGAAGGAGAGAAGAAAAGGAGGAAACAGGAGAAAAGGAGTACTTAGAGTCACGTCTGTGCTGGACTGCGAGGGGAGTGCTGGGATGCTGCTGCGACACGGCTGCAAAAGAGCGAGGAAACCATTGTGAGATATTATTTTACACCTCTGCTCTCCTGCTACAGGGGAGCATCTGCACTGCATTTCGGTCGCTCTCTTTGGAGAATCTCTCTCTCTCTCTCTCTCTCTCTCTCTCTCTCTCTCTCTCTCTCTCTCTCTCTCTCTCTCTCTCTCTCTCTCTCTCTCCTCTCTCTCTCTCTCTCTCTCTCTCTCCTCTCTTCTCTCTCTCTCGCAATCTCCTCTCTTTGATCTGTCTATCCATCAGTCTATAAATGTGTATCTTTTCTATCTCTACCTCTATCTTTCGTATTATCCTCCATCGCCTCTTTCTTGCTATTCTCCTACTGGCATCTCTCCAGTTCTCTTCTCCTAGCAAATTTTTACAATCTTTTTACACTCTTTTCCTCCTCCTAGCTCCTAGCTTGAGAGAGAAAAGAGAGAGAGAAAGAGAAAAAAGAAAGAGAGAAAAAAAGAGAAAGAGAAAAAAAAGAGAGAGAAAGAAAAGAGAAAGAGCCAGAGCGAGAGCACCGCCAGACCAGCCAGTACCGTTACCTCTGCCCTCAAAAAATGACACATTGTATTCCAGAACATAAGGGAAGGGAAAAAAAATGGAACTCGCGCTCCGCTGTTCGAATGAGACTAGTAAGCAAACCGGACTCTTGCCGCGGGACCCAGGACCGGCATGCAGAACTCATTTCTGGCTATCGCTTCGAATGAAGGCGCACGGCGGGGATGTTGAGGATAATGTGTGGGCCGCGTCAGGTAGATTATTTAAAGGGGGAGATAAAGAGGGAAGAGGGGGAGAAGGAGGAGGGAAGAGGAGTAAGGGTGGTAGGGGGAGGTGGAGAAGGAGAGGAGGGGAAAGAAAGAGGGGGACAGGGGGGGGGAAGAGGGAGGGGGGAATTATGGTGGGGAAAGTTGTTGAGGAGGAGGAAGAGAGAGAGAGATGGGAAGGGGGGAGATGGAAAGGGAGTGGAGGGGGAGATGAAGAAATGAAAGAGAGACAGAAGGAGAGAGAAAGCGGAGAGGGAAAGAGGGAGAGAGATGGGAAAGGAGAGGGAGAGAGGGAGAGAGACCAAGACGCAAACAGGCAGAAAGACAAGAAACAGAAACAGAGACAGTAAGAGGACACAGAAATGAGACCGACAAAATCAAACCGCAAACCGCACCACTTTCCCACACCACACCCTCCCCCCACCCTCCCCCACGCTCCCCGCCACAATATAGCCACGCAACACAATACGCCACACCGCCGTCCCGTTCCTCTCCTCACCTGTCCCCAGGGATACTCTTCTACCCCCACCCTCTCCTCCCGTCCTGTTCCTCGCAGCTCCCTCCTCACTTGTCCCCATGGATACTCTCCCCTCCCCCCACCCCCCACCACCTCTCCTCCTCCCCGCCCGCTGTAAAAGAAACAACGTCACACGCCAGAGCCCTTCGAAGTGCATATGTACCCCCTCCCCCACACCGCCCCCCACGCCCCCTACCCCCGCGAGTCCCCTTTTGAGAAATGTAATCCCAATCTCTTTGTGCAATTGGGAGGTGTGGCTCGCTAACCTTTTCCTCGCCTCGACTCCTTTCTCCCGGCTTGTGTGAAGTGTAGGGGGGGGGGATGTGTGTATCTGTGGGGGAGGAGGGGTGTTAGTGTCTATGTGCGTGTGTTAGTATGTGTGTGTTGAGGGGTGGGGTGGGGGGGTTGTTTGTTTGTGTGTGTGTGTGTGTGTGTGTGTGGTGTGTGTGTGTGTGTGTGTTGTGTGTGTTGTTGTGTGTGTGTGTGTGTGTGTGTGTTGTGTGGTGCGTGTCCGTGTTTTGCGTGTTGAGAGTTGAGTAGAAGAGGCAGGGGCGGGAGAGGAGGAAGGAGGCGCCCCCAGCACTATAGGAAGTATCTTTTGGACTGTCGGCTCCTGAGAAGAGGCCCAGAGAGAGTTCGAGTATTATTTTTTTTTCTCTCCCTCTCTCCCTCCCTTTTCCCTCTTCCTTCCTCCTCTCTCTCTATCCCTCTTTTCGCCTTCCTCTCCCCTCTCCTTTTTCCCTTCCTCTTTCCTCATCCCTCTCCTTCTTCTCCCTCTTCCCACTCTCTTCTCCCCCACTCTTCCTTCCTCCCTTTTCTTTTTCTCTCCCTCTTCTCCCTCTCCTCCTCCCTCCCACTCCCCTCCCCCTTTCCATGCCCGTGTCCGCCCTCCCGATAACTAAGAGCTGGAGATAAGACCTGACAGCATCACCCGGGAAACGTCATCAGGCGGAAACGTGTAACGAGTGATTCCTGCCGCTGCGTCTAGTTAGTCTTGCCTAAGCGTACGTTCCACATACGTACGTGCGTACTTACATACGTACGTACGTTAATACATACATACATGCATATGTACATACATGCATGCATACGTACATACGTAAATATGTACATTTGTACATACATACATACGTACATACATACATATCGGTCTATATATCTATCAGTCTTTTAGTCTCTATATCTAATCAATCAATCTATATATCTATCTGTCAGTCTATCCATCTATACGTGCGTGTGGGTGTTGCTCTGCATACACACCGTTTGCCAAAAAGGTAAAAGCTGAGACAGAGAGTTGCAGATTTATCCCGAGACGAAAATTGCGACGGACTTTGCCATGCGGAACGGACTGTGATCCATGCTGAACCTCCGCAAAAATGCCCGAATTGAATTTCATTACTGAATACCTGCCCTATCAGTCGAAATCAAATTACGAGCTGATGGACGATGAATACTAATGGTAACTCTTCTAGAAAACATGTCGTGTTCTCACAGTGAGTGTTGCGTTTTTTTTAGCTTTGTATATTTTATTTATTTTGATTTAGTGTTTTTCTAATGTTTTCTGAAACAACGGCAGAGGAAGAGGAAGAGAGAAAACAAGAAGATCAGAAACAATAACAAGAACAAGATAAACAAGAAGATAAGAAGTACAAGAACAAGAATAATAAGAACAAAACGAAGAGCAAAGATTGGGGTAGAGGAGATGGAGAAAGAGAAGAATTAAAAGACAACTCAAAACTCAAAAGACATCAAAGAAGACGAAGAAGAAGAAAAAAGAAGGAAGATCGAAGAAAGGAGAAAGTAGGCAGAAAAGACGCCCTCTTGCCTATTATTATTTGACGAAAATGTTGGGCGGATATGAAATTTTCCTTGAAGTTGCATGGATCTTGCACAGAATTCCCGTCACGGCCTTGCAAGATTACCTGCGAGGATCTTCGTCGGCTCACCTGCTTGCTTGGCGCATTTCACTTGGCCTGTTTTCGGTTCGGTCTTATGGCGCTGCTTTTCTTATCTTTATCTTTGTTTTTGTTGCTGTTGTTGTTAATGGGACTTTTTGTTTTATATGTTATTATTTTTTATGTTACTGTTGTTAGTTGTATTTCTCGTCATCGTTATCATTGTCGTTATCGTCATCATCAGTCATTATCGTTATTCATACTTATTTATGCCATTTTGTTTACTCTTTCCGAATAATCGCCGTTTTTTTTTTTTTTTTTTTTTTTTTTTTTTTTT
>NW_020869232.1:290349-292849 GCF_003789085.1 Penaeus vannamei | reverse complement strand
TCAACATGGAGATCAACCCGGGGATCTGGCCATTGTAGCCAGACAGCTGGTTACGGAGGGAGAGGGAGAGGGGAAAGGAGAGGGAGGGGGTGTGTGAAGAGAGAGAGGGGGAAAGAGAGAGGGGGAAAGAGAGAGGAGGAGGGAGAGAGAAAGAGAGGGAGGGAGGAGAGAGAGGAGAATAGAGAGGGAGGGGGAGTAATGGGGTTGTAGAGGAAGATGAACAGAGAAAAAAGAAGAGTATAGTAAGGAATGTGAAACGGGAGATAAAGGGAGAGAAAGGGAAAAGGGAATGAGAGACGGATGAAGAGCGACAGCGCGAGGGGGACTGACAGGAAGGGAGAGAAGACTAAAACAGACGGAGTGACACACGCAATGGAATAAAAGAAATACAGTAAAAATGTCAGTGTAAAAGAAAATGGCGAGCAGAGAGGAAAAAGATAAATTCAAGAGACATGAATGAATATAAGGTTGTGTAAAAAAAGTACGCCATTTAAACAGCAGTTCCGAAAATAAAAAGACAAAATATAGAGAAGATACAGAAGCAAAGAAAAAAAAAGTATATATATATATAGAGAGAGAGGTGAGTGTGAGTGTAAGTGTAAGGTAAGTGAAAGTGTGAGTGTGAGTGTGAGAGTGAGAGTGAGAGTGAGTGAGTGAGTGAGTGGAGTGAGTGAAAGAGAGAGAGAGAGAGAGAGAGAGAGAGAGAGAGAGAGAGAGAGAGAGAAAGAAAGAAAGAAGAGAAAGAAAGAGAAGAAAGAAAGAAAGAAAGAAAGAGACAGACAGACAGACAGAGAGAGAGAGAGAGCACATACATGCTTATTTATACGAGCTTATCTCATCCCGGGACGTCCCTTTCTCCCTCCCCGGAGTGAGCACAGCGTCCCCGGGGTTCTGCTGCCGTTGTTTGATGAGGCCGGTTTTCACAAGTCGCCTTTGTCGGGGGTGAATAATGTTATTGCTGGTATTTTTCTCCCCTTTTTCATCTTGGAATGGAGTCCCTCTTGAGGAGAGAGGGGAGGGGGGAGGAGGGAGGGGGAAAAGGGAATGGAAATGGGAAGGGGGGGAGGAGAAGTTGGAGGAGGGAGAGGGGAGTGGGAAGGAGAAGTTGGAATAGGGGGAGGGGAGTGATGTAGGGGAAGGGAGTAGAAGGGGAGGGGATGGGGAAGAAGGGAAGAGAAGTTTGAGGATGGGAGTGGGAGTGGGAGGAGGAGAAAGGGAGGGGGAATAGGAAAGGGGGAGAGAAGTTGGAGTAGGGGGAGGGTAAGCGGTAGGGGGGGAGGAGAAGGAGGGGGAAGGGAAGTGGGTAGAGGAGGGAGGACAGGAGGGGGAGGTTGAGTCTACGGACGAAACGTTGAGAAGAAGGGGGGGGGGTAAGAGACAAAAGGGTAAGGGGGGAGAAAGGAGGGGTTTGACGGGAATGGGGAAATGCGCTCGACATGATATAACATTTTCTCCCCTCATAATTTAGTTTTTGTTTGTCTGTTTGTGTGTGTGTGTGTTCGTTTGTCTGGTCGTTGCTTTCCCTTTTTTCGGGTATTGAAGCCTTTGTTGTGTGACGTAAGCAAAAGTGGCGCAGTGTGTTTCTGTGTATGGAAGGAAGGGCGGGAGAAAGGGGGGTATATATATTTTTTTTCTTTCTCTTTTTGTCGTGTATGTTTGGGAGTGAAAGGAAGACCTTCTGTTGGGATTCTCTATTGCTGTGCTTTTCATGTGTTTTACTTACTGAAGATAAAGGGAGTAATGATGTGTATATATATATATATATATATATATATATATATATATATATATATATATATATATATATATAGAGAGAGAGAGAGAGAGAGAGAGGAGAGAGAAGAGAGAGAGAGAGAGAGAGAGAGAGAGAGGAAAGGAAAAGGAGAGGAAAAGGAGAGGAGGAGGAGTGAAAGAGAGGAGAGAGAGAGAGAGAGGAAGAGAGAGAGGAGGGGGAAGAGAGAGAGAAGAGGGGCAGGATGTTGCAGTTTCTGTCGGAGAGTTCGTTGCAGACCCAGTCTAAATCTGCCCTGGGGCGGGGGGGGGGGTTGTAGTCGGTGGAGGGGAGGCGGAACAGACAAAAATCTTGGTCCTTATGACGAGAGGATCATGGAATCGCAGTGGCTAACCTCGCTGCTGAGGTTTGCTTTATGGGCATTTTTTCACCGCCTCTTTCCCCGCATGATATACACACATACCCGCAGATATCATATCCATGGATACGTACAGTTACACATACCAACACACGCACATATACGCACATCCACCGAAAGACACTGTGTGTGCAAACCCTTTTCAATCTTGAATAAAAAGTCGACTTTGCAAACTTCCTTTTCGGAATGGAATTTGCAACCACATGCTTCTTGCACGTCTTGGGTGAAGGGGGGGGGGGGAATTGGGGGATTTGTGGCGAAATTCCTACATCCTTCACTTCTTCCTCTGTGATTCCTTCGGGGGTGGGGGTGGAGGCAGAGAAGGGAGGGGTAGGGGAGTGGGGTTCTTA
>NW_020869232.1:285349-287849 GCF_003789085.1 Penaeus vannamei | reverse complement strand
ATGTTAACGTTAAACCACTCGAAAATGCAAATGATATATGAATGGAAGCAAAAAATGCAACAGGAAAAGGAAACAAAGGGAAAGGGAAGGGAAGAAAAGGAATTAAGATTGCGGGAAAGAAAGAGCGGGCCTGCGTCTAAACGGCATCGCTCGGGTCGGGGAATGTAACTTCCGTCGCCTATGCAAGCCGCCATTAACACCCCCTCCCCTCCTCCCCTTCCATCCCTACTCCTTGCCCTTCCCTCCCCTTCGCCATCCCTACTTCCTTCCCCTTCCCTCCCCTTCGCCTTTCCTACACTCCCTTTCCCTTTCGCCATCCCTACCTCCCCCTTCCCCTTCTGTGTCCCTTTCCCTTCCCTCCCCCATTTTGCCCTCACCTATCCTCCCCCCCATGCATCTTCATTTCCAGCCTTACCCCTCTCCATTCCTACCTTTTCCCTCCCCTCTTCATCTCACGCCACTCCTTACTCCCCTCTCCATCCCTACCCTTTACCCCTCTCCCATCCCTGTCCCTTACCCCTCTCCATCCTCACCTCTCTCCCCTGAATCCCCATCCCATCCCTCCCCTCTCCATCCCCACCCTGCCCCTCCCCTCTCTCCATACCCACCCCATCCCTCCTCTTCCACCCCCACCCCGGTCGTTCCATACCCAGCAAACGACGGTAAATAGCAGTCTGGTAACATATATGCGAGTGCAACTTTAACAGCAGTTGTGCGAAAACTTTAATTGAAGGTGGAATGTGGGCAGCTGAGCCATTGGGAAGGGAGAATGGGGCATGGGGAAGGGGGGGAAATAGGGAATAGGGAGGGGGAAATGGGGAAATGGGGGAGGGAGAATTTGGGGGTCAGTGAATGGGCAAAAGGAAGGAATAGGGTTTTAAAGATGGTTCATGTGTTGACTGTGATGATTGTAATAATCCATCAAATAGTGAAGTGAGAGAGAGAGAGAGAGAGAGAGAGAGAGAGAGAGAGAGAGAGAGAGAGAGAGAGAGAGAGAGAGAGAGAGAGAGAGAGAGAGGAGAGAGAGAGAAGAGAGAGAGAGAGAGTGAAAGTGAAAGACAGTGACAGAGAGAGAAAGAGAAATCGCTGCCCGAAAAGAGAGTATTAGAGTCAGAGTGAGGCAAATAGACCCCCACCCCCCACCCCCCGCATTGCTTACTCTAATTGCTAGTACTGGCGCTGACATTTGGCATTCATGGTGGAATTAAACATTTTCTCCGTGAAAGGTTCGACAACTTCATAGCTCCCATTAATCAACGATAAATTGTATTTCACATCAAACGGCGATGAACTTGAAAGGGAAAAAAGTGCTACGCGACAAACTTTTTTTTTTTAATGGGAGGATAAAATTTGACGTTTGGGTAGATTGAGCAAGTATATCGGTAAGAAAGTGGGTCATTTGATGGGCTCTTTATCTAAAATCCGATTCATTGGATAGTGTGCCGAAGGTGAATCATGTTGATAATCACGTGACCAGAGATAAATTTTAGTGTGGATGAATGCATACTAGAACACGGCAAAAATTTATATATATCCCTCCCGCCTCTTCCATTTTTTTCTGTTTTTGATTTATGTTTATTTTTTGTATGATTACTTTTTTTGACAACTCCCTTGCTGTGTATTGAAAATGTAAATAAGGGGATAGCGCAGCGTTTGTTTTTAAGCGGGATTTTTTAAACAACCTTCATGTACGTGGGCAGTCTGTAGGTGTGACAGTAGATGATTTATGTTGGTGCATGGCCTCCCTTTGAAACAGAAGGGGAGAGACGTGCGGGGGCGAGCGAGAGAGGGAGAGGGAGGTTGCTGAAAGAGAGAAGAGAGGCAAGAAGAGGATAGAATAAAGTGGGGGAGAGAAGACAGGGAGAAGGAGAGAGAGGAGAGAAGAGAGAGAGAGAGAGAGAGAGAGAGAGAGAGAGAGAGAGAGAGAGAGAGAGAGAGAGAGAGAGAGAGAGAGAGAGAGAGAGAGAGAGAGAGGGGGGGGGGGGGGGGGATTGAAAGAGAGCCTTGCGATGAAGCGCGAAGTGCCAGCGAGGGAGAGGCGGTGCTGATCTCGACGCGCTAAACCAGCTGTTGCAACACCACGCCAGCCCCCGCCGCCCACGCCGCCAACCCACGCCCGCGTCGCCTTTCCTGAGGGCGCTGATGACTTGTCCAGCCACCGAGGGCCCCCCAAGGCCTATCACGCCCTTGCGATGTGCCTGAATGCGTGCGTGATTGCATGTGTGTGTGTGTATGTGCTTGCGTGTGGGCATGTGGTTGTCTTTTTGTAGGCGCGTGTTTAGATCACTGGTGTCGTGTGCAGCGACGATCCTCGGTGCCGTGTGCAGACCATGAAACTAGCATGATCGCGCTTTGATAATAACCCCCCCCCCTCCCCCCGTTGTCGATAATTAGATACGGCCGTGGACGCATTAATAGTGTCGCTCTGCTTGCAATGAAAAGGGTTTATAGCCTCATTTGCGATTGGGCATCATAATTAGGCCTAGCCTCATCGCCCCTT
>NW_020869232.1:270349-280349 GCF_003789085.1 Penaeus vannamei | reverse complement strand
AAACCCACGCGCATTTTCTTTCTTTCTTTCTTTTGGGGGAAAAAAGAAAATGCGCTTTTCGAGCTTGCTTTTATGATTACCGCGTCGCGATTAGCAGCGTCAAAATCGCGCAGATCCATCGCCCAGCCAGCCCAGCATGCAAATCCGGATTGGCCGCACTGCATAGATTACTGATGTAGCACACTCGGGCCAGAAATGTAACGACGTTGTACATTTTTTTTTTTTCTGGAGCTGTTCCCTGTGATACTGCTGTGCCGGAGTCGGTGTTATTTTATTTTTGCGTCCGGTTGAGTGTTTGTTATTGTTGGATTGTGTGTGTCTTGTTTCGTTTGTTCGTAGGAGAGGAGAGGGAATGCGAGAAGAGTGATTGGATGCTGTGGGGATGAAGATGAAAGAGAGCGGGGCGCAAGAGGGAGGAGAATGTGGCGTAGGAAGAGATTGGGGAGAAAGGTGTTTAGAGTGAAAACAAAAGTCTCGTGACATCACCTGCAGTGACCTCCTCTCTTCTCGTCTCCTCCTCTTCCTCGCCTCCCTCCCTCCCCTACCCCGCCCCCATCCCTCAGCCACCTCCCCACCAGCTGCCAAAGATATCAGTAAGGCGCCTCGACCCCCACCACCCCACCCACCCCACGCCCCTCCTAGACGCACATGCCCTCCAGCTGTCTAAACTACAGCCTCCAGGGTTCGGGTGCGGCCAGCTGGTTCTATGGCCACCTTTTAACTCTTCTCTCTCTACTTCTCTTTCCCTTTCTGATCTTCATTAAATTTTATATTCTCTTGGCTTTTTTTTTACTATTGTTTCTTGTTGTAAATTCTTCTTGTCTCGGCCAAATGTATTTTTATTTTCCCTTATTGATTTTAACTTTTCGTCTTGTCTTTATTTGCAATCAGTTATTACTTTAAAAATTGGTCAAGGTTTTGTCATCACCCTTTCTTCGTTGTCTTTTCCCTTGCTGTCTGTTCTTTTCTTCCTTCTTTCATCCAATAATTTTGGTCTTCCCTCCTCCTTACCCAGACCCTGTTTTCCTTCGTCATTTTCTCTCCTTCCGTATCCCCTTTTTCTTGTTCATAACCTGTTTTGTTTATTAAACCGGGGTTGTAGACTTGCTCCTTATCATAAAGTAAGACATTCTTCCCGTTTCTTTGTCTTTTTTCCCCTCCTTACCCTCCTCCCCTCCTCTCTTCTCTCTCTCTCTCTCTCTCTCTCTCTCTCTCTCTCTCTCTCTCTCTCTCTCTCTCTCTCTCTCTCTCTCTCTCTCTCTCTCTCTCTCTCTCTCTCTCTCTCTCTCTCTCTCTCTCTCTCTCTCTCTCTGTCTCTGTCTGTCTGTCTCTGTTATCTATCTGTCCTTACCTTCGCTCTTGTTCTCTCCTTTCCCTCTCCTCTTCCCTCCTTTTCTCTATCTCTCTCCTCCCCCTCTTTCTCTTCCCTCTCCTCTTCTAGCTCTTCCTGTTCCCTATCCTCCCACCCTCTCATATTTCCCCTCCTCTATCCCTACTTTTCCTCGCTCTATTTACCTGGTGTTATAGTCAATAAATTGTGCTAAATGGTATCCCCTTTCGCCATTTCGACAGCTCTCTCTTCCTCTCCACTTCATTTTTTCATTGTGTAGATATAGCGATTATGTTTTTTTTTTCTTTTTTTTTGTACACTCGTTTCAAAGGTTCTCGGTGAAAAAAAAGAAAGTAAAAAGGGGAGAATCAATGTCTTTGCCAAGAGGTCAAGTTCAAGGTCAGATAACCACACAAAAAGGGAGAACAACTACGAGGGAGAAGATGATGCAGAACAAATGGGCCAAAAAAGGGGGAACAAAACGGTTTATAAAGGTGCATTGATTATGTTCTCCTGTTCTCTGACAAGTACGGTGTTCCAGGCGTTGTGTATCTCGCCAGTATGTAACCCGTGTTTAAGAAATCTGGAGATGTGGGTGGAGGTATGTCGTCATTGTTTAAAAAGTGTGAAATATCATATTGGTTGGGAGTGTTCCTTTGATGTTATTGCTGATATGTTGTTACTATTGTTGTTGTTATTACTGTCTTACTGATTGTGCTAGCGACTTCTCTCTGGGTATTTATCCATCTATATCTATCTATATCTATGTATCTGTCTCTATCGTCATCTCTATCTCTATCTATCTCCAATCTCCATCTCTATCTCATCTCCATCTCCATCTCATCTCTCTGTCTCAATCTGTATCTCTATCTCTATCTATATCTCTATCTGTCTATCTGCCTATCTATCTATCTATCTATCTATGTGTATCTCTATAAATATCTGTCTGTCTATCTACCTATGTGCGTGTGTTTGTAAGTGTCTTCGTGTGTGTTTGTAAGTGTGTACATGAGTGTGCGTGCTTATGTGTTTATTTTCCTCGCGCATAAACATCAAAAGCGCCATAAACGTAAGTGCGTCGCCGGTGTTTTTTCCTCATATTGTATAAACACCTTTTAATATGCCATCTCCCCCTTATCTTTTGCCATTCTTTGAGAATCTTTATTCGTCTTTTTACTTCCTTTCTTTTATACATTAGCAGTTTCATCGTTTTTTTTCTAGATTATCAGATTGCATATTTTTTTATGGCACGCTTTCGGCTGGAGTTTGGGAATCAGCCTTATGGAAATGATAAGACGATAGTGAGATTGATTGAATGAGTGTGTGTGTGTGTGTGTGTGTGTGTGTGTGTGTGTGCGTGTGTGTGTGTGTGTGTGTGTGTGTGTGTGTGTGTGTGTGTGTGTGTGTGTGTGTGTGTGTGTGTGTGTGTGTGTGTGTGTGTGTTTTATGTGTTTGTCTGTGCATGTATACGTCTGTGTGTCCCTGTCTCTTTCCCCCCTTAACACTCACAACTTGCCAGGTTTTTTCCACGTTTTTTTCCTTACGCTTCATTAACTCTTCGCTAATTCTCATTCTAAAGCTGATCCTTTTCGTCTCTACTCATCTTTTTTTCATTATTCACGCTTTTGCCCATTCACTCTGGCTCTTCTTGTTTCTCTCTTTTTTATCATTCTTGCTTCTTTCCTGCAACTCTCAACCCCAACTTTGGTTCCCTCTTATCATCTAATCTTCTATTTTGTCCTTTGCAACTTTCTGATATATTATCGTACTTTCAGATTCCATTTCCATTTTCTGCTTTCTTTCTTTATTTATTTATTGATGTTTTTTATTATTCTATTTTATTTTATTTATGTTTTTTTTTGCTTTATATCTTTGTATTCTCTGTTCCATGCTACTCTCAGTACAGCATAGAACTTTCCTGTTTTGTGAGGATAAGAATTCTAGGCAGGCATTCCTTCCCCTCGGCATAGGATTCCCCTCGGGGAGAATGGCAGGATGTGCATCAGGATTCCCGGCAAAGAGGATGGGTTTTATCCTATTTCCCCGATATCATATCCTCACAGGTTATTCTTCCTGAGGTCCCTCTTGTAGGTCTGTAGGAGTCGTGGCGCTCCCTAGGGGTTGGGGAGGGGGGGTGGTAGGGGTGTTGGGGACATTCGTAACCTCCCCCTTCCCTCTACCCCCCCCCCCCTGCCCAGACGTCGGGTGAGAGGACGCGTCAAAATATTTGGTCTCTCAAGCCAAAACTTCGCTGTGTGGGATAACAAATCGCGACTTTTTTCCCCCTTCTTTTCCATTTTTCGTCTCTGCTTATGATAGAAAAAAACTTTTTTGTTGTTTTTGTTTTCTTTTAGCGTGATTTTCAGAATTTGTTTTATTTCGCTTTCTTTCCTTTATTTTTATCTTCTCCTCCTCCTCCTCCCCCCTCTCCCTCTCCTCCCTTTCTCCCCCTTCTCTGACTCTTCTTCTTCCTCCTTCTCCTCTTCCCGAATTTTCTAGATAAATTATTCACACACTCGTAAGGTTTGGAGTGCGAGTAAGAATATCAGAATGTTGGCGAGAGAGAGAGAGAGAGAGAGAGAGAGAGAGAGAGAGAGAGAGAGAGAGAGAGAGAGAGAGAGAGAGAGAGGAGAGAGAGAGAGAGGAGAGAGAGAGAAGAAAGAGAAAGAAAAGAGAAAGAGAAAGAGAAAGAAAGAAAGAGAAAGAAGAGAAAGAGAAAGAGAAAAGAGAAAAGAGAAAGAGAAAGCAAAGAAAGAGAAAGCAAAGAAGAGAAAGAAGAAAAGAGAAAGCAAGAGAAAGAGAAAGCAAGAAGAAAGAGAAAGCAGAAAAGAGAAAAGCAAGAGAAAGAGAAGAGAAAGAGAAAGAAGAGAAAGAGAAAGAAGAGAAAGAGAAAGAGAAAGAGAAAGAGAAAGAAGAGAAGAGAAGAGAAGAGAAGAGAAGAGAGAGAGAGAGAAAACGAAAAAACAAACGAGCGCGAGATATTACGTCACGTACGCATTGCTCGTCGTCGGTCCGGAGCGTCGGGAAGGGCCAGGGGTGGGGGTGGGAGGGGGTGGGGGGGGTGGGAGGGGGTGATGTTGGTGAAACGAGAATTCACTTTTTCGTGTATGAGTGTATTCTCTTTTGGATTATTATTATTATTTTTTTTTTTTGGGGGGGAGGGATGGTGTAAGAAAAAAAGAGGGAGACAAACACTGGTTCTCTGCTTCTCATTATTCATCTTTAATTTTCTCTCTCTCTCTCTCTCTTCTCTCTCTCTCTCTCTCCTCTCTCTCTCTCTCTCTCTCTCTCTCTCTCTCTCTCTCTCTCTCTCTCTCTCTCTTCTCTCTCCTCTTTCTCTCTCTCTGCTCTCTCTTCTCTTCTCTCTCTCCTTCTCTCCTTTCTCCTCTCTCCTCTCTCTCTCTCTTCTCTCTTCTCTCCTCTCATTCTCTCTCTATTTCTCTCTTCCCCTATACAATAAAAGTCGAGACACAGAAACAAAGGAAAATATAATTTCCGGTCGCGTGTCTTTGTGGCCGGCGGCGGAGCGGTCCACGTCGCCCCGGCAGCAAAGAACCGCCGCCGTTCGTGACAGCCTCCGGATACACAGCGCCCGTGAATCCGACTGAATCCGACTGCGCTTTAGGAGAACGAAGAGAGAAAAAAAACTCGAGATGCAACACTGGACTGCGCCAGTAGCTCAAATAGAATGCACAGACGTAGGAATAGATAGGAAGAAAAAAAAGGTGTGCAGGGTGGGTGCAGAAAATGGGAGAAGGGAATAATAGCAGACTTAAACAAATGGGTTAGGGAAGAGACCGAAAGGGAAATAGAATGATGTAAATAGAATAAAGGGTGCAGAGTCCGAAATAAAGGGATATGAGAGAGGAAGGAGAAGAATAGGGAATGGTAAAAGGGGAGGAGAGACACGGGGAGAGGCTTCTACAAAGGGGGAAGAGAAAGAGATGAGAATGAATATGAAGAATGAATAGTAGAGGAGGCCGAGGAAGGGCAAGTGGAGAGGAAAGGAAGGAAATCATTAGGGAAACATCAAAGGGAGAGAGTGGGAACAAGAAAGGGAGGAAGAAGCAACCAAGGGAAGGAGGGAGAAGGGCCAAAGAAAACGAGACAAGAGAAATGAGGACTAGTCAAACGCAGACACTTTCGCGTTCGTGAGGGTGCCGCCGCTGCCTTCGCCGCCGCCGCTGCTGCTGTTTCTGCCGGGTTTACGAGGGCCTTGAGCGGCTGTGATTGGTCGGGCAGACGCCGGTGGCCATAAACTGCCGAGGCTTCTACTTGCGGCCGGCAGCCTCTGACGTGGCAGGCCTCGCTCCGCCCGGTCCGCGCCTCGCCCTGCATCTCGCTTCATTAGTCTCTCGGGTTTGTCTCTCCGCTCGCTCTTCATGCTCTCTTTCTCCTCCTTTCCTCTCTTCTCATTTTTCTTTCCTTTCCTCTCTTCTCTCTTTCTTACCTTTCCTTTTTCCTCCCCCTCTCTCTCTCACTCTCTCTCACCGTCTTCTCTCTCTCCCGCCCATTCCCTTCTGCCGTCTCGCCTCCTCCTCTCTTCCCACTTCCCTGCTGTCCCTCCTACTTCTCCTCTCTCCTGACCCGCTCCTCCCTCTCTTCTCTCTTTCCCTCCTCCTCTCTCCTCTCCTCTCTACCTTCTGCCGCCCCCATCTTTCGTCCTTCTTCCCTCCTTCCACTCCGCTCCTTCCTCTCACCTCTCCTCTTCTCCCTCCCTCCCCTCTCCTCCTCCCCCTCCTCCCTCCCTCCGTGCCTCCTCTCTCTCTCTTCCTCCCTTGCTCCCCTCCCTCCCTCGCCTCCCCTCCCTCTCTCCTCCTTCCTCCCCCTCTCTCTTCGTCTGCCTGCTTGAGTAATGTAAGGGTATTTCACTCGAACTACATTGCCTATATACTGTTCTATGAGAGGCGTATCTTACACTCAGCGTCGCAGTCACCTCCGCATACGTGACTTCGCATATAGGATCTATGAACTTAACATATGCTCAGGAGTTACAAAAAATTGACATGGGGAGTATCTCTCAAGCATAATCTATTGCAATCCCGTTATCTATATTAGTCCTACATGTACATCCGACCTTTCACGATTTCGCTCTGTTTGTGAGATAAAAGAGGATAAGTGAGATATAGTACAAGTGGTGTAACTATAAAATCAGTCTGCGCTGTTCTTCAAACAAAGTATGTAGAGAAGAGAGATTGATGAGACGAGAGAGTAGATGGAGCAGAGAGAAGAGCAGAGAGTGTATCTCAGACGAGAGAGAGAGAGTAGAGCAGAGAGAGAGAGTAGAATTCACTATTTGTATTTCTCGTTTAACATTTCGGCTACAAATTACGATCGATGTGTGACACGTAACGAATGTCGTCTAAGAGTAAATCACTCATCTGAGAGAATTAAAGGGCTTCTACACTAAACAAGAGCATATAGGGTTGATGATAGCTCGATACTTTACAAGTGGTCTAAGGGTCTTTTCAAGCTGAACGTCACGAGCCACGCATCACCGAGAGGACACTCATTGCATGACAGCTAGCTTATCCATCGAGAGATGCTGTGTTACGCGACAGAGTAGACATGTAGATCCGTACAGTCTATGAGAGAGACTCGAGTAGACTGCAAGCAGAGAGAGTAAGAGAGAGAGAGAGAGGAGAGAGAGAGAGAGAGAAGAGGAGAGAGAGAGAGGATGAGAGAGAGAATGTGAGTGAGTGAGGGAGATGAGGGAGTGAGTGAGTGATGGGTGAGTGAGTGAGGAGTCGAGTGAGAGAAAGACAGAGAGACAGATCAAAAACAGATATATAGCAAAGGTGGGAGGTAATAGAAAGGATAAGAAGGGAATCATGTGAACGTGTGTCCAAAAGATGGTATCTGTATCTTTGGTACAGCTATAACTCGATAATAAGTATGTCGATTTTCTAAGGTGTCATTCCATCATTCCATCCACTCTCTCCCAATACGTATATTCCCTTAGTACTAGCGATTTTGACCTACCCTAGGCTGTCACTTATATGTCTATCGGGCTTGTCCTGACGCGACACAGTACTCATCTTTCCTCTCTGCTCGATTCCTGCCTTCGTCCACTCTCGCCTCCTTCCTCTCTCCTTCTCTCTCGTCGTCTTCTCTCTCTCTCTTCTTCTCCTCTCTCTCTCTGTTCTCTCTCTCTCTCTTCTCCTTCACTTCTCTCTCTTCCTTTCTCTCTCTCTTCTTCATCTCTCGGTTCATCTCCTCACTCTCTATTTCTCACTCTCGCTCTTCACTCTTTTCCTTCCTCTCACTTACTTTTCCTCATTCTCTTCTTTCACTTCCCCTCACTCTTCCTCACTTCTCTCGCTCAATCTCTCCTCACTCTCCTTCTTACTCTCTCTCTCACTCTCTCCTCACTCTTTCCCTCACGTCTCTTCTCTCACTCTTCTTTCTCTCTCTCTCTCTCTCTCTCTCATCTCTCTCTCCTCTCCGCAGCTCCTCCTCCCCTCTCTCCTTCCTCGTCCCTCTCTCTCTTTCTTTCTCTCTCTCTCTCTCTCTCTCTCCTACTCTCTCTCTCACTCACTCATCACTCACTCACTCACTCACTCACTATCACTCACTCACTCACTTCACTCACTCCAGCTCCACTCTCTCACTCACTCCGTTACTCTCTTCTCTCTCTCTCTCTCTCTCTCTCTCTCTCTCATCTCTCTCTCTCTCTCTCTCTCTCTCTCTCTTCTCATCTCTCTCTCTCTCTCTCGTCTCTTCCTCTCACCACTCTGAGTCCCGTCCTCACTTTCTCTTCTTCTCTCTCTTCTCCTATCTCTCTCTCTCTCCTCTCTTCTCTCTCTCTCTCCCTTCTCTCTCTCTCTCTCTCCTCCTCTCTCTCTCTCCCGGTCCTCCTCCCTCCCCTCCACTCTCTCTCTCTCCTCATTCTCTCTCTTTCGCACACACACACATTTTAGGCTGCATATTGTCAATTTATCCCCTCCCCACTTCCCCCCTCCTCTTCCTCCTTCCCACTTCCCCCTCACCCTACCCACTGGCCTCGTCCTCTCCCTTTCGCCACTCTCCCCTCTTCCTCCTTCCCACTTCCCTTCTCCACCCCTAGCCACTGTCCCCTCCACCCCTCCCCACTTACCCCTCCTCCTCCTTCCCACTTCCTCCCTCCTCCCCCTTCCACCCTTCGTCCTTCCCCTTCCCCCTTCCTCCTTCTCATCTCCCCCTCCATCTTCCCCCTCCCCACTTCCCCCTTCCACCCCTAGCCACTGTCCCCCTCCATCTTCCTCCTTCCACCCCTAGCCACTGTCCCCCTCCACATCCTCCCACTTACCCCTCCTCCCCCTTCCACTGGCCCCCTCTGCCCCCTCCCCACTTGCCCCTGGTACAATATTGGCCTTTTTTATTGGTACTTCAAATCTTTCCAGTTGCTGCAGATGTCTAGGCTTCTCCTTAACCCTTCTGTCTTTTTCGTCTTTCTCCNACTAACACAGTTTGTTTCAAATGGAAGTCCTCTCTCATCTCTCTTGCACAATTTTTCCAAAACACAGAGAGGGAAATTGGACTCAGCTGGCCGCGAGATGGTTTTCAATACATTTTTTTTTTTTTTTTTTTTTTTTTTTTTTGAAGGGGTCCATTATCAACGGCGTTTTCCTTCTTCTCTCTCTCCTCTCTCCCTCCTCCTCTCTCTTCTCTCTCTTCTTCCTCATCTCTCTCCTTTCTTCTCTTAACTCCTATTACTGCATCCTGTCCTGATTCCCTATTTTTTGTCCCTACTTTCATCTCTCTCTCTTCTCTCCATTCCTCGATCCCCTATCCTATGCTAGTCTTTTTTCTCTCTATCTCTTCCTCCGCTAATCTTCATGTCCTCTTCTCTCTCCTATCTTCTTTCTCTCTCTCTTCTCTCTCTCTCCCTCTTCTCTCTTCTTTCCCTTCCTCCTTCTCTCTTCTTCCTCCTCCTCTCTGTCCCTCTCATTCTTTCTCCCTCTCTCTCCTTCTTCTCTCCTTCTCCTCTTCCCTTCTCTTCTTCTCTCTTCCTCCCTCTCTCTCTATCTCGCCTGTCTCTTTATCTCCTCTTCACTGTGACTCTCTTCCTCCCCTTCTACCTCTCTATTCTCCGTTTTCCAGCGTTTTTTTTTTCCTTTCTTCCTTCTTTTTCTGATTCCCTACTCCCTCTCCTTTTTCCCCTTTTATCCTCTCACTTCTCTTCCTCCTAGTTCAATCCCATTTTCCATTTTCATCCTTCCCCTCCACCTCCTCTCCTCCCTCATCCCTCCTCCGCAAAAAAAAAAAAAAGATTCAAAAGATCCACTCGTGCTGTTCTTCTCTATTAGCTGACGGAATGAGCATTACGCGAGCGAGCGCGCTTTGCCGCTCTTTGTCCCCTCGCGCGTCGTCATTCCAGATAATTATGAATCTCACATGCTCCGCTGGGCTGCAAACTGGGGCTGTGTTGAGTGCGCGCGGAATCGCCGGGTTTGGCCTTTCTTTCACTCGGTCGGCTGCCGGGTGGATCTCCTGGGTGTGCGGCGTTTTCCGGTGCGATTAGCTGGACTTATCGTTCTGACAATTGCGGGTGGACTGTTGGTTTATGGTTTGGTGTCGGTTTTCTTGTGGAGTGTTCGGGTGGATTCAGGTTGATTATTTACCCCTCTTCTAGGATTTCACGTCGGTGGATTTGGGTTTTATCGTTTTTGTCCGTGTGATTTCTTTGCG
>NW_020869232.1:250349-262849 GCF_003789085.1 Penaeus vannamei | reverse complement strand
CTCAGACTAGCAGTCGTTTTGGGCATATTTTAAATAATCCAATCCATCTCGACATATATACATATGTATATATATGTGTGTGTGTGTTGGGTTGGGTGTGTGAGTGTGTGTGTGTGTGTGTGCGTGTGTGTGTGTGTGGGCGGGTGTGAGTGTGTGTAATTGTGGATGCTTGTGTAAATAGATAGACAGATAGATCGTCTCTGTTTCTATCCCTGTCTTTCTTGTACCTGTATGTCTGAATGTAAGTGTGAATATGCATCTTCACATGTATCTGTATGTGTCTGCACACTTTCTCTAACTCTGCTTGAGTTCATGTATGTTACAGATACACATATTAGGCAGGAGTAAGTGTGTACCAATGATTGCACGGGTGTTAGTGGACGCCAAAGCCCCCCCAGCAACAGCCTTGGGCGGTTCAGCATGTCGTTTGTGGGCGCGTTTGATCCCGGTTTGAAGAATGCTCGGATAAGCCCATTCTCTGCTTAGCCATTTTGTGAAAAAGTTTTCTGTAAGGAGAATAAGAAAAGGAAAAAAAACGTGTCTTGTTCCTGCTAGGGTTTGCCCTCCTCCTCTCTCCATCTTTCTCTTTTTTCCTCTTTTTTTCTCTTTCTTGATTTTATTTCTCTTTTTTTTCTGTCTGTTAATCTGCCTGCCTGTTTTTATCTCCCTCTCTCTAACTCTCCTCTCTATCTATCTATCTATCTATCTATCAGACCTCTCTCTCTCCCACCCCTCCATTCCCCTCCTCCTCCTCCTCTACTTTTTCTCCCTACGTTTTTCCTCTCTCGCTCCCTGGGAAACCACACATGGTGTTCGATTCATTTTCATATTATCTCTATCTCTCTTTTCTTCTTTTGCGTTCGACTTTTTTGCTCGCATTTATGTGTGTCATATTCATCAAATCGTGAGAACCTTCCATATGGGTCACCTGAGATTTTTCCTTTTTTTCGCTATTGTTTTTGTTTTTCTCGAAGGCGAGGTAAACAAAGGCCGAAAAACAAAGATGTGTATTTTTTTTAGTGTTGCTCTCTCTCTCTCTCTCTCTCTCTCTCTCTCTCTCTCTCTCTCTCTCTCTCTCTCTCTCTCTCTCTCTCTCTCTTCTCTCTCTCTCTCTCTCTTCTCTATCTATCTATCTATTTATCTTTTATCTATCTATCTATCTCTATTTTATATTTGTTTCTTGTTGTTTGTGTTAGAGATTTATTTTTGTTCGTGATTAATCGTCGAGGTTTTGAGGTTTTTTTTTGTTTTTTTTGTTTTTGTTTTCGTGCGTGTGTGTATGCGCTGAAAGAAACGCATAAAGTGGATAACAAGGAAAAAAATAATGAGATAATTGAAGAGACTGGATCGCCGAAGTTCGCGGGGGAAAGGCAAGGAGGGTGAAGGTTGGGGCAAGGGAGGAGGAGGAGCGGGAAGCAGAGAAGGAGGAGAAAAAGGGAGATGGTAGGAGGAGACACGAGGCTCTTAGAAGCGATGGCGGAGACATAGGGGACCGAAGGGGGAGACCGAAGGGGAGACCGAGGGGGGGGAGAAAGAGTTTGGAGACCGAAGGGGGGGAAGTGTGGAGACTGAGAAGGGAAGACCGAAGGGAAACCGAGAAGAGACCGAGAAGGGAAGACGAAGGGAAACCGAGAGGGGACCAGGAGAGAAGACCCGAAGACCGAGGGGACCAGGAGAGAAGACCGAGAAGGGGACTGAGAGGGGGAAAGGAGAGAAGACCGAGAAAGGGAGACCGAGAGGGGAACCAGGGAGAAAGACAAAAGGGAACTGACCGAGAAAGGAGACCAGGAGAGAAGACCGAGAAGGGGACTGAGAGGGGAACCAGGAGAGAAGACCGAGAAGGGAGAGAAGGGGACCGAGACCAAAAAGGGAACTGAGAGAGAGACCGAGAAGGGGACGAGAAAAGGAGACCAGGAGAGAAGAGAGAGGGACCCCGAGCCGAGCGGGGCGCCGAAAGCGGAGGCCGGGGCGGGCGGCTGGAGGGCCAAGCGATCCACGCCGGCACTCACCCGCGGTCGCCCGGGCAACCGCTTGGGCTCAGGTACGGAGTCCACACCTGGCCGCCGACGCGCTTCCGGAACGCCGCCGCGCTTGGGCCTTCCGCTCCCCCGCCCGTAGGCTCAAGTTCGCGCGCCGCCGCCCCCGCGGGCTTACGCGCTTTGCCCGCCGCCGCGATCTTAATTTGGAAGAAGCCTGAATAACTGGGCTTCCGTTGTCCCAGGAACCGCCGCCGCTGCCACCGCGACGCAGCCCACCGAGGCTCGTCGGGTCGCGCCGCCGCTGCTGCCGCGGCTCCGGCTGCCTCTCGAACCCCTCGCTAGGCATGCCGCCGCTGCGCTGTGTGTCCCGCCGCTATGTGTCCCCGTGGCCGCTACAATCCCTCTGCTACGCTACCAATCTCTGCAACGCTACCGCTACCAATCCTTCCGTTACCGCTACCAGTCCTTCTATTATCGCTACCAATCCCTCTGCTACCAACCTCACATCTACCGCTACCAATTATTATTTCTATTGTCGTTATCATCATTATTATTTGTTTTATTTTTATCATCATTGATATTGTTATTATTATCATTATCATATCATTATTATTATTATATCCACATTCCTTATCATTAGTAGTAGTACTATTATTGTTATTCTTATTGTTCTTAGTGTTGTTGTTATCGTTATCATCATCATCACCATCGTTATCCTTATTTATCATTATCATTATTTTATCATTATCATCATTATTAACATTATCATCATTAATCATTATTATCATTATTATCATTATTATCATTATCAGTATTTCATCATCATCATCATATCATCATCATCATCATCATCATCATCATCATCATCATCATCATCATCATCATCATCATCATCATCATCATCATCATCATCATCATCATCATCCATCATCATATATCATCATATTAATCACTTCTATTATCGTTATGCTTACCATATGTTATCGTGTTATCATGTTACGCTAATCATCACCATTTTGGTCAGTATAATCAGTGTTATCATTACCTTTGGCGTTTGTACTTTTTTGATTCGGTAATTTTTATTAATTTGATTTTCTGTCTTTTCTTTGACTTTTTGATTGACTTTTTAGTTTACTTTTTGACTGACTTTTTGACTGACTTTTTTACACTTTTTAATTGACTTTTTTGACACTTTGATTGACTTTTTGATGACTTTTGATTGAACTTTTTATTGATTTTGATTGAATTTTTATTGACTTTTTTGACTGACTTTTTAATTGACTTTGATGATTTTTGAATGACTTTTTTATTTTTGACTACTTTTATTAACTTTTTATTGACTTTTTAATTGACTTTTTGACTGACTTTTTGACTGACTTTTTGATTGACTTTTTGACTGACTTTTGATTGACTTTTTGACTGACTTTTTGACTGACTTTTTAATTGATTTTTGAGACTTTTTAATGACTTTTTGACTGACTTTTGACGTGACTTTTAATTGACTTTGATTGATTTTCTGACTGACTTTTTGACTGACTTTATAATTGATTTTTTGACTGACTTTGATGAATATGACTTTTTGACTGAACTTTTGATTGACTTTTTTTGACTTTTTGATTGGACTTTTTTGATTGACTTTTTAATTGACTTTTTGATTGACTTTTTGATTGACTTTTTGATTGACTTTTTGACTGACTTTTTTGACTTTTAATTGACTTTTTGACTGACATTTTTGACTTTTTAATTGACTTTTTAATTGACTTTTTAATTGACTTTTTGATTGACTTTTTAATTGACTTTTTGACTTTTTGACTTTAATTGACGTTTTTAACTTTGATTGACTTTTTAATTGACTTTTTAATTGACTTTTTAATTGACTTTTTAAATGACTTTTTGACTGACTTTTTAATTGACTTTTTAATTGACTTTTGACTGACTTTTTAATTAACTTTTTTGACTGACTTTTTAATTGACTTTTTAATTGACTTTTTGACTGACTTTGATTGACTTTGACTTTTAATTGACTTTTTTAATTGACTTTTTTAATTGACTTTTTAATTGACATTTTGACTGAATTTTTGACGAATTTTGTCTGAATTTTTAATTGACTTTTGACTGACTTTTTGATTGACTTTTTGACTGACTTTTTTAATTGACTTTTTGATTGACTTTTTGACTGA
This sequence comes from Penaeus vannamei, assembly GCF_003789085.1. NCBI lineage: Eukaryota > Metazoa > Arthropoda > Malacostraca > Decapoda > Penaeidae > Penaeus > Penaeus vannamei. The sequence continues at coordinate 258,690 of NW_020869232.1, read as the reverse complement.
CTTTTTAATTGACTTTTTGACTGACTTTTTGACTGACTTTTGACTGACCTTTTAACTGACTTTTTGACTGACTCTTTGACTGACTTTTGACTGACTTTTTAACATATTTTTGATTAACTTTTTGACACTGAAATATAAAATCGTGGGAGAAGAACGATTCCAAAATTACTGCAATATCTAGCAAGATTTTCCCCATTTAGGGAAGAGAGAGGAAAGGAGAGAGAGAGAATGGGAAAAGGAAAGGGGAGGGGAGGGAGACAGAACAAGAGGGAGAAAGAGAAGAGGCTGAGAGAGCGAGGGAGGGAGGGAAGGAAAGAGGAGAGAAAGGAAAGGAGAGAGAGAGAGAGAGAGGGAGATGGGAAGAAAAGGAGAGGGGAGGGAGACAAAGAGAGGGAGTAAGAGAGAGAAAGAGAAGAGGGTTAAAGAGGGGGAGGGAAGGAGAGAGAAGAGGGAAGAGATACAGAAACAGTTATGGACTGATAGAAGCAGAAAGACACAGTGAGAGAGAGAGAGAGAGAGAGAGAGAGAGAGAGAGAGAGAGAGAGAGAGAGAGCGAGAATGATAGAGGGCGAGAAAAAGGGACAAGCACGAGTGAGGTCAGAGGTCACAAGGTCAAACCAGGGGAGAGAGGAGGACGAAGAGGAAGCTGAATGCCATGTCTAAGGGTCGTGAGTGAGGGTCGTGAGTCCTTAGGGTGAGCTAAGGTCGTGAGTCCAAAGGATGAGAGAGGGGCATGAGTCTTAAACATGATGATAAGTGTGAGTCCACATTTATGAGAGAGAAAGAGAGAAGAGAGAGAAGATAAGAGAGAGAGAGAGAAAAGAAGTAAGAGAGAGAGAAAACAAAAGAGAAGAGAAAGAAGTAAAAAATGAGAGAGAGAGAGAAAAGACAAATCAAGAGAGAGAAAGAGAGAGAAGCCAAATCAAGAGATAGATAGAAGACGAATCAAGAGAAAGAGAGAGAAAACAAATCAAGAGAAAGAGAGAGAGAGTCCCCACTCTCAGAGAAGGAGAAGAGAAAGATAAGAGAATAAGAAGAGAAGAGAGAGAAAAGAAGAGAAGAGAGAGAGAAAAAAAGATAAGAGAGAGAGAAAACAAAAGAGAAGAGAAAGAAGTCAAAAATGAGAGAGAGAGAGAAAAGACAAATCAAGAGAGAGAAGCCAAATCGAGAGAAGAGAGAGAAGCCAAATCAAGAGAGAGACAGAAAACAAATGAAGAGCAAGAGAGAGAGAGAAAAAAAAGAGAGAGAAAACAAATCAAGAGAAAGAGAAAGTGAGAGAGTCCCCCCCACTCCTAGAGAAGGACCCGCCACCGCCTTCCACCACCTACCATACCCACCCCTACCCCCCTCAGGAGATAAGCGAAAGGGATGAGTTCCCGGCGATGAGTGAAGGGCGTGAGGAAGAGTAATGAGACGACAGGTGACGGTGTTCGTGCCACAGGATGCGTAGTATTGACGACCCTCCCTATTCCCTTAGCAACCGCCGCTGTGCCGCTCTAGACCTCCGGGCGGACACGACCTCGTCCTTCTTCTTTTCTTCTTCTCTTCTATTCTTATTCTTATTCTTATTCTTATTCTCGTCGTCTTTTATTCTTATTCTTATCTTCCTCTTCTCTTCTTCTCTCTCCTTCTCCTTCTTATTCTTATTCTCCTTCTTATTCTTATTCTCGTCGTCTTTTATTCTTATTCTTATTCTCGTCGTCTTTTATTCTTATTCTCGTCGTCTTTTATTCTTATTCTTAGTCTCCTTATTCTTATTCTTATTCTCGTCGTCTTGTCTCCTTATTCTTATTCTTATTCTCGTCGTCTTGGAACTCATGACCTCGTCCTTCTTCTTCTCCTTCTTATTCTTATTCTCCTTCTTATTCTTATTCTTATTCATTCTCTTCACGTTCACGACCTCGTCCTTCTATTCTTAATTCTCCTTCTTATTCTTATTCTTATTCTCGTCGTCTTGGACCTCCTCTTCTTTCACATTCATGACCTCGTCCTTCTTCTTATTCTTCTCCTTATTCTTCTCCCTCTTATTCTTATTCTTATTCTCGTCGTCATGGATCTTCTCTTCTACGTTCATGAACTCGTCTTTCTTCTTCTCCTTCTTATTCTTATTCTTATTCTTATTCTCGTCGTGTTGGACCTCCTTCTCTTCCACGTTCATGACCTCGTCTTTCTTCTTCTTCTCCTTCTTATTCTTCTTATTCTTCTCCTATTTCTTCTTCTTCTTCTCGTCGTCTTAGCTTCATCTTCCTCTTCCTCCTCCTCCTTCTTTTTTTCTCCTCCTCCTTCTCGTCGCCTTGGCCCTCGTCTCCTCCTCCTACCCCTCTCTCCTCCTCTCCCTCCCACTACTCCTCCTCCTCCTCCCCCTCCCCCCTCCTCCTCCTCTCCTCTCCTCCTCCTCCTCCTCCTCCTCCTCCTCCTCCTCCTCCTCCTCTCCTCCCTCCTCTCCTCCTTCCTCCTTCCTCCTCCTCCTCCTCCTTCCCCTCCCCCTCCTCCTCCTCATGTAAGGAACCGGCGGAGTAAGAATGAAGGAGGAAAAAGAGAAGTAATGGGAATAAACAGCAGGAAAGGGGAACGAAGAGAGAGATAAGAGAACCACCCGATATTGACTTAATAACTCTCAAAATAACAACACCGCGAGTTGTACTTTCACAGCGAGGAGGTCGAAGCATATGATAATAACACGGGCGATACAGATTCTGTCACTGTTATTAAAAGGGGTTATTATATTTTTTTGTCATTTATGCTTTATTGTTGTTGTTATAATTATCATCATCATCATTATTATTATCATTATCCTCATTGTCATTATTATTATCCTCATTATCATTGTTATTATCATTATCATTATCAATATCTTCATTATCATTATTACTATCATCATCATTATCATCATTATTATTGTTGTTACCATTGTTTTTACTATTATTATCATTACTTTTATTACCATCATCATCGTCATCATCATCATTATCATTATTATTGCTTTTATTATTACTATTATTATTATAATCATTACTATTATCATTATCATCACCATCATCGTTACTATTATTATTATCTTTATTACTATCATTATCATTAACATTATCCGTATCTTTTTTATTATTATTATCATTATTGTTATCACTGTTATCACTATAGTTGTTAATATTATTGTTAGTGTCATTAATATTAATATTATTGTTATTACTGTTAATATCATTATCACTATTACTATTAATCTTATCATTATTCTAGTTGTAGTATCATTATTATCAATTATTATTATTATCATTATTATTATTATTATTATTATTATTATTATTATTATTATTATTATTATTATTATTATTATTATTATTATTAATTATTATTATTATTATGCATTATTATTATTATCGTTACATTATCATTATTATTGTCGTTTTATTATATTAGTTTTATTATCACTATCATTATCGTCAATATTTTATCATCATTATCATTATTACTCTTGCTGTGATTATTACCATTATTATTATTATCGTTATTAGTGTCGTTATTATTATTATCCTTATTATTATTATTATCATTATTATTATCATTATTGTTGTTATTATTATTTTTTTGCTGTTATTATCGTCATTGTTATTATCATTGTTGTTGTTATTATCATCATTATCATTATCTTTGTTGTAATCAATATTATTATTATCATTATCAAAATATATGTATATATGTATGTGTGTATATGTATTTTNTTACCTCATTGTCATTATTATTACTCTCATATCATGGTATTAGTATATCATTTCAATATATTCATTTCATTATTACTATCAGTGCATCATTATCACATGTATTAAATTAGTGTGTACCGATGTTTTTAAAACTATTATGATCATTAATCATTCACCATCATCATCGAGGGTCATCATCAATCATGATCATATTATTGGCTTGTATATTATAATTATATTATACATCATTACTATTACATATATCTATCGAACCATAACGGGGGAGTTACTAATTATTATGTAATCTTATACTATATTATCAATTAAATATCCGGGTATTTTTTTATTATATTATCATTAACAACACACACCATATTGGTACTACTAGGTTACACTATAGTTGTTAATATTATGTATAGTTGTCATAAATATTAATACTATTGTTATTACTGTTAATTATCATTATCACTATTAAAATTAATCTTATCATTATTCTAGTTGTAGTATCATTATTATTATTATCAAATTATTATTATATTATATATTATTAATTATTATTATTATTATTAATTATATTATATTATTATTATTATTATTATTTAATTATTATTATTATCAAATTAATTATTATCAATTATCGTATCATTATCATTATTATTGTCGTTATTATATTAGTTTATTAATATCACTATCATTATCGTCAATATTTATCATCATCATATCATTATTACTCTTGCTGTGATTATTTACATTTTATTATCGATTATTCGTTATTAGTTATTTATATTTATCCTATATATATTATTATTATTATTATCATTATTGTTGTTACTATAATTATTATTGCTGTTATTATCGTCATTGTTATTATCATTGTTGTTGTTATTATCATCATTATCATTATCTTTGTTGTAATCAATAATTATTATCATTATCAAAATATATGTATATATGTATGTGTGTATATGTTATATATATATATATATATATATATATATATATATATAATATATATATATATATATATATATAAATACATGAATTGAACAACACTCTACCGTGCTGATACTATGGTAAAAAACACAATGCACAAACTAGATTTATACATATATATGTGTGCGTGTGCGTGTGTGATGATAGATAAATAGATAAATAGATGAACAGATAGATAGATAAATAGATGGGAATATAAAGCTATAAATTTGCATACATATGTGTTGTGGCCCACTATTCCACAACATTTCATTAAATGCCTTTCAGTATCAAGACATTATGTTAGATTAATAAATGTTTAATTCTTTTCAATAATTATGGTGTATTTTGAATAACTTATCAATGCATTTCAAAGTGACAATATTGACAGTGTAATGTAATAAAATCACAATATCAAAGATTAAATTGAAAATAAAGACATAATTTAGGATCTTGACACTATACATACAACCAGACAGTTATGACACTGTTATATGATTATCTGTCCTGAAACTTGACAAAAACAATGTCACCAATACTTAGAATTACTTTATATCTTAATAAGTCAAATATTACCAAACAAGATAGCAATAATTATGAAACCAATTAATTATTTAATATCTCACAATCTCATAAATCAGTTAGATATTACACGAAAGAATAATGATCACACGATAAGCAAATACTTCAATTTAATAAAAAATGCTCTGTGAATTAAATTTCTAAAAAAAAAGATAAATAGTCAATTATAATAAGCACTAACTAAGTTGTATTTCTACGTTAAATTAGTCGACCGTCAAGCAAGCAAGATTAATAATCATGACAAATTCAAATAATTGATAAACAAAAATAAACCTTATGCTCTGTCAGACAACAACAGGATTTGTCACTGCTTGCACACTTCCACTGATCTATCTTAGAAAACACTTTGGTATTTTATTACTTACAAACTAACTTGTCTATTTCCATTAACTGTTAATAAAGATTCATCTAACACAATATTACCACATTAGTTATATTTAATAATCAATTCATTTCATTATCTGTTCATAAAATTCACATTCTTCTTAACACGATGTTCCAGACTAACTCTTATGTTACTGTTTCCCATTTTATTATTATCATTATTATTATATTATTATTATTATTATTTATTATTATTATTATTATTATATATATTATTATTATTATTATTATATTATTATACAATATTATGATATTACATAACACTAAATTATTATTACAATATTATGATATTACACTAAATTATTATTACAATATTATGATATTACACTAAATTATTATTACAATATTATGATATTACACTAAATTATTATTATTATGATATTACACTAATTATTATGATATTACACTAAATTATTATTACAAATATTATGATATTACACTAAATTATTATTACAATATTATGATACTAAATTAACTAAATTATATTACACTAAATATTATATATTATGATATTATAAATTATTATGATATTACACTAAATTATTATTACAATATTATGATATTACACTAAATTATTATTAGATATTACACTTATTATTACAATATTATGATATTACACTAAATTATTATTACAATATTATGATATTACACTAAATTATTATTACAATATTATGATATTACACTAAATTTATTACAATATTATGATATTACACTAAATTATTATTACAATATTATGATATTACACTAAATTATTATTACAATATTATAAATTACACTAAATTATTATTATATTATGATATTACAACTAAATATTATTACAATATTATGATATTACACTAAATTATTATTACAATATATTGATTACACTAAATTATTATTACAATATTATGATATTACACTAAAATTTATTATTACAATATTATATGATATACACTAAATTATTAAAATATTATGATGTTACACTAAATTATTATTACAATATTATGATATTACACTAAATTATTCCAAAAGGGCTTACCCGGAATGAGCCAGAAAAAGGAACATGGCTCCTGGACGCTTTTCCGAGACCCAGTCCACAGCCTCCGCCACTCTCAATCCTTTTATTTTCGATATGGGGCTCATCCCGTCACATCCTATGCTGCTATGCTGTTCCCACTTATTTATTTCTTGTAGTTGGAAAGATAGATGCGTGTCTCAGTAAATTTTTTAAAGAGCAATTTATCATTTCTCACTTTTCTACCTGGCATCCGAATTAATTTCTTGTTCCCAGAGTGATACAGTGTAATCTACATTGTGATTGTATGAAACTGATTGCTGTTTTGCATTCGTGAATTCTCCTGTGTTTCTGTTGGTCCATCATTTAGTGTCACCCTTTGTCACGTGATGTTTTCGCCACTTCGGGTCATGGTGCTTATTCTTATTCTTATTATTTTATTTTATTTTATTCTTTTCTTTTTCTCTCTTCTTTTTTTTTTTCTTTCTTCTTTCTTCTTCTTTCTTCTTCTTCTCTTCTTTTTTTTTCTTCTCTTCTTTCTCTTTCTTCTCTTCTTCTTCTTCTTCTTCTTCTTCTTTTCTTTTCTTCTTCTTCTTCTTCCTCTTCTTCTTCTTCTTCTTCTTCTTCTTCTTCTTCTTCTTCTTCTTCTTCTTCTTCTTCTTTTTGTAACTGCCTCCTTTCCTGTCAACCCTTCGAATCCTCGCCATGTTATTCTATTTCTTCCTTCTCATCCCAACTCCTTTGTTTGGCCCGTTCAAATGACATCCACTTTGTTCACCTGTTGTTCGTGTTTTGATCATGAACGCTTTCGTGTGCCTATGACATATGCGTGTCAGTCCATCAGCCGGTTTGTTAAAATTGTGCCAGGCCCGACCCGATGAATTTTCATAAATACAGATGCAGAAATAAAGAAATAAAGCCATATCTGTCTATATATCTGATAGATATACACTCAACCATCTATTTACCGGGTTGATATGCATGTCTAGACTGATAAATATGCATTTATTTCTTTATTGATGCATGTCAAGTATACGAATATTCTTTTTCGGCCGCACAATTCTAAAAAAACCGGCCGTATATATGTACTGATATACAGGTATCCACGAATTAATTCATTAGGGAAGTGGTTCAATCATATTATTCATTCTCCCCTAATTTTCTTTTTTCTTTTTTTCTTCTCCTTCCGTCGAAATGTTAATAACACAAGAGCCGATTTCTGTTTTATCCCCCTCCCCCCCTATCTTTTCGCGAGAGCCAATGGAGAGAATTCAACTTATATTTCTGAAAAAAAAATAGTTGATATTTGTCGGTTGACTGTAAGCTGTAGACGGTTTTTTTTTTTTTTTATATCTAATATCACCGGGTAGAATACACTTTATAGCGGTTTATGATTTTTTTTTTCTTTTTTCTTTTTATTTCACCTTGATAAATCTACTGTTTATGCACAAATGCCCTACGGTCGTTATTACTGACGCAACACAACCCTGAGAAGTCTTAGCTACTAAAACCCACATTTAACTATCTACGTTGCAGTGCCGGATTGATTTTGTATTTTGTTCATACTTTGTACCCAAACAGAGAGTCAAATCACAGTCGAAAAGGTAAAAAAAAAAAAAAAAAAAAAAAAAAAAAAAAAAAGTTGGAAAATTATGAGCGGTGCAGTCAGGTTACAGAAGGATATTTGACTTGCTCGTCACCTGACCTTTAG
>NW_020869232.1:222849-240349 GCF_003789085.1 Penaeus vannamei | reverse complement strand
TTTATTTATCCTCTCATCCTTATCACCATCCTCATCCTCGCAGGAACCATCACTATCATCTATACGTTTTTGACACCATCGTCACCACCATCCGTGCTCTCCTTGGCTCTTATCCTCACTTCCTCCTCACCTCTCTCACACTTCTTCCTCACACTTCTTCATCACTCTCCTCCTCACTTTCCTCCTTACTCTCCTCCTGACCCTCCTTCCTCACCTTCTTCCTCACATTCTTCCTCCATACTCATCCTCACACTTCTTCCTCACTCTCCTCCTCACCTCATCCTCACATCCTTCCTCACACTTCTTCCACTCCTCCTCCTCACCCTCATCCTCACCCGCACCGCTCCACTCTCCTCCTTACCCCCCTCCTCACAGCCCGACCCACCACCCTCGTTCCTCATCCTCCTCTCTCACTCCTCTCATTTTCTTTCTCCTTCTCACTCTCTTCCTCCTCATCCTCGTCCTCCTCTCCTTCTTACTCTCCTCACTCCTCTCACCCTTCGCACTCTCCTCCTCTTCTCTTCCTTTTCACTCTCTTCCTCATCTCATCCTCTCCTTCCTCACTCTCCTCCTAACCGCCAACCCCCACCTCACCGTCTTCTATCTTCCCCTTCTCCACCCCCCCCCTCCTCTCTCCTCACCCTCCCCCCCCTCCTCACAGTTTTCCTGACCCTCCTCTCGCCCTCTCCTCACAGCCCTCCTCACCTCTCCATCCCCCCCACCTCCACCCCTCCTCCTCACAGTCTCCTGACCCTCCTCCATCCCCCCACCTCCACCCCTCCTCACAGCCCTCCTGACCTTCTCTCTCCACCCCCCTCCTCACAGCCCTCATTTACCCCCTCCTCCTAACCCCCCTCTCTCATCCCCTCCTCACCCCCCCTCTCCAGCCCTCCACCCCTGCCTCCTCACAGCCCTCCTGACCCCTCCTCCTCCAGCCTCCTGACCCTCTTCCCTCACCCCCACCTCCTTCACCCTCCTTCACCCTCCTCTCATCCCTCCTTCACCTCCTCCTCCTCGCTCCCAGCCCTCCTCTCAACAGACCCTCCTCCCCTCTCTCCCTCCCCCTCTCCTTACCCACCCTCCTTCACACCACCTCCTTCACCCTCCTCCCTTACCCCTCCTCCCCCCTCCTCCTCACAGCCTCCTGACCCCCTCTCTCCTCCCCTCTTCACCCTCCCCCTCCTCACAGCCTCCTTCACACCCTCCTCTCTCCCTCCCCTCCTCCTCTCCAGCCGCCTGACCCCCACCCTCCTTCACCCCCACCCCCTCCTCACAGCCCCCCTGACCCACCTCGTTCACACCCCTCCTTCACCCCCACCCTCCTCCTCACAGCCCTCCTGACCCCCTCTCTCTGCTCCCCAGGGAAGACGGAAGGGCGACCTGAGTAAGCGCTCCTACACCGAGGACGAGCTGCAGGCGGCGCTGCGGGACATCCAGAGCGGCAAGCTGGGGACGCGGAGCAGCTGTTATATACGGGATCCCAAGGTCGACCCTCAGGAATAAGGTCCGGGATCTTGTCGCTATTTTTTCGGGTGGGGGGGGTCGTTTTTTTTTTTTTGGGGGGGGGTATTTGGTTTTTATTTTTTTTGGGGGGAGGAGGGGTTTCGGGGGTTGGTTGTTGTTGTTTTTATTGTGGGGTGAAGTTTTTTTGTGTGTTTGTCGTTTTTTTTTTGGGGGGGTAGTGTTTTTTTTTTCGTTTGTATTTTTTATTTTTGAGGGGAGGGGTTTCGGGGGGTGGTTGGTTGTTGTTGTTTTATTGTGGGGGTGAAGTTTTTTTGTGTGTGTGTGTTTGTCGTTTTTTTTTTTTTTTTTTTGGGGGGGGTATTGTGGGTTTTTTTTCGTTTGTATTTTTTTTTGGGGGGGAGGGGTTTCGGGGGGATGGTTTGGTTGTTGTTTTTTTATTGTGGGGGGTGAAGTTTTTTTGTGTGTGTGTTTGGGTGGTGGTGGCGGTGTTGTGGGTGTGGGTGTGGGAGGGTGTTTGTGGGTGGGTGTGTACATTTATGTATATATAGATATTTTTACATATATATGTGTTGTTTTGATACTAAGAATAAGTTTAAGATAAGATATAGTAATGAGATATAATGATATTTGATGATAAAGGCCGTGAGCGCATTCATTCATTCATACACATAGAGAGAGGTAGCTGTAGATATTGATGAACATAAATATATATTAAAGAGAGATAGCTATAGATAGACAGATGAATAGATAGAGAGATTGCTATAGAAATAGACAGACAGACCCCCCCCCCCCCCCCGACTGGCCGCTGACGCCCCCTCCCCCAGGTGTACAAGCTGGCGACGGAGCGCGAGCGGAACAAGAAGCTGGCGGAGCAGAGCAAGGCGGCGGCGGCGGCGGCGGCGCGGCGCGGCGGCGGAGGGCCAGGCGTTCCCTGCGTACCACAACGGGGCGTCCGCCGCCGACGTCCAGGGCGCCTCGGCCGAGCTTCCGCGGCTGGAGGACGACAGCATCGCCTCGCCGGAGTCCTTCAGAACGCTGCTCAAGAACAAGATGGCGGAGAAGCTGGAGGAGATGAGCCGCAAGGGCCTGGGCGGCGGGGACGAGAAGAGAGTGGTAGAGTCGGCGCTCAAGTACCTGATGGAGAATATCCCGAAGCTCGCCCTCAACAAAGACAACAAGGAGGTGTCGACGGAGGTCCTGAGCAGCATCTCCTTCTACCCTCAGCTCAGCGACTTCATCAAGAAGGTGGTCGAGGATCGCTACAACGAAGAGCTGCAGAGAAGCAAGTCCAGACTGAACGGCTCGACGGACCCGCCCGCCGCCGCCGAGGACGCGAGGGAGGAGAGCTTCGACCTCAACGTGCCGTCCTATTCCCTCTCCTGCAACGGCCTCCAGAAGGGGGACTCCGAACCCGCGTCCACGGATTCCAATCACTCTAGTCAGCCACTGATCTCCTCCTTGTCTAACCCCAACCTGAAGGAAATGATTGCTCAAATGATTGGGCAAAAACTCGGATGCGAGCTGCCGCCGGCGAAGGACTCGGCGCTGGCGGGGAACAGCAGCTCGGCGGCGGCGAAGCTGCAGCAGCCTTTGTCTTTCACGGCGGCGGGCGACGCCAAGCTCAACGGGGAGAAGCGCGAGCAGGCCAAGAAGGGCGCGTCGGCCTCCGCCACCAGCGGCGGGAAGGGCTCGCGCCCCAAGCGAGCAATACCGCAACTACGACCGCGACAACCTGCTGAAGGCCGTGCAGGCGGTGCAGAGCGGCGAGATGAGCGTGCACAGAGCGGGCAGCTTCTACGGCGTGCCTCACTCCACCCTCGAATACAAGGTCAAGGAGAGGCACCTGAGCCGCGGCAAGAACAAGAACGCCGCGCCCTCCAGCGGCTGCTCCTCGCCGCTGGCCAAGGCCAAGAAGGAGCCCGCGAAGGCCGCGTCCGACGCCGCCGCCGCCACCACGATCGACCTCACGGAGGACGAGAAGAGCAAGGCGGGCGAGGCGCTGGAGATCACGCCCGTGACCAAGAAGGCGCGCGTCGACGGCGACCCGGCCTCCTACTCGACCTTCCCGCCGATCTCGTCGACGCCGCTGTCGTCGGCGCCCATGTCGCCGAGCCCGCTGGCCAGCAACCCGATCCTGGCGAACCCGTTCTCGCTGTGGAACGGCGCCCCGATGGTGCCGCCCTTCCTCGCCGGCTACCAGCAGGACTCGTTCTACGCGTCGCACATGATCCGCCGCTTCCAGGAGGCGGCGGCCAAGAGCAGCGGCAGCGTGGGCGCGCGCACGCCGCCGCCACCGACCGCTCGTCGTCGCCGGCCGTGGCGCCGGCCGGCGCTCGAGCCCGCGACGCCCCGTTCCAGCTCGCGCCCGCCTCAGGAAGACCACGTCGTCCGCCAGCAAGACGACCACTGCCACCACCACGACCACCAGCAGCAGCAACAGTAGCTGCAACAGCCCCCTGCCCGGCGGCGACAACTCGTGGCAGGTTCCTCGAGCCTGCTGAGCCTGACGAAGGGCTCGTGATGGAGCAGCAGCACCAGCAGCGCTCCGAGGACGACCCGACGCCCCGCTCATCCCGCCGCACGGCTTCATGGCCTTATACACCATCCCCGCCCTCGCCGCCCGCAACAGCCTGGTCGCCGCCCTCCAGCAGCGCCCGCCGCCGCGGGAGCCTGCGGGAGGCGAGCCCCGAGGTGGACATCCTGCCCCTCCCGCTCGTCAAGGAGTCGCGCCACCACCCCACGCCCGTGGCAGCGGACCAGCCGTGAGCGCCGCCCTCGGCCGTCCCTCGCCGCCTCAGCCCCCCGCGCTCTGCCGCCCGCGAGCCCGAGGGCGTCCCCCCCGGACCGAGCCAGGCCCCCCGGCGCTCCCCGGCCGCCCTCCGCCCCCGTCGGCTCCGGAAGAGACATTCCAGGTCGTGATTTCGGCGCAGGACTCGCGCTGAAATGTTTCGGTTTTCTACTTAGTGATCAGGCATGCTGGTTTACCCCTATTTTGTCGTCTAGCGGATCGTCCATGTTTCTTTCCCCGATTTTACACTCATTTCCATCAGCTTTCTCTCTCGCCGATACCAAATCACGGTCCCAAGATCAGCCTCAACCCGATGCTGCTCTTCGCCAGCATTCGATTTTCTGTTCGTGGTTACAAAATGGCCTTTTATAAGACGGCTTCAGTTTCTCTCTCTCAAAAAGGGATGTATATTCATCTGAAGCGGGAATGCAGCGGGAATCCTGGAATATTTGCGGTCCTTTGCGCTGCTAGGAATTCTGGAATCTGATTCGCTCTCTCTTCTTTCTTTCTCTCGAGGTTTCTCGTTTCTTTCGCTTGTTCTCGCGCTTTCCTTTTGCTCTCTTTCGTTTCATTTTCTTTCTGTGTTTTCTCTTTCTTTTTCTGTGTCCTTCCTTCTCTTTCTGTCTGTCTCTGTCTCTGTTTTTCTTGTTTGTTTGTCTTCTCTCTCTCTCTCTCTCTCTCTCTCTCTCTCTCTCTCTCTCTCTCTTCTCTCTCTCTCTCTCTCTCTCTCTCTCTCTCTTTCTCTCCTCCCTCCCTCCCTCTTCTCTCTCTCTCTTCCCTCTCTCCCTCTCTCACCCTCCCTCCCTCTCCTTCCCTCTCCCTTCCTCCTCTCTCTTCTCCTCTCTCTCCCTCTCTCACCCTCCCTCCTCTCTTCCTCTTCCCTCTCCCTCTCTCTCTCTTCTCTCTCTCTCTCTCTCTCTCTCTCTCTCTCTCTCTCTCTCTCTCTCTCTCTCTCTCTCTCTCTCTCTCTCTCTCTCTCTCTCACTCTTTATCTCCTTCATACATACATATATATATATATATATATATATATAATATATATATATATATAATATATATATATATATATATATATATATGTATATCTGTTTCTCCCTCTCTACCGCCACCTCCATCTCTTCCATTTTTTCGCCGTTCCCTAATCCCACGCTACCAAGCAACGACCTCAATTCCGCCAATCATGTTAAAATCTCTTTTCCACTCCTTTTTGCCTTGTCTTTTCCTAAGACTGGAATTGATAAGGATCGATAAGGACTTTTGTATCGTGACTCATCTACTGATTTCTGGTTACACCCCCCCCGCCCCCCCCCCGCCCCCGCCCCTCTCTGCCTCTCCATTGTCCTACTACCTTTACCTCCTTCTCCGTATTTTTTTTTTTTTCTTTTCTTTTCTTTTAAAGTCATATCTTCTATCACACGAACTTTCAACTAACTTCATTAACTATTTCTTTCTTCTTCTTCCTCTTCTTCTTCTACTTTTTCTTCAACTTTAAATCTCTTATTAGCGGCAGTATTTCAAAAACAAGAAAGGGGGTAAAAAGAGGAAGGACAAAAAACAAGATTCTTATGAAGAAAAAAAAGCGGTGGGGTTATGAAGAAGAAAAAGAGATAATCTAAAGAAAGAATAACTTTCATAATAAGCAACAGCGGTGGGATTAAAACAATATACATTTAAAAACTCCCGACATATAATTTTGTTCCTCTCCGTTCCATAAATAAAAAAAAAATTCAGATACGGCAAAGCGAGAGTCAAAGCCAGTTTAGAGGAGTTGGCGCTAAGGACTTTCCGATTTCATTTGATCTTCAATGTGCCATGAACTGTCAGGCTGGTTTCCAAGACGCTTCGTAGGCCAGGCACTCAATTCCTGGCCTCGATTTCCAAAGAGCCTACAAGCCCGTCCACGTAGAAGTATTTAGTCTAAGAGGTGTTTCTATTTTGGCATTATAGTTACCCGACAGTGAAGATATATATATATTTAATTATATATATAAAGGATTTTCCTTAAAATAATAAAAATATATAAAAAAAAGCCTGTAAAGGACTTTCCGGACCTCTTGATTGCTCTAAGCGAGGTCCTCTTGTAGTGATCTATGATTAGATATTCATTTTAGTGTCCCCTGAAATGGGAAGACAAATTGAATTGGACAATAGAAAACGGAGGCTGGGTTTCGCTATGGACGATCCTCACATTGAGCATTTCTCTGGTCTCTTTTCGACTGCATTTGTTGGACGTTCCGACGTTGAAATGTGGCTTTTTATCATGGATATTACTAGCTGAAAACCCAAACTCCGTTTCTATTCGAATACTTTTTTTAGTTTCTCCTTCACAACCACCTGAACACGCTCTTGGTCGCTCTCTTAACCACTAGCCAGTCAGAGGGAACGTTTCAAACTGTCATCCTCCGGTCTTCGAGCAGCGCGGAGTTCCCATCGTCCAATAGCTGACTGGATGAGTTTCCGATGGTGTTCAGAATGTTCAGAGCCAGGAAGGGTGACCAAGGGAGGTGTTCGCAAAGATTATAGAGCAAATTAGCCGACCATTCGTCCTTCTTTAAGAAAAAAAATCGCTCATTACAGTGCTCATGAACAAGTGATAATTGCCTGACCTGTATCTCCTTACCAGAGATGATCGGTATATGAATATTTTTTCCCCTCTCTCTCTAAATGCCCTTTTTTCCTCTATGGAATTTTGGAGGCCATAGTCTTTGTGTGATACATGGAACCTTGAAACTTAAAAAATAAAAAATAAAAAAAACAAGGAAAGTCACTCGCGCAGCAAGGTAAGTCAGTCGAAGAAAGTGACGAAGTGTCGCTGTCTGCTTTCTTGCTGCGCCCATAAGATGCTGTTAAACCTTCGTGTCCCATACTTTGTTACTATGAAGTTGCCACTTGTTACCAGTGTTACCACTGTTCTCAGAGCTAGCAGCGTTTGTTCATTGTTACGGTAGTGTTGCGAGGTATTATGGCATGCCTTGGTAATGAACATTTGACGAAAAATTCAGGAAGTGGTCTTCAACTTGTGAAAAAAGTAGTGAACAAAACGCCACGGTTTATAGGCTGTGTTAGTTTGGTGTTTGTAATCGAATCAAGTGGCGTATCTGATGAGATTCGAGTGGCTTACGAACGGAATGAGGGAAGAGAAGGCCTCCATTAGTATTTCTCGTCGCGACCCCATGAATAACCATCAGCGCCTTTTGCTAAATAGATCGTGACCTCAGGTTAACAACACCCACGCAGTGCGAAATTGACCTTTGACCTCGAAAGGAGAGAAACTGAGAGAAAACATGACAGAGAAAGGAAGTGTTGTTTTCCAACCGATTTTCGAAAGGAAGGAAACCAGAGAGAAAGAGAAAAGGAGGAAACAAATGCTAGTTACTTCAGGGAACTCCGGAGAGCCTCACTCCAGTCGTGTCGCGCGGTGTGCTGACGCCCCCGCCCACGTCCCGCCCACGGTACAGGGGCGACGGAATGCTCGCGGCGCCTCGCGATACTCCCAGGCATGCTGTGTCACTCTCTTTTGTATTAGTACGTGAGACTCCCGACATGTTACAGGAATGCTGATCTCCATGTCCACATTTTTAGCTTGTAAACAAACCCTCAAGGTAGGATGCTGTTCTGGTGACAATCTGACAAGGAATTTAACAGGGTACAATGAATTTTACTCCGTAAGTGCAATTATTGTTCCAGACCTTTAGGAACAGATCTTCATATTAGCAAAGTTTAAAACTTTGGTGTTGATAAACCCGGAAAGTGTATAAGGAGTAAGACTGAACTGTGAGTATGTATCCGAGATGTCTAGGTGGGATCAGCCTATACATTTTTTTTTTTTTTTTTCATTCTTGGCCCTTTACCAATATGGATATCAGAGTAAGGATAAGTAAATAATTTTCCTGTGATTCTTTTCCTTCTTTGGTAGACTTCTCGGATACAATTTTTTCCCTTTTTTTTTTTTTTTTTTTTTTTTTTGTTATGTATCATCATAATGATACGAGTTCTTTTTTTTTCTCTTGTAAAATTCGTGTCTGCTCTGAAGAGATGAGTGGGTCAATTTTTTTAAAAGGTAATTTATTAGGTTTTGAAACTAATGTACAATTAATTTACTTAATTACAACAGGTATAAGACGGTAATAGAATAATGTACTTATTTATGTAACAGGAATCTCATCTTTTATTTTTTTCAGTGATTTGTCTTTTGTATGATGACGTATTCGTACTTAAAGTGGCTCTGATGTATAATGACGTGGCCGCTGACATTTTCGGAGTTGAAACTGTGACCACGAGAAGATGTGGCGAGATGACTGGGTCTCTCGTGCCTCTTATTATCTCCAATCTCTGACGTCACTCGGGCAAGACGCGTTATCAACCAATCAGGCGCGTGTGGCTCAACATGTTCAGCCAATCAAAGGACAGGATCTATATTTGAAACGGCCACACGCCGACCCTGGGAATATTTTTTTCAAATGTTCAAAAGTCTTGGCTCGTGAGGACGCAGAAGTATGTTTTTTTTTCAGCTTCCCGTCCCAGGTGTACAGATATACAGTCGTTGTAACGTCTTACTGTTGCTTAAGATATAATGAAATGTTTGATTAAAATTGTGAAGTGTCGATTTAGTTATCGTTAGTAATTACAGTATCAATAGCTGGTCAGTGATTGGTTGGCTGATCAGCAACAACTTTCAACCGCCGGGTCGCTGATTGGCTGGAACGACAGCCAATCACCGGCCGCCCATGGACTGCTCAATGTTTTGACACCGTGTCTAAAGCGATCTTTCATAATTTTGATTATTACAGCATATAGGTAACTCCTTTTGTGGAGTTGGATGATGTTATGTATGTGTTAACTTAGTATATATTGATGTAGGTGTGCAGTGGCTTTATGTTTGTTGATATAGAAGTACCAACGGATTTTTAGGAATGATACATTGATGATGTTTGAAGCATCTGTTAATTTTCTTGTATGATTTTTTGAACAGTCTTTATGGAATAACTGAAAGGTTTACCATTGGATGCTTTCCTCCACAATGAAAGGCAATCAGTATTTATAGTTACCATGTGAGAAACGAAAAGGTTTTCCGACTTTTTCCAGCACCCCGTCCCTCTCTTCCCAGTTAAAACGAGGGGGTTTATTTATTATGGAATAAGTTTTAAATATTAGATCAAACCTTGATATTCGGATTTCTGATAATGACTATTAGACATAGCTTTAATCGATGACGAAAAAAAGGATATATATTAAATCTTTAATCGGTAGTTAGGTAATGAATCAATAACTAGTTGACGAATAGCACAACGTTATTCCAGACGTGCTCCGATTTCGCGCCAAAACCTTTACAAGTAATTGCCAAATACAAATCTTCCAGTTCGTCTTTCTACATTAGAGTAGTAATTATAGGTGCAGTATTAATTATAGTTATATCAAAGCATATCAAAGAAAGAAATGCTTGCAAAAAAATATATAAGTAACGTGTAGAATCTCTCATACGACGGCGAAGGATAAAAAGAAAGCAAAACAAAAGAGAATCGTAGTGTGAGATCAGAACTCATGGGTTACCAAATGATCGCAATATTAGAGGTATTGGATCGCCTACCCCCTTATACTATAAGATCGGCAAACTGTTCGAATCCCTCCGGGTCTTCCAGGAATTTTGCTCACTGTACCTCTTAGCGGCTGAGTTAGGAGCTAAAATTCTTGTTAAATTCAAGAGTATTCATTTTATTATATAAGATCTATGAGGTTAGAACGCTCACTAGGTTTAAGGATTGAAGAGCAATTTCATCCTCTTGAGAATTACATGTGCATATGGCATATATATACTTACATGTGTTCGCGTGTCTGTATGGGTCATATATGTATGTGGGCTTGGGTGTGTGTTTGAATATGTGTGTGTGTATGCATGTGTGTGTGTGTGTGCATATATATATATATATTATATATATATATATATATATATATATATATATATATATATATATATATATATTACATAATATATATATAATGTATGCACATACACAATATATGGTGTATGTATATATATATATATATATATATATATATATATATATCGTGCGCCACTGTATTAGGAGTACCTGCCCGAGAGCTTGCGGAAAATAGTCTAGCAAAGGATCTGATAGTCATGTGTTCCATTTTTAACTTGTACAAGCTTTTTTTTCTCTTTTTTTTTATTTTGTCAGTAGGCTGTATAGATAAAGTTTTAAAAGATATTTCTATTGAAGCTGTGCCAAATTTACCAACCATGATATTGAGCTGCCAAACATATCACTGTGAATGAGCTTTACCTTTTAAGAAAATCAGTTTTATTGATTTCCTCTCTCTTATAAGCGTATAATATATATAAATGTGTCTGTATGTACGTGTGTGCGAGTGTGTGCATGCAGACATACACACACACACACACACACACACTCACACTCACACACACACACACACACACACACACACACACACACACACACACACACACACACACACATATATATATATATATATATATATATATATATATATATATATATATGTAATATTATATATATATACATACATATGTATATATATATATATATATATATATATATATATATATATATATATAATATATATGATGTATGTATGATATATATGCGTGTATATATATATATATATATAATATATATATATATATATATATATATATATATATATATTATATATATATATATATATATATATTTATATATTATATATATATTATTTACAAACACACATATACAGATATATCTATTTGTATATATATGAATTTATGTATTTGCAGATATATGTATATACATATGTGTGTGTGTGTAGGTGTGTATGAATATATATGTGTATATGCATACATATATACATATATATAATATTATATATATATATATATATAATATATACATGCATGTATACATGCCAATGCACACAAAACACACACACACACACACACACACACACACACACACACACACACACACACACACACACACACACACACACACACACACACACACACACACACACACACACACACACACACACACACACACACGCACGCACACACACATACACACACACACATATATTATACATGCATATGTATATACATAGGTATGTAATACAAAGTGTTACATAGAGGGGCCATGATACGTGCAATGCCATACCACTAAAGTACAGTGATCTTTCTGTGATGAGCCTCGCTGCTCGATCTGAAATTCGTGGTGAAAACTCCACCTGTGTGTCTACAGGACTTAGTTATGTGCCTCAACCAGTCTATTTTTTATCAATTAGAGTTTATATTTAGTTTTTACGTTGTATTTATGAAATTAACACTCTCCGCGTTCACCATTAACGATTAAACTAATACGATAGCCTGTAGGTACTCCCGACGTATGACAGAAATGTTGATATGACAGGATAAAACATTCTCTCTTTCTGCATCTGTTTATAACAATATTAATCCCCCCATATTTTTGACGAAGCTCAGAGAAAAGCCTTATATATTACTATAGAGTAACAATAACATCGGATTGCTAAAGCTCTGTCTCTAAATCTTGAATATTAATAATCAACTCTATCATTTTTCGTAACTGAAAGATAACCCGTTGAACTTGAAATAAACTGATTTGTGATATGGTCTAGTCCTGTAGAGTTTAACGATCAGATAGTCTATTTGAATAGTATAATTCCTGGCGCATTTTACATTCTTTTTTTTTTTTACTAACAGGTGCAAAAGACTTCAAGATAATATTCTAAAAGAAATGGAGACGACGTAAAATAAAATCAACCTTAATGAAAAGGAAAAAAAAATTTGCTCGTTACTGCACCACTACCTGCGTTCGAGTGATCGCAACGGACATTGGAGCGTTCAAGTACAGCAACTGTGATGCTGCGTTCGGAACCGCTCGTCCAGCTCGTCCGGACAAGTTGGACGAGGTGTCTCGACCGTTCGGAACCTCTGCTTTCTCGTCCCGGACATGCTGTCCTTCTCGTCCAGCTCGCTCGCCTGCGAAGGGGGGGATCAGGACGAGATGACGTCACAATAGCTTCTGTATGTAAACATTGACAGTTGCAGGCAACCACAAGATGTTGATGGGTATTTTTACGGCCCTTTATTGATGTTATCAAAGGATATTTTCGTATTTGTCAGTTGCAGGAAAGTCAAATATGCATCAAAGGAGTTACAAAATCTATGCAGCGTTTAAATTAAAGACACCGGTATGATAAACTAGTGAATGTTTATTTTCGAGCTGGTTGCATTCTGGGCAGCGAAGGTCTTGGAGGTTCCGAACGCGGCCTCGTTGACCTGTCAGGACCGCGGCCTCGTTGACCTGCTGGCTCTGACAAGTGGTCTGGGCGAGCGAGGCGAGCAGTTGCGAACGCGGCATAACTCTGTTTAAATTCAAAATGTCGAGGATTATAAGTTAATGTATTAAGTGTACCTAATATAGAAATAGATGTACGTAATGCTTGGTGTAATCTATGTTTAAGGCAAATCATACAATATAGATAATCAAGAACATAGTATTATAGAAATTTAAATATCAGCCGTGAAAAGAAATATTTCTATATAAAAACGGTTAACTTCCGCCATGAAAACAAGTGACGATCGCAGTTTGGCCTCCGCGTCACGTGACAATCATAGGGTGACTACTTAAAAATGATCTTGAAATTAAAGGTATTCGCGCTTACGTGTACAGATACGAAACCAAAAGAGAAGTAAACAAAAATATCTATAAATAAGAACGTGTTTCTTGTTTTTTTTAATCAATTAAAAAAAGGATCAACAAAAGAAATGGTAAAATAACGATACATTTATACAAATATCGTTCATCATTGAATGCCTCTGCATTTACCATGATTTCCCTGAATGGTTACAAATACATTCCATACAGCTGTACCTTTCATTGTTTCCGTTGTAATATTTAGCATGTAATGAAAGCTGGTTTGCAAGACATTGTTACAGACCTCGGACTAGCATTTGGTCGGAGTAGGTTTGAGGTTATCATTTCATAAACTGCCTCCCGGAGTTGCAGCAGCGTTCGTGTTGCATCTTACCCAACATTTCTTACAGGGTCAAGTCCACGTTTGCCTTGTAAATTAGTTAGTATTCGTTATTACTGTATACTCGCGTGGGTGAAGTATGTATTCTTACGTATTAAATGCCTTACTTAAATGTTATTCCATGTGATTAACACAACATATTGATGTTGTTATGCTAGATGTTGACCATTATTGATGTTGCCTATTTAGTGTGGAGACGAGTCCGGTCTCACGGGAGTCGAGACAAACCTCAGAATAGCAGAAGAATTGTTCAAATAGCCACGATGTCTCAAGGGCCGTTACCTGGTACCCCGCAGCCACGGTGAAAATAGCGCGTCTGGGATCCCGCTCGAGCGCCGGTTATGCTGACGGTCGGAGATGGAGGGAAAAGTGCAATATTTTCATTCGGGAAACTAAAACAATATTAACAATAATCATCTTTGTGATGATAATGGAGAGAATATGAGTAAGAAAAAAATGACACTGGAGATTCCTTGCGGCGTTCGATTCTTTGTTATTGTTGATGCAATTTGTTTTAATTTGGCGTTAAAAAGCAATATAAGTAGTCATTACCAAGGATTGCTACTGCATCTCTGATGCAATAACCAACCCGGTAATAAAAACAACAGATTAAATGACGTCATAAGTACATTCCGAACAAAACTATTACTTTACCATTTTCTAAATGTTTAATTGTGATATCATTTTACTTAGCTATATATGTATATATATATTCATTTATTTATTTATCTATTTATTCAGAACGAAGCTGTAGCAGCGGACAATCCACATTGCAAATTAAACCCAATATCTCCATTTCGTAAAAAGAAAAAAAAATGTATAAAAATCATGGAAGCCATTTTTTTCAAGCGGCGTGCTCTTCGGCGTCACCAGGGATCTCAGACAAACCTTTCGCCTTAGAAGAATATATACGTATAAATGGACAATGAAACAGATAATAAAAAAAAGGAAAAAAGAAAAGTAATAAAGAATCCTAACCTTTCCAAAATAGAAAAAAAAGATAAATATTTTTCCAGCCTTACGATTCAGGGTCGGTCGTTTCACCAGTGGCGCTAAAACAAATGACGCGGGCCTTGCGCAGTAATAATTAGCTTTTGTTTTTTGTTTTATATTCTAATACCATTAGTTTTTCTCCCATTTCTTTGCAAAATTATCCCTCGTAATTTCAATGTAATTGGTTTTATTAGTATCAAGATTACCGTTTTTCTTTCATCATCGTTATTATTGATATTCAATGATATCCATGTATTATTATATTTATTACTATTGATATTTTTACCATTATCATTAATAGAGTTATTTTTTCTGTACTGTGGGAAATAAAAAGTTATTTTTTAGCTATTGTTAAAAGTGAAGGATTTTTTAAAAATATATATTTACTGTATTTTGTCGTGATTTGAATTTCGCGCCGAATAGTCAGGTACATGATAGCTTCGTTGCAGTTGTAAAATGCTTAACCATTGGTATTATGTTAAGTAAAATTATTGTAACACTGAAATTCTTGGTGATGTTTATAACAATACCTGTGACTTATATTTATTCGTTTGTTTAATTTCTTTTTTTTCTTCTTATTCGTCGTTTTTTTTATTCTTACTTTTAGCAAAGCGTTTTTGAAAAGTGTTTACCTTTTGCTGTCATACCTTTTCGTTCTTTTTTTATATTTTATTTATCTATTTTTTCTCTCTTTATTACTTTCTCCGTATTTTCGTTTTCTTTCTTCCTTTCTTCTTTATGATTCTCTTTTATACCCTTTCCTCACTTTCTTTGATAAAAAGAATGCATTTTATTTGATTGTATAAACATTCCAAGCGATCTCAACAGAATAAAGGGGGGGATTTGACCCCTCATTAGATAAAGAAAAAAAAGTTTTCAAAAACTCGTTAAAAAAAAACTCATGAGTGGCAATGTCCGCGTTATGAGACCCACTTTGTAATAGTACAAGTATATTTTACATCGGGGTGCATAGGCGAGAGCACTGGGCGGAGTACCAGTGAGTGTACATTGCACATTCCCTCTATCGTTGAGTACAATATGACTCATATGACATTTCGTTGGGGTTTAAGTATTTCTCCCCCCTCCCTCGCGTGGGTGTACATGTGTGCTGAAACATGTGCACATGTGTGGCCACGCGACGGGAGTGTGTGTGTATTGTAGGCCTACATTAGACTCATTTTTTTTTTTTTTTTCCTTTTTCGGCCCAAAATACAAGAGTGTCTAAGTTAAGAGTTGCAGCAGGGTACCTTAAGAACGCCCCCCCCCTCCCCACACTTTTTTACCCCCCCTCCCCTCCCACCTCTCCCCCAGTCCAAGTACCGGCAGATGGTGTGAGTACCGGTAAAGTACAAGGAGATAAGAACACTGTACAGATGGTCATCGAGGTGTTCGCTCACCCTTGTAGTGTGGCAATAAATCATTTTATACTCTTGAAAGCAACTCTGGTATGAAATCTTTGTATTCAAGTGTGAGACAGAGTTTAGGTTGAATTAAGTGCAAGATAGTGTGAAGTGCAAGAGAAAGGAAAAAAATAAGATATTGACAAAACAAAAGAAAGAGAAAGGAAACAAACAAAAAAAAAAGATATTGACAAAAGAAGAAAGGTATGGACAGACAGACAAAGATGAAAGGGATTTACAGGTCAAGATGAAAGTCAAAACTAAACGTATAGAGGAAGGAACAAAACAAAAAGGAAAATAACTATATATCTCGACAGGAAATAAATAATGAAAACAAATGTGTTTCCACGTTTTGAAAATAACCGCTCATTTTCACGGTACAGACTCCATCTTGCCAGTTAAGAAAACAATTGCCCCATTCACGCACGGTACGCCTGTGGGTGCATGACGGAGCCTCTTTACTATATTTTCGTTAGTACAGACCCAAATGTGCACACATGACCATGTACACATTACATTTCCCTGTTATTTGTACAACTATGTGTGTATGTATAACCATGTTTATATGTACGGATCACCTTTCAGTACATGCAGAGATGACTACGTGCGTAAACAAATAGAGAATTGGAACCATGTGTTTATTATATAAATCATCTTAGCTGAAGACTTATTTTTTAAAGGCACAGCGATCTCTGAATGTACGCTTTCGACTGTACATCACTGGGTATATGTACATAATCTGATTGTACATCCCCTCTGGTTATAATACAGCTCCATATTTACAAATTTCTATATATGCACGTACACCCCCTTACGCGCACGCTGTTCGAGTGCGCTGACACCCTCCAGTCACTTTTCCCGATTTGTTAGTGTACAGTCTATTATGAGTACTGCTGCACATGTCTGTACTGTTCCATGTGTACATACAATCCCTTTGTGTATGTACAATCTATCCACATGTGCGTTCAGTTCCATATGTACGTACAGGCCGGTATGATGTACACACTAAGCCTATGCCCAAGGCAGGGTCAGTGTTCGGTATGTGCATTTGTGCATTTCAAGATTTGGTCCTTGAACATACCTTGAGACATGGTATGGTGTATATTTCTATTGTGAATTTGGAAATAAATATTTATTATGTATTAAAGTCGCTGCGTTTTCTTTGAATCCTTGCGAGCCGGACGATTATGTTGAAGTTATTTTTTTCCGTTATTACTGGTAAAAATAGATTAATAAATTGATAGAGGATAAGATAATGGAATTATCTAGTGTGTTTGTCAGATTAATCAGTATGTAATGATAACGATAATAAAAATTATGATAAAAGTAATGATGATAGCAGTCACACTGATAATGATAATCATTATAATCATAGTGGCAATAACAATGACAATGAAAAATAATAGTAACAACCCTAGTGATGATATTAATAAAGAAATTAATAATTGCTTTAACAACAGTAATGATACTGACAATAACGACAAATGAAAAGAATAGTGAAAATGTGAACCTGTACTAACACCCAATCATCCAGTTTCAAATTTACATGAGTCTACCACGAACTTTCACTGTAGACCCATTTTCTATGACGGATCGCAACAGATCATCAACATTTAATTCATAAACATTCATTACAACTTCTCAGTAACTTTTGTGTGTAATCTTATTATGTATGTTAATTTCTAACAGAAATAAAAACATCATTGTACACAAAAGCAACAATAAAAACATCTATCGTGATCATAAGAATAGTGACGATTATGAATAT
>NW_020869232.1:205349-217849 GCF_003789085.1 Penaeus vannamei | reverse complement strand
TATATATTATATAATATATGAATATATAATATATGGTTATATAATTATATGTTATGTATTATATGATATGTAATTATATGATTATATAATTATATAGTTATATGATTATATAATTATATGATTATATAATTATTATTATTATTATTTTTATTATTATTATTATTATTATTATTAGGCTAAGGGTGTGGGAGGGAAGCCATAGAGCAGTAATAGCAGTTGTATTTGCTGCAGGTAGAATGGCAGAAAAAAATATTAATCGGGAAAATGTCCACTTTGATATTGCACTGATAGTTACTTCAGGTGTCCTTTCTTATTATTTTTCTTCTTCTTCTTCTTCTTCTTCTCTTTCTTCATCTTTCTCTTCTTTGTCTTCTCTTTCTTCTTCTTCATCTTCTCTCTTTTCTTCTCTTTTTTCTTCTTCTACTTCATCTTCTTCTTCTTCGTTATTCTGCAAGATAAGTGTGTCACAAGTAACATATGAGTGAATGCTGATAGCAATAAAGAGGACATTCAGAGTAAATATGAACTCAAAATTTGTTGGTACAAAGTTGATATCACACAGTATAGTACTAGTGATTTATGATACTTTAGTGCATCTCGTAACAACCATAAACAGCGTTGTTTTTGCTAAGAGGAGGAAGCATATGGCCATAAGGGAATGTAGAAGGAAATGGAAAATAATTTGGATGGGCATCGTTATGTCGCAAAGCACATGGGGAACGTGTTGTATCTCTCACTAGTGACACATTATGAATAACTCACTGCTGTCTGAAGCTGTATTGGAGATGCCTTCCTATGTAATTTTGCCATCATGACTGATATTCCAGTTATGGTCTCTCTCTTTCTTTTATTATTATTATTATTATTATTGTTATTAATATTATTATTATTTGTTGATTTTTCCCTGCTATTTTTCCAATGACACAATACCCCATAGAGTACAACTTGACCCTGAGAAGCCATATAACCCTAATTCCTCAGCGTAGAGTGTATGTCATGGTCATTATGAAGGTCGGCAGTAAAGTACTAAACCAATGATCAAAACGAGGGATTATCTTAAGGACCAGTAAGTACGTAGAAGATCACTCCGCCTTACCGCTCACACGTGGGGGTGCTCTCAGGTAAAGGTGCAGCCCATGTAGTAGTGAGAAGAGTGCCATCCTAGTCTGAGGACATGCAGAGCTGGTTGCAGTAGTTTATGGGAACGCTTAACGAAAGGAGGAACTGTTTTCAAGAGCGAGGCAAGCTGTTTGGTGTGTGATAGTATAGTCTTTGTCCCTTGTATTTTTGGCAAGGAGTAATTGAAATGCAGTCATTTTCTTCTTACCTTGTAGAGTTATTTGTCAGCATTCATGTCTCTCTCAACTGTTATATCAGGCAAAGCTTCCTTCTCCCTCACCCTCGTTTTTTTTTTTTCTTTAGGAAGTTTTCATTTTAGGTTTGAGATGGAACAGTTTTTCTTTCGTGAGAATTTTTGAGTGAATTCAGTGCCTTCAGAATTCAAAGCCTTCTTATTATAGATTAATGTTATGAGGAATAAGCATTTATACTATATATAAAGATCTATATATATATAGACATGCATACCAGTATATTGTACACAGGATCCATGTGCTCTAAAAACTAAAAAAAAAAAAAAAATATAAATAAATAAAATAAAAAATAAATAAAATCAGCAATGTAGAATATGATAACTTGACATCTCTGCTTCACAGGTGGAGGACCAGTGCTTCAGTGTGCATCGCATAGTTTTAGCGGCAGTGATTCCCTATTTCAACGCCATGTTCACTCACGACATGGCAGAGAGCAAACAAAAGGAGATCACAATGCAAGGAATCGAGCCAAGGTAAGACGTCATGATCCCTCTTGAAGTGAAGATATCTCTGTGTGTTTTTTTGGCTTGGTGAGAGAGACTACATGTAATCTTTCTTTTCCTTTCTTTCTTTCTTTTTTCTTTTATCCTTATCCTTAATAATAGTTGATCTTGCATTTTCCACAGTGCTCTGGAGTCCCTGATCAACTTTGCCTACTCGGGTAAGGTCAAGATTGATGGTGCTAATGTCCAGAGCCTCCTGGTGGGTGCGTCCTTCCTCCAGCTCTCCAAGGTCCGAGAGGCATGCGCGGATTTCCTTAAATTAAGGTATCTATCGCAAAAAAATATATGTACATTTTGACAGGTACTCAGGACGTGTGGTCATGGTGTAAATTTTCAACACAAGAAGAATGCAGGAGCTGTTATAAGGAATATATTGGGGAAAAACTGGGGCTCATCTTTCTTCATATGTTAATAGAAGTTTAGGTTTGTTTATCCTGTCTACTTCTCACAAACCCATTTGGTCATGTTGATATCACTTGTAATTCTTTCCATTACCTATTCAGATTTTTGCTTCAAAGCTGAAGAGGGAACCAGTGATTTCAAACATAAATCTATTCCCAGTTTCAGAAGTAATATCAAGGGCAGTTCAAGCTCACCAGGGATGACAATAGATGAATAAACCAATCATGTAAAATACAGATTTGTGTTATTCATTTCATATGAAGGTTTGATTTAGCATATATGTGAGTCATATTTTGTGAAAATTCTGGGTAAAGGTGATTGATTCTTCAAAGTTTTATGTAATCTAAAATCATGATAATCATTGAGAACATGCATATTTATGGGAACAGGCTTTTCTAAACATACAGACTAGTGTGCCATCAGGTAACAAACTTGAGTTCAGATGTATTCATGTCTTTTGTCAACCTTGTCTGAAACTCCTGGCATACAGATGCAGGCCTCCATTCAATCATGTTTTCTTAGAAGTTAATGGAAGAAAATGAGGGAGATGAATAGAAATATGTAAGAATGTTCATGTAGGAGTTCCCAGAGACATAATTAACCCATTGATGTCATGCTTTTCCTGCACTAAACAGAGCCACACACTAGGCTTTACACACAGTAAGTCACACAAGTAAAAAATTAGAAGCACAGGAACATGTTTCCCCACTCACTGCAAGTTTAGCTTCTGTATATATCATTTTTCAGGAAATAAGGCTAAAATGAGGGGAAGCCAAATTCTGTGTTCTCAATTACTGCAGTCAGGGCCAAGCAGTTGAACAATTATTTACGCGCACACAATGTAGACCATGTATGATAATGTGTTGCAATGAAACTTATCACCTGGCATTGGGGCCCAGTTCAACATGGCAAAAATGGATGCCATCCACCATAATAGGGTTAATTCAGGGGTGCAGGAAAGGAAAATAGGCTAGGAAACTTACCTAGGGGATAGGTAGGATATGTAGGATTTTAGGTTGAGATAGATAAGTTTTGTATTTTGTCATATGGAAAGTATTTTTCTCCCAAAAAAAGATCCACCCGAAAATCACTCTGTGTCCTTTAACTGAATACTTGGGTTTGGGTAATCCTTATCCCATTGGATCCAGATGCTTCACTGCCATCGTGGTCCAAAATATGGGCATTAGGCTTAACTGAGTAGCCTCTCTGACAGGTGTGCGGCTTGTAGGCTGGGCACACATAAACACTCATGTATGGTGATAAGACTCCATGTCTTTACTTTCCTTTACTTTTTTTCGTAAATTTTTTAGGTTTTTGACATTTTCTAATGTCTGTATTTGTCACTTAATTTGGTGTATCCAGATGGTAAGTGACTTTTCCTTGTACAGACTCCATATCATCTCTCTAGATAGTCCATAACTCAGTGAAATGATAATAACAATAAGTAACATTTTGTTATCTGTGTCATAAAAAAATAATAATATTCAATTTTCGGTAATACAATCTGCGTCACTGGTCACATCAGCCCGGAACAGGATCCTGAGCATGGGTGATACACTCCATAGTCATTTATCAATGGAAAAGCTCCTTTCTAAATGCCAAATGAGACTAGTCATCCTCCAAGAGGTTTGCACACGTGTGGAAAATCATTCCCATCACCCTGGCCTTCAGCTGAAATTTTCATGATGGCAAGTTTGCATGACCCAGCCCACAACCAAATTTTCCCTTGATAGCACGTTCATATCACTAGCCCCACAAACCAACGTTTTTTCATGGTGTGTTGGTCATGTCATCTTGATAGTAGGGGTCATAGGTAGAAATTTCCAGCAGAAAAGTTGAGCTTGTATCGTTTTTAAAAGTTAAGGGTCCCTTTCCTTGTCCTGAGTATTTTAAGACACCGCGTTCAGTTTCCCTCAATCTTTACGTTTTCATAAGACTGGGGCATATCTGGTATTGTTAGGAATCTAGCTAAGGCAGGGGTTCTGCAGCTATAGATGTACCCTTTTCTGTTATTTTATTGTATTTTGAAATTTATTTTTTAATTCGTGATTTATAACTTTAATGCATAATATTGTTTAGAAAGCAGAAAATTCTATGTGATTTTTTCTTCTTTACTCTTCCGCAGCCTATGCCCTATGCATGAAGCCACAAACATAGCAGTCACTAGCCACACCTAATGAGCTGCCGCAACACCATATGTTTATTGAATGCGTATATTTTAATATTTCCTTATACCACTATACTTTCTATTATAACAGAAAGAACATAGGCATGTTCGAAATGCTCATCGCAGCCTCATCTCCTATTTATCAGCTGGATGTAGACAACCATAGCTGCGTGGGACACCTTATTTAGAATCTTCCTTTCTTTCATAAATGAATATATATATATATATATATATATATATATATATATATATATATATATACATATATATATATATATATATATATATATACTTCTATGTATATATATGTTATGCATATATATATGATTCATTCTTTCTTTCTTTCTTTCTTTCTTTTTTCCATTTTTTTTTTTTTTTTTTCCTTTTCATTTTCCTTCCTCTCGTTTTCTTTTTTTCATAGTTTGTTTCATCATTTAACGTAAATAACTTCATTTATTTGTACATATTGGATTCATTACTTGAGACTTTCTTATCTGCTGCCAGATTTGATCATTCCACATGAATAGTGAATGATACTAAAATCTGAAATTAAAGTATAGTAATGATAAGCAGGAAAGATCACACAAACTTCATGAAATGTAATGTTTATATCTTTTTATAAAATTCAGCCGGGACTCCAAACCGCTAAGGGAAAGGTGAGGGTAGTTTTAGAATACCAAAAGCTTTAGGGTTATTTCCATGAGGGTATCACTTCGGGCTAGATTCTTGGGACCCTTCCAGAGTTCTATTATTACAGCTGTTATGCCGAAATCATTAGAAATTCCATCAAAATCAAAGAAAAATTGGTCAGATCATTACCTTTGTGCTTTAGCTACAAAATGCTCTTGCTGTTTTTGTTGCTAACGTCATACAAAATACTCATTATCATCACCCACACGGATACTTAAATTTTCAATGGTAAACAGTAAGAACATCTAAAATGCTAATGTGGCTAAAATTCCAAGCTCAGCAATAGCTGTTATCTGCGTCTTTGAAACAAAACCCCCGATTATTCATTTAGATAGCAGATGTCTAGTTTTATGCTAAAACCATGAGCATATTTTGTATCAAGAGAATAGCTTTAGATGATAACGCTTGCTGCCTTGAAACGTGACTGTGTGTATGTAAGCGGAACTGCGCAAGGAATGAAACATGCCGACCAAACCATTTGTTTAGCACATCAAAACCGCAACTGCTTAGGTCAGGATTTAACCCTTTCTCTGTAATATGCTACTATGGCGTAAGTGAAAAATACTCTACTAAGCAATTAGACCAAAAGCTATAATGGAAAAATAATAAGTGGATATACATTTGTTTCTGTCCAGGGAACTATCAAAGAAAATGGTTGAATGGTTATCCAGAAAAATCTCAACTTTACAGTCAAAATGAAAAATAAAAATGGATTTCGTGGTTAGTCTATAGATTTTATAGTATATTTGATGCTAGATAAGAGGTTCGTGTTAATTGTTTCTAGGTTTGGCACAGTGAAAGGGTTAAAAATTAACAAAATATTTCAAGCTTTTTTTCACTTTCCTTTTTGGCTTTATTATAGTTATGCTAATTTACATGTTTGTTTTCATTAGAAATAGTTTGACAAGATAGTTTCTGTTTGAAAATAATTTTGAAAGGAATAAAATCAGTTATAATGAAATAAGACAGTTGAACATGTTTTCTTTACAGGTATGTGTAATATATCGTCATATCTTCTCTTTTAGAAAAATAAATGTTTCTGAGATGGAGTTTGATATTTGTCTTTTAAATGGAGATAGAGTTATATGCAAACTATTGGTAGAAGTCCCAAATTTCTTATATATTGTTACTTTTTTTAGGGGGAAAGTATATATTTTAGGTCAAAATTTGCATTCACATTACATGCCTAATATCAAATTCATAACTCAGTGAGTTGCAAGTAAAAAAAAAAAAAAATAGAAAGAAAAGAAAAAAAAAAAAAAATCATGTAATCAGATGACCGTAATCCACAAAACGATTACCAGAGAAACTCTATGTAACTTGAAAACTTATCAGTTTAACAGATTTTAACCCACTAGCGACAGTACATTTTCAAGCCAAAAATATTTTCCGGGCGACTTCAAAATTGGTACACGGATGAGTACGGAAACCTGCCCTCACGCCTCCCGCCGCAGGTGATAAAATCAGAACACAAGCTCCAATCTAGCAATGCACCGGCGGGACACCGAGTAATGTTTACTTTTCCAGGTCTCTCATATGTGTGACACCTGTCGTTAGTGGGTTAAGATTCCTTCACACATTTAAAGAAAGCGTGGTAAACTATTGTTCCGAGATATTGCATCAGTTAGCTTCATTGAGCTTAAGTTTGTATAGATATTTCTTGTTTAGCTACTTCTGTACCTCTGCCATGTGCATAAATGGAAATGTATTTTAGAGAGTTATTTTAGATATAGGAGAGTAGAACGTTGCCATTTTTACCACTAAGTGAGTGAGGTCAGATTTAAGTCCAGGTATTATGATATATCATGCACAGCAAAATATGTATTTGTAAATATACCTTCAAAGGACAAATGCAAGAAAAACTATCAATATATATATATATATATATATATATATTTTATTATTATATATATATATATATATATATATAATATATATATATATATATATATAGTAAAGATCTGCATATATCTTGGAGTGATATCATCCCATTATACCGCATATACCTAATGTAATTTGAAATTACAGTTTACAGTTACTTTTTACCAATTTACTCACAGCTCTTCATATTTTCAAAAATGTCCAATCATGAAATCAATACCTCATTATATCCAAGCAAATCAGCTTGGAAGGAGATAAGGCCTTCTAAAGATTTGATATGATTGTATTTAATTTCTTTACTTAATTTTGAATGTATTTTTGGATATCTTATTCCTGAACATAGAGATAATGAATCCAAATAATTGTCAATATGCTCCGTTAAAAAAAAAAAAAAAAAAAAAATGCTCCATTTGTTTATTAGTTCTTGCACATTTAACTTTTTTTCTTCTTCTTCCCCTCACAACTGTTAGTCCTCCGAGGCAACTTTCCTCCATACACATCAAATAAGTGAATTGAGTTACTGCCAAAGGCAGTTCTTATCCGTTAGATTAATCTCTAAAATTTTCTTCCACGCAGTTATTTTCTTCTTCTTTTTCTTTCATGTTCTTTTCTTTCCTTCTTTCTTTCTTTTTCTTTTTTCTCTTTTTTTTCCATCTTTCTTTCTTTCTTTTTTATATATATATATCTCATATATAATTTCGTTTCCACTGGAACTAAGAAAATCATTGATTCAAAAAACTCAAAGGAAAGTCGCCCTTATTATACAGATAGCAAGTCCAAAATTGCCTAGGCCCCCCCCCCCTCCTCTTAGACTATAAACCATTGTTTCATTTAAGTCTCATACTACCATTACACATAATCTAAGAGATATATAGGTAAGGGATTATCACTTGATGGTTTAGGATCATTTTGAGCACATGTTTGAAGCGAGTGATTTTTCTTCCCCACGTGTCAGATGTACAGAGATTGGTAGATATATGTTTGTTAGATGTTAGATTAAAGTTTCTTAAATGGAGATAGAGATAAGTCTTTTAAAGGTATATAGATATTTATGTTTGTGGGATAGAGAAGAATAGGTTTACGAGATATCTTTTAAGTGGAGAGAGATAGGTCAATAGTATCACAAAATAATCAGAGTACACTTGCCATTATGCTAGGATTGATGCAAATTTCACCTGCACAAAACAGGAATTGGAATGCAAATTAATGACTATCTGTCTTCTTTGATAACGAACAAGACAATTACCTTTTTTCTTTCTTCTCTTTTTTTTTTTCAATAAAATCATTAAAAAGGAAGAGTAGGATTTGGAAGGCTGCAACTCCAGAACGAGTAGCATTTAAGCTATAAAATTCCACACCTGTATAGCACATAGAACAGAGCAGCCTCCACTGTCAGATGGCCAAAATTTTGGCCACATTTCATAGATACCATTCATTGCCACTGGGTTGATTGATATATGCCACTGAAGGGCAGAAAGAGAGATGTATATCTCTTAGATGGAAATCAACATATTTTTATTAGAAGTAGATGGATGGATTTACAGTTTATCTGTAAAGTAAAGAATGACAGTATTTTAGATAAAAACAATGTTTATTAAGTAGAAATGAATTGAAGATATCTTTTTTGGGTGAGATAGGTAGAGACTAAGATTTGTTTGTGTTGTGTTAAGTTGGATAAAGAGATTTCTCATGGATGACAAGGGAATGAGGATGACAAAGCTTGTCATTTCCCAGTATTAGAAAGAGGAAATTCCATGCTTAATTAGTTGTTTGAGAATAACCACACTTAAACTTGGTAATCTTGGATTGAATTTGTATTTAACATCTTTTTATTTCTATTTCTTTTGCAGATTACACCCACACAATGTCCTTGGCATTCGTGCCTTTGCTGACACCCTTGCCTGCTGGTCACTAGTTGAGGCGAGTAACCGCTATCTGCAGAAGCATTTCGTAGACGTGTCAGTGTCGGAGGAGTTCCTGAATCTCAACTTTTCTGATGTCAGAGAAATCATCTCCAGGGACGAGTTGAATGTACCCAGTGAGGAGTGTGTAAGTATAAATGCATACAAATGCATGTGGTGTTTTTGGGGCACACATGGACACAGAGGTCCAACAAGAGCTATGAGTGTGTAGGGAGAGTGGGAGTTGCTGTAGAAAGAAACAAATCAGACAGAACCAGAGCTAATAGTTGACACTAGATATGTCTTCATCACAGCAAAAAAGAAAAGATGGGGGGTAGGTGCCAGTTCTCAGTAGCTTGTTGGAAATTATAATATGATTCTTGCGAATAGGACAGTACATTTTAAAAACAGCAAGCCGTGGTTAAAGTGAATAGGATTCTAGGAGTTACTATTTGATTGCGATTTACCATGTGAAATATTATTCTTTCTCATATTTGGTATAGTCATTACTGCTGCTTCTCCATTTATTCTTCTTCCTTCCTGGCGTCCAATTTTCTCCCAACTTTGTCTTTATTTTAGGTTTTTGAAGCTATAATGTCTTGGGTAAAGCGAGACCTTGACCAGCGGAGTGACCACCTCCCTGAGCTGCTCACCAAGGTACGAATGCCTCTCCTCACACCCCAGTACCTGACTGACTGCGTGGGAACTGAGAACCTGATACGGTCATCCCATGAATGCAGGTGAGTGGATGATAATGAGCATACAGTGGTAAGAACGCCTTAATGTGTGTTTCTGTTTGTCTGTCTGCCTCCCTTGTATTTCTCTTTGGAATTATGAGAAGATGTATGTATATGTATGTGTTTATCTCTCTCTATCTATCTATATATGTGTTTGTGTGTGTGTGTATACGTGTTTATATGAATATATTATTACACATAAAGTTTTATACATTCACTTTATAATTGTCTCCCAACCTCACCCTCCGCACTCCCTCAGAGATCTACTAGACGAAGCAAAAGACTACCACCTGATGCCTGAACGCCGTCCACTTCTTCAGAGCTTCAGAACGAGACCTAGATGCTGTAATGATATTGTAGGCCTTATTTATGCGGTCGGTGGCCTTACTAAATCAGGTGAGAGTCGAAATAAGAAGTAACGTGGGTGAGACAAGCACCGCACAATTAGTGGGGGTGAGTCGGGTTCGTTTAGTTGTTTGGTAGGGGTGGAAGGAAAGAGAGAAGAAAAGAAACGATGCAAGACAGACTTTGCAAGGCGTTACGATGGGATAGACGGATTGATGAATACAGGGATGGATGCAAGATGAACACAAGATGGATGCACAATGGACATGGGGTGTGAGTGGGAACAAGAATTTCCCCCTTTCCTCCCTTTCCTCACTCCCCCAATTCCCAAGATGTTGCAAACCCTGAGCAGCTTCCTTTACGCTATGGTGAAATTTTAAACACAGTCGGCAAGCTTTTCGTTGGTGCAAGAGCAACGTTCGCATCAAGAATGTCGCTTCCATTGCTATTGTTTTGACCAGTTTGATTTGGTTTGATTATTTTTATTTTTATTTTTATTCTTTATGATTTATGAGCTTTGACTTCATTATTGTTTTTGTTATTATTATTATTACTATCATTAGTATTAATGTTGTTATTGTTATCATTATTATTAGCATTAGCATTATTGTTATTGTTATTGTTATTTTCAATACTGTCATTCTTAACATCCTTATTGTTATTGATACTGTTGTTTTTGCTATTGTGATTGGAGAGGGTTGAGCTTCTGTAAGCAGTATTGGGCTTATTTGAATATATTGTATATAAATTTTAAATCCTCTTTATTCTACCCAAGCTCATGATATTTTCTTTCGATTCAGTACAAAAAGAGTAAAAGGAAAAAAGTATACATCTCTTCATTCGTGATACATTTAGAAGACGTGCATTATATGTGAATGAGTTGAATATTGAAGCTGGTCAGTATCTTGGCTTGCACAGAGGGAGTAGCATCTTGTAGAGGAAATGAGCATTGTGAAGGTAGTATTTGTAGACAGTAGCAAGTAAACTATCTTAAAGTGCTAGTAATGGCCCAATATTCTGTCCACGCATACCAAGACAAATCGTATCCTTACAAAACCATTTATTTAATTGGTCTTTAGAATATGTAGAATTTGAGAATAGGAAAAAATACTAATAATGGCCAATTATTAAGCAGAGATTATACATTAATGCCTCAGTCAAATATGGCCCCAGAAATTCTGCACTAATGCATGGTTAAAAGAGGGACATACGATACCTTGCAGAAACAAGAGTAAGTAAATCTGAAAGGTGATTGTATTGAAATTCATTACTAAATTATGCTGTTCAACCACCACCAACAACTGTAATATTTGTTGACTTTATACTAACAGTTGCTGGGGCAACATTGGAAGTTTTGATATTTTACTTGCATGGTTAAACTATAGTTCATGGTGTGTAAGGGATTCTCCTGCAGTTAACAGCATCTAGAAACTGACACACAAGGTTAGAGCATAGTATTATCTTGTGGGATTATATAGTTGAAAATTACACCTTTACAATCTAGGCATATTTCTCTTATTGATATAGCTATAAGTGTTATATAAGCCCATAGCTTAGGAGGGGATCAAAGGCTACCCCTCCCACTCTAGGCTGCTCCAAATGGTCTTTATTTTGCCTGTGACAATCATGTGAACACTCTGCTTGTACATTGAGGAGATAGAACATTAGGCATTGAACGCTGTACACTGGGGAGATAGAACAACTTCATTTTCTCAACATATTGTACATTTAGGAGATAGAACAACATGGATTTTCCCAACATATTGTACATTGAGAGAACACAATGCAATTTCTCTTATAGAAATTAATACACAGACTACTATAGCAAGCATCGGGCCATCTGTCTCCTAGCTATGATTAAGGTCCATATTTTATAATCTAGCGACGTGCCTGGAATAAGAGTATGCAAGTGAGGTTGAAGTCAGAAAGATTACAAGGTTTTGTGGCCGAGCTCAAACTCTAGCCTTCAAGAAAGCGACTATGAAGATACTTTGGAGCTAATGCAGTTGAAAAATAGCCAATCAAGTATGAATGCAGAATGAAATAAAGAAATAAAAGCACAGACTGAGTTCACTGCTGCTTTTAGAAATTATCAGTGATATACAGATGTGTATCTATATGTATGTGTGTGCATATATAAACATGAATGTGTTTGTGTATGTGTGTACAGAAGATATGTGTGTAGGTTGGTGGGTCTGTGTATGTGAAAGTGCATGTGTACAGTACACTGATCATCATAATTACCAAGTCAGATTAGGGATGAATCCAGAATTAGTGAATAAATTTAGGCCTACATAAGTAATCCCATGTCAGAAAGATAATTTCATGGAATGATCAACAAGGGATTTTGAGTGAGTGGATATGGTAGTTTTTAATCAAAGGATATTTACACATAAGGACCATTTATGCTAATACAGCTGTATTTTACACTAGTTTGACCATCATATCTCCTATATCAATGAACAGTGGAACACTTGTATAGCCATTAGCCATTGTGAACA
>NW_020869232.1:190349-197849 GCF_003789085.1 Penaeus vannamei | reverse complement strand
ATATATATATATATAATATATTATTTGTATATATAATAAATTTTATTATATATATATATATAATATATATTATATATTATATAATATATATAACATATATATTTAATATATATATTATATATACATATATATATAATAATATATATGTATATTATATGTTATATATATATTACATATATGTTTATTTCTATAAAACACACGCTTGCACTCACTCCAAACGCACTGACACGGCATCCGCCCCGTGCCCGCCCCCTCCCTCACGCCCTCCGCCGCCGCCCCCGCCAGGTGGAGCGCTACGACCCCACGACCGGCCAGTGGACGCCCGTGACCCCGATGCTGAGCAAGCGGTGTCGTCTGGGCGCCGCCACGCTCAACGGGAAGCTGTACGTGTGCGGCGGCTACGACGGGTCCACGTTCCTGAGGACGGTCGAGGTGTACGACCCCATCACCAGCAAGTAAGGGGGGCTTTTTTTTTTTGGGGGGGGGGGTAAGGGTGGTTGAGGGATGGGGGATGGGGTGTGGGGGGGAGGGGTGGGGGTTGGGGTGTTGGATGAGGGGTTGGGGGGGGAGGGGTATGAGTGTGGGGTTGGTGTGGGTTTGGGAGGTGAGGGGAGGGGGTATGAGTGTGGGGTGGGTGTGTGGGCTGGGTTTGTGTGTTTGTGGTCGTGTAGGGGGGTTAGTTGTACGTTGGTATGGCTGATCGTATATGGGCATGTATGTATGTTTGTGTATGTGCGGTGTATATATGTATGCTTACGAATCATTTCATGTTTTGCATGCGTACACATCCATGCATTGTGACTGTGTGTGTGTGTGTGTGTGTGTGTGTGTGTGTGTGTGTGTGTGTGGATATATAGAAATGGATAGATATGATTATATAATTATGAATTTCCCTGCTCTCTGGGTCTGTACTAACCCCCCCCCCCCGCAGGTGGTCGTTCATCGCGTCCATGAGCGTGACCCGCAGCCGCGTGGCGCTCGTGGCCAACATGGGCCGCCTCTACGCCATCGGCGGCTACGACGGCGTGTCCAACCTGTCCACGGTGGAGGTCTACAACCCGGAGCTCGACCAGTGGGAGTTCATCACCTCCATGTGCGCGCACGAGGGCGGGGTGGGCGTGGGGGTCATCCCCCTGCCGTGAGCGTGCGTGTGCGCGCGCGCGACGCAGGGAAGGGCCTTGGGTCGAGCGCCACGCCCCCGCGCTCAGGAACTGCCCCTCGAGACGCTCGCTCTCGACCTCGACGACAATCGGCCTCGCCGCGCCTCCCGGGACGCCCGGGCGGACGCAGCGGCGGCGGGAAAAGGTCTAGGGTTAAGGAAGAACAAAGCGTTTATATTTGTACTTTCGTCACCGTTCAAAGCATTTACACGCATGAGGGATCAGGCCACACGAAGGAGCTTCCTCCCCCTCTCCCTCCCTCCCCTCTCCCCTCCCCTCCCCTCTCTCCCCTCCCCCTCTCCCCTCTCCCCTCCCTCTCCCTCTCCCCTCTCCCCCGCGGTCACAACGACATAAACACACAACCCATAGCTATAGTTCAACATTTTTTTCACAAACGTAGAGGTTAATGAAATATTATATTAGGAGAGGGATGTCACAAGTCCCAGCTGTCGACGAGAGAGGCGTCCACAGCTGGTTTCATTCCACCAAGTTTCAGTTTTTTTTTTTTTTTTTTATTGTTATTATTTTTTTTTTTTTTTTTTTTTTTCTCTTCTTCCCGTTCGTTTCCCTCCCCTCCCCCCCCCCTTTAGGACTGGGCTGTGATACGTAAAGGTTCTCTTGTTTGAACGCTGAACAAAGCTTTGGTATTTGTAAGAAGTGCTTGAACGGTGAACAGAGCAAGGGGAAATTTTTGAAATTATTTTGTTATATATTTACTGAATTAATGGCAAAGCGAAATTACTATATCAATTCTTGGGTCTTTTAACAAATCGCTGAATTAAAAATGCATTATAGTTATTGTCGTAAAGCACATTCGAGTCGTAATGAAATGGCTTTTCTGTAATATAAAAAAAGAACACTTTTTGAAGATTTATTTTTTATTATTATGATTAAGGTTAGGACTATAGTTCGTCTGGCATCAAACGTGAGGTTCAACTTGTTCGTTTTTTTTTTTAGTGTGTAGCTGTTCGAGAATGATGTGGGTTTTTTTTGCCTTTTCTGTTTTCTCCCTCTTCCACCTCCTCTTCTTTCGTTTTATTTCTGTCTTTCGTGTCTCTCTCTCTCTCTCTCTCTCTCTCTCTCTCTCTCTCTCTCTCTCTCTCTCTCTCTCTCTCTCTCTCTCTCTCTCTCTCTCTCTCTCTCTCTCTCTCTCTCTCTCTCTCTCTCTCTCTCTCTCTTTCTTCTCTTTCTCTCTTTTCTCTCTCTCTTTCTCTCTTTCTCTCTTTCTCTTCTTTCTCTTTCTCCCCCCGCCCTATACTGACTTTTTTTTATAAACTAATAATGATAATGAGTAATAAATTCATGACATTATTTTCTCTCTATAAAAGTGGCGTATTTACAGACACAAAACTTGGTCACAAAACAAGTAATATTAGTTCAGTCTCTCTCTCTCTCTCTCTCTCTCTCTCTCTCTCTCTCTCTCTCTCTCTCTCTCTCTCTCTCTCTCTCTCTCTCTCTCTCTCTCTCTCTCTCTCTCTCTCTCTCTCTCTCTCTCTCTCTCTCTCTCTCTCTCTGACTTAATCTAACTATCCATTAGTCTATCTATCTCTTTTTGATTTTTTCCCTATAGCATTTCCAACGACCTGTAGATGGTTGCCATGGCGCCATCTTTCTTTCGTCTGTCTGAGGTAGGAACAGATGGCCAAGACGCCCTGATGCTTTAATTCGTCAAGTATGAGTGTGTTCATCTCGCATTTAAATCGGTTAGATGCATTTATAGATTGGGGTGGGGAGGGGAGGGGGTTACGACGATCGAAAGAATTTCTTGATATTTTTATTCGATTTTTTGACGCATTTTGACTTTTGGGTATTTAAGGGATGGGGGGGGTGTCTTTTTAGGGTAGGTGCTGAAGGGGATTCCCCAAAGGACGGGGCGTAATCCTGGCGGGAG
The DNA here is from genome assembly GCF_003789085.1 of Penaeus vannamei. NCBI lineage: Eukaryota > Metazoa > Arthropoda > Malacostraca > Decapoda > Penaeidae > Penaeus > Penaeus vannamei. The sequence continues at coordinate 194,798 of NW_020869232.1, read as the reverse complement.
GGAGGGCCTTCGTTGGGTGAATTGGCGGGAAAAAGTTGATGTTTAAGGTGTAGTTGCGTGCGTGCGTGCGTGCGTGTGAGGTTAGCAGAACCGTAGCGTTTAAATATTCAAGATGCATTTTTTTAAAGAAAAGAATCTGTGGGAGGGATCGTGAATTTTTTAGGGAAACCATGGAAGTAGATAGTTCTTGTTTTTTTTTTTTTTTTTTTTGGGGGGGGGAGGTCCGCGCCTAGGCCTATACACGGTCCACGTTTCAAAGGAATGACGATAGAAAATATACGTACGTTTCCAGTTGACGCTCCTCCCCCCCCCCCTAAGTAATGTAAAGATTTTCCTTTTGTCTTTTTACTGGTGCTTTTGGGACAGTGTCGGGAGTGTCTGGGGGCGGGGGGAGGGGGGTGGGGGTCTTAAGGGCGTGGAAGATTTACGTCGGTGTTTATGTAATTGTAGTCTGGGCCTGTCAGTCCACATATTCATTCTCTCTCTTTTCTCTGTCTATCTATGTCTCTCTCTTTCTCATCTCTCTCTCTCTCTGTCACCTCCCTCCTCCTCTCACCCTCACCCTCACTCTCTTCCAATCTCCCTCACCCTCACTCTCTTCCAATCTCCTCACCCTCACCTCTTCCAATCACCCTCACTCTCCAATCTCCCTCACCCTCTCTCCCTCTCCCTCTCCCAATCTTTCTCTCCTACTCTTCACAGCATGAAGCGTATGGCTGAGGCTGAACCTGCAGAACTCTCTACGTGAGCCAGATATCACTCTTATTTTTTTAACCGCTCCTTTGTTTATTTTGAAATCCTGGATGGTGGACAGGAGACGTAAGAATTCGCGACGCCTGGCCTTCGGAAGTTAGATTTGCGACTGGTTGGTAGAAGATCGTAAACGGGTGATCAAATGGGCGATGTCTTGAGAGAAAGTGCGGAATTTGGTAGTTGATAGAGAGCGTTAAATGCCCGACGGGTTTGGCAGACCTGTTAAATTCGCGAATCCTCGAGAGAAGGCGCTGAATCGATGGCAAAGGCCTCGGCAACTTCCGAACGGGGATGGCGAGGTCAGTAGCAACTCGAGGAGGTGTCGTGGCGTCTGTTTTGATGATCGTTCAATGAAAATATAGCCATTAAAATCATTATTTTGCATCTTTTTTGAAAACTGAAAAGACCAAAATGATCGACCATATTCACAAAACATCCGTAACTTTTGTGACGTCATCAAAATAAACCCCCATGTGCTTTTTCCCCAAAAATAGAATCAGACGCCATGACACCTCCTTGAGTTGCTACTGATCTGGCCTTCCCCCTTCCGTACCTTGCAACACGCTTGGTCTTGTGTCACGAGAGTCAACAGTATTTTCGCCTTGTTTCCACTGCCGTTGTATATGGTTTACAATCTTAGTGGCAAACATTTTTTTTTTTACTGTTTTTTATGTAAATGTGAAACCCGCCAACAAAATTATATATATAGATAGATATAGGTTAGATTTTTTTTTGTTGTGGGGGGGGGGGGTAAGAGAATCATATTTTTTTTCTATTTTATTTCAACATGCGTTTTTTTATGTATTTATTTATTTAACCAGATCCAGATATTGGTGTTAAAAGGGACCAGCTTATATAAGTTTTATTATGTGTGTTGTCACGTGTCGAATCCTATCCAATTTTCTCGTGAAAAACAACTTTTCACTCTTTTTTTTTTTTTTTTTTTTTTTTTTTATTAGTATTTTTTCTTTTTTCTTACATTCTTTCGTTTTCTCTCTTCCCTTCTTTCCTTGGTGAAAAAAGGGCTTAATAAGTTGAGTAATTGTGTTCATTAAGATCTCAGAGATAGTACAGTATTCATAAAGTCCTTTGTCTGGAAAGAACAAGAATATATTGCAAGATTTTTTTTTTTTATGCAACCAGTGCCCTTGCTTAGAAAATTTGCTTACATGAAATCACAGTGAAATTTTTCCGCGTAAAAGGAGAAAAATCGCATAGTACACCCAAGGCATGAGAATTTTCGCACGCAAGCAGAAAGGAAAATTTGCAAGCATGCGAACACGTACACTAAATGCAGCAAGGGCCTTCCTCGGCTAAGGTTATATGGAGGGAAAGTTGAAGATGAAATATTACCAAAAAAGGAAACGGTGCCCTGCCTTTCAGATGGTAATACTTGCGTGCGTGAAATCCTGTGTTGAAGCCTTGGTATGTTTAACAAGACGAGAGAACATTACAATATATATATATATAAAGTATATGTATATATAATCACTATTTTCATGTTAATCTTCCTTTTTGTGTTCCAGACATTTTATTTTACTCTTTTGTTAACTGTGTAAACCTTTGTAAAGGCCGTTTTTTATACTAGCACAAAACTGACAAGTTTGGAGTGAATTCCAATGTAACTTTTTTTTTACTTATTGATGCTGTCATGAGATGGGCATGTATGTTAGCATCATTTTCCCTGAATGTGTACTTTTGAAATAACATTCTTTTTTTTCGTGTGTGTGGTAATGCTAATGTGTAAATTAACTGTGAATATTTGTTACAATTTTTTATCGCTGTCATTTGTTTTTTTGTTTTGTTTTTTATTAGTAATTTAAGGATTTGTTTTTCGGTGTATTTCCATAACTTGTCTTTTCATGTGAAGGAAGAAGAAGGAACAGCGCGAAGAGAAGATGTATTGGCCGCTTGAGAAATTTTAGAAAAAAAGAAAACGAAATGTAGAGTTGTTTTACGTCACATTTTACCTTTTTTTTTTTAGACCACACACACACACACACACACACACACACACACACACACACACACACACACACACACACACACACACACACACACACACACACACAAACAAACATTGTGAACGTAAAACAAAACTTCGAATGTGAATTAGAGTGTGGCATAATAATAGTTATTATATTTTATGCATTTTTATTTTCTATTTTCAAAGTATTTATCCTTTTTTTATGAATTCTTAGGGCAGGGTACAGTTCAAGCTTCCGTTGACAGTCCCGTATCTCAGAGGGAGACGCAGGCACTGGCAGACATATTCACATATATCTATATATTTTGTGATATTAATGTAATGCTATAATCCACTGTCTAACAAGGACCGTTATTGTCTTGTGTTTTTGTTTTATTCTCCTCTTAAGGAAAGAATTGATTTTTTTTTTTTTTTTTTTTTTTGCTAGAAATTGATGTTTTTTGCTAGAAATTGATGTTTTGATGAATGGAATGCTGAGGTCTGAGAGAAAGAGGAAAAAAATGGATAGTATTGTTATGGTTTTCCTAAATGTTTTCCTAATGTTCGTGAAGGAAAACGGGAATAGGACCTATGGGAAGAGAGAAAAATAAAAAATAGAAAAAGAACATTTGACAAATGTTAAAAGATTCACTTCCCAGACAACGAACCAGAAAAAAACGGAAATTTGACAGAAAATAGGCCTATGGCAAGACAAATGTAAATGACCTCCAGAAAATAAACTAATGATAGACTGAGTAATATACGCAATTGGATATTTAATCAAGATAAACCTACACCAATGGAAAGGAAACCAAAGCGATTGTCACATATGGATTGTAGAGGAAATCCCTAATGGAACTACTAAGCAGGTAGGCAGTGAGACCAGCGATTTCGTCAACAGTGAAACGACCATGTAACAATCCATGAAATTTAAGGGAAAATGTATATAAAAGACTAGATTGAATAAAGCGATGGATTATTGGTATTTAGGATTGTTGTTGGCTAACTGTTAACTGTTTTTATCCACAATATGGTGCTTAAAGTAGTCCAATCAAAGCTGTCTAGCACTGGGAGCAAACGGAAATATACATGCATATTACGCACGCACACACAAGTATATATATATATATATATATATATATATATATATATATATATATATATATATTATATATATATATATATATATATGTATATATGTATATATGTATATGTATATATATATATATATATATATATATATATTATATATATATGTGTGTGTGTGTGTGTGTGTGTGTGTGTGTGTGGTGTGTGTATATATCTGTGTGTGTGTGTGTGTGTGTATTATCTGTGTGTGTGTCTGTGTGTGTGATGTATGTCGTGCGTGTACGTGCATTCGCATGGATATACTCATCAAGGTACGAAAAGCCATCATGACGACCCCCTCCCTCCCACACGGCCACCCTTGACGTCGAGATGGTCGATCACCCCACTACAACCCAAAGCATTTTGGTCCAACGTCCCGCGTGATTTAGAGGGTGTGATTTTTTTTTCTATTTTTTGTCTTTCTTTTTGCCGCAAACGCTTCGGGAAAATTCTCAACCGGACTGGAATGAAAACCGATAGAGATCAGACGATAAACACGAGTATTTATGGCCCGACGTGACGGCCAGAGTGCGGGCCAGGACAGCGGTTGGACCATCTGTCTGTCTCTGTCTCTGTATGTCTGTCTGTCTGTCTGTGTATAT
>NW_020869232.1:175349-180349 GCF_003789085.1 Penaeus vannamei | reverse complement strand
AAAGGGGGTTTTAAGTGACGTGAGATTGAACAGAAGATGGGGGTTGCAGTTGAGTTAGAGGAAAGAGCGGTTTTAAGTGATGTGAGAGGCAAAAAGACAGGTTAAAGTCGTTGGAAGAAAACGGGAGGAAGTGGGATGAGAGGTGAAAAAATAAATGGGGGAGATTCCAGTCAAGAGCCAGATTTTTTTTTTTTTTTACGAAATACGAATGTTGTTCTTTAGTATATTGAGAGAGACGAAATAGTATCTTCTATTCGGAAAAGAATCTGAATTTTATCACTATATAAGGGAAATATACCTATTTTAGCTCAAAATCCCAGAGAGATAAAGAAAACGAAAGAATGAAAAAATACAAAAATACAAAACTCCATAACCGAAAAAAAGCTGTCACGAGAAGAACTTACTGCCTTCTTGGGTATCCATCTGTTGCTGTTGAAGACGGCTCCTCCTACATCCTGCACCGTGTCCAGGCAGGATTCCCCGTGTTCCTCGAGGAGTTCTCTCTGGCCAGCGTCTCCTTGGAAGGTCCTGTAGTCTGTGGCGAGAGAAAAAAAACAATGTTTATGTCTAGAGAAATGTATGTGATATATGCATGTGTGTTACTGGTCTGTGTGTGTGTGTGTGTGTGTGTTGTGTGTGTGTGTGTGTGTGTGTGTGTGTGTGTGTGTGTGTGTGTGCGTGCGTGCGTGCGTGCGTGCGTGCGTGCGTGCGTGCGTGCGTGCGTGCGTGCGTGCGTGCGTGCGTGCGTGCGTGCGTGGTGCATGCGTGCGTGAGCGTGCGCGTGTGCGTGTGCGTGTTTATTTATGAAACTATAAATCCATGGATAAACATATCCAAGAACGCTCAATATCTTCACGCTGATATGAATGCATGTAAATTTATTTTCCTAACAATTTTCTTTCCAAATGTCACGCGGCTGGACACGCAAACACATCACATAAATCACATTTTCACCCAAACAAATAATTGCATAATAAAAAATAAACAAACAAGACGCATATAAACAAAACCTACAACAAATAAATGCATAACAAAAAATAAACAAAGACGCATATAACCAGATCCCATTCCCCTCGAGCACCAGCCCTCACCCGAAGACGTGTAGACCAGGTCCTTGTCGTAGCCGAAGATCCTCCAGGCCAAGGTCTTGCTCTCGGCGGTCTCGGGGCCCTCGAGGGTCACCGTCAGCCTCGAGAGGACGTGGAGCACGACGTCGTTCTCCCGCAGGGCCTCAGCCACGTCCTCGCCGTCGTCGCACAGCTGGCACGACGCCTGCAGGAGGAGGCGACCCACAGCGGGACGCCATCTGGAGGGAGGGGGGAGGGTTAGTGTGGGGAGAGGAGGGAGAGAGGGAGAGATAGGGTGGGTGGGGGGCAAGAGAGGAGGAGGGAGAGACAGAGGAGAGGGTGGGGGGATGAGGGCAAGGAGAGGAGGGGAGGAGGAGAGAGAGAGAGAGAGAGAGAGAGAGAGAGAGAAGAGAGAGAGAGAGAGAGAGAGAGAGAGAAGAGAGAGAGAGAGAGATTTGCGGAAGAAAGAATAAATGAAAGAGAATATATACATATACGGATAAAAGCGTGCGTGTGGCGTTGTGTGTGTGTGTGTGTGTGTGTGTGTGTGTGTGTGTGTGTGTGTGTGTGTGTGTGTGTGTGTGTGTGTGTGTGTGTGTGTGTGTGTGTGTGTGTGTATGTGTGTATGTGTGTGTGCGTGCGTGCGTGTGGTGTGTGTGTGTGTGTGTGTGTGTGTGTGTGTGTGTGTGTGTGTGTGTGTGTTGTGTGTGTGTGCGTGTGCGTGTGCGTGTGTGTGTGTGTGCGTGTGTGCGTGTGCGTGTGTGTGTGTGTGTGTGTGTGTTGCGTGCGTGCGTGCGTGCGTGCGTGCGTGCGTGCGTGTGTGTGCGTGTTCGTGTGCGTGTGCTTGCTTGTGTTCCTGTGCGTGTGCTTGCTTGTGTTCCTGTGCGCGAGCGACACCTACTGCATGGTCCTCTCGCCGCCTTCATGACGGCCGCGGAGCCACCACGCGCGTCCTTCGAGTCCTCCATCGGGGCGCCCTCCAGCAGGGACGCCACACGACCTTCGCTGGAGAAGGCCGAGGCGGATCCCACCTCGCTGCTCGTGTACGTCAGCAGGGCGAAGCGGACGTCCTCTGGGGATAGGAGGGGAGGGGGGTCAGAGGGACGGGGGGAAGGCGGGGAACACGATGATGATGATACTGATAGTGGTGGTGGTGAGGATGATGAAGATTATAATGATGGTGTGGTAGAAATTTTAAGATGAAAATATAAATGATAATAACAACAAAAATGAAGAGTACAGTTGTCAGCAGTCAAGTCAATAACGTTAACGGGCATTTCACCAAACAACAAGGACAGGAGCACCGAGGCCCACTCACCGTATCCAGCCTTCCTGAAGCTCTTCGCCACCTCCCGCAGCATCTGGCCGAAGTCCTTCCCCTCGTTGCAGGAGGCCTGTTCCACCACGAGGCCGACGTCCAGGGAGCCGTTCTTGGCGCCCCAGAAGTCCCGACTCCAACCGACAGGGACTTCTCCGTCAGGCGTGCTGCAGGTCGGGGAATCTGACGGCGATACCTGGTCTTCGCTCGGGTCTTCGCTGGTGCCACGACCTGCAGGCGAGAGGTTTATGCGTTGCTGTTTTAGTCAGTTACGTGGGAGAAGTTTTTTTTTATGGGTTGCTGATTATCGGTTTTTGTTTGACTTCAAATTGGCAGAGAAGTATTTTATGGGGCTGCTTTTGGTGGAGAAAGGTTGTCAGTTTCTGTTTCTGTTGGCAGAGAAGTTTTCTTATGGGTTGCTGTTGGTAGAAGATTGTCAGTTGCTGTTTGACTTCAAGTTGGCAGAGAAAGAGCTTATGCTTTGCTGTTTTATTTAACTTTTGTGGGAGATTTTGTATGGGTTGCTGTTGGTAGAGAAAGAGCTTATGCTTTGCTGTTTTATTTAACTGTGGGGATTTTGTATGGTTGCTGTTGGCAGAGAAAGAGCTTATGCTTTGCTGTTTTATTTAACTTTGTGGGGATTTTGTATGGGTTGCTGTTGGCAGAGAAAGAGCTTACCGGTTGCTGTTTTACTTTCAGTTAATCAACCTCACACTCTTATGGGGTACTGTTGGCTGAGCATGAGACTGTCAGTTACTGTTTTACTTTTCGTGTTAACAGAGAAAGAACTTATGCGTTGCTGTTTAAGGTTGGGAGAGAAGACGTTATGAGCCGTCGTTCCAATTAATGTTGTTGATAAGTTATGGGAGTTTGTTTTATTCATCCTCACAGGAACAGAGGTTATGAGTTGATGTTTCATTTAAACTTGGCAGAGAAAGTCTATCAGGATAGCTCGATAAAAATCCTAATAATTTACCATAATTTACTGTAAATATCAATATGATTTCTTAAACTTTCGGTCTTTTTCAGTTATTATGTGGCCATTATCTTGGAGTGACATCTTATAACCATTTAAAAAGAAAATATACTGACAAACATATATAATATATATATCGCACAGACTAACAGGTGTGGGATAAAGGGGAGGAGCTAAATGTTACCGCGTTTAGCCAATGAGAATGCGTTGCGAGATGCCAGAAATGGCCAGAAAAATAACTATTTGTATTATTTATTGTTATAATTACCAACGTAAAATAAAAAGTCCCTTCTGTTAAGTATGATAACAAAGTAAAAAAAAAAAAGTCCCTTCTGTTAAGTATGATAACGAGGTGTTCCATACCACAAAGAACCGTCAAACTACTTTAGGGAAAAAGTTAAAATCTTTTTGGGGGGTTCAACAGACTAAATGGGGCTGGGTTGCCGTTTTCTTTTCAGGTAACAAGGAACAGGTTTATGCGTTGCTGTTTGTTTGGAGTTTGTCACTGAAATACTACCGAGCAAATTTAACGTCAGTGGAGAGAGAATTTACTCAAACTTTTTTTGGTTTTTAGTGTTTCGTTAAAAGGTTATTTCGATAATTTATTAATTCATGCTGAAATACGGCACTGTGCAGTTGAAGCACTGGATACCTTAGTGTTTATGGGAAACGTTAGCCCAGGTTATTACAGACTTTTGCTTGATTTTTCTTAAACTGCTGAGTATGCTTAATTTATCTTTCGTCTGAATATCCTACCTACTGATTTATTTATTCTTTCCATCATTTTAATATCTTTTGACTTTTGCACTTATCTATTGACTTTTTCATCTGTTTATCTATTCATGCGTATGCGTAAGAATCTCTTCACCAGAAATACGTGTATTTCTGGAGAAGCTATTCACAGTGCAAGAGATGTAAATCTTCATCAGAAATTCGTGTATTTCTGGTGAAGCTATGCTCGAATCACGTCAAATCCATCTCTTGCAGCGTGAAGATATTTCCATTCCATACCTTTTCCTACACTTGTCACAATGAACACTTCATCTATCTATTTATCTACTTCTGTCCCCTCCCAAGCTTCCCACTGCTCGAGAAGAGAGCCCCCCCCCCCCCCCCACAACCCACCGAGGCAGGCGTCGAGCACGGGCAGGGGGCGCCCCTCAGTCGCGCACATCACTCGGTACGACTCGGCCGCGTCGCACGACCGCTCGCCCGCGCCCTGGCGCTGAACCGGCCGGTTGCGGTCGTTGACGCAGTGCCAGAAGTAGGGTCGCGGGTCCACCGACGAGAAGCAGGTGGCGAAGGGGCTGCTGTTGGCTCCGAGGAACAGCCGCTGGCACTCGTCCACGCCCGCGGCTCCGTCGAGGGCGAGCACCCGCGTGGCCTGGTTCGCCTGCGGGAGAAGAGATGGGTCGTACAAGGGACGAGGTGCTGTGTGCGTCGAGGAAATCGCTCTCTCGCTCTCGCTCTCGCTCTCGCTCTCTCTCTCTCTCTCTCTCTCTCTCTCTCTCTCTCTCTCTCTCTCTCTCTCTCTCTCTCTCTCTCTCTCTCTCTCTCTCTCTCTCTCTCTTCTCTCTCTCTCTCTTCTCTCTCCTCTCTCTCTTTCTCTATTTCTCCATCTCTCTCCTTTTGCTTCTCC
>NW_020869232.1:155349-165349 GCF_003789085.1 Penaeus vannamei | reverse complement strand
CCAGTGTTCTCCATTTACCAAACTAAGTTGGAAAGCTATGATATCATACTTCTCCAGGGGTAGGGATACGACGAACTTGGCATCATAGAGGGATCTATACACGGCTTCTATACCCAGTTTCCCACCTGGATATTCTACCATTGCCACAAAGGCTGGTGTATTATCTGTAGAGAATAAGAACTTGAAAACAAATTTCTCATAGCCTCTGAATGGCGTGATAACAGTGGCCAAACAATCCCAGTCTTTATCGGCAGAAACGTCGAACATGGCGTATTCTGCATCATAAACAAATGAAATATGAATTTGTGTTTCTTCAAACGTCACCGGCCAAGGCATGCGGAAATGTACATTTTCTAAAGGTAACACTGAATTATCAATTTTCATCGTGAAGTGATTTTCAACACTAATGTTGTAATCAGCCGTTACCCGTATTAGAGTCTTTCCTGATGAAAAATCAAATACAGTAGAAAAGTCACGATCGACTAATAATAAACTATAATTCAAATACATCAGCTCCTTAATATACAAATATACTCGGAGGTTATCATACCATGTTTCTCCAATGTCAATATCTACAATCAAATGATTATATAAAGCTAGAAAGCCTCGAGCGTCGACGCGAAGGTTCTTGCTTCCATAGTTTTCGTAATTTGCGTTCACTGATGTGTTGATTTCAGGAACAACGCTTGTTACAATAAATGATAAAGTAACTTCACGTCCGTCATTTCCAAAGTCTAATTCTGCTGAGAACATTTCCTTCATATTGCGTGTAATATTTACATGTGATTTGAGACTCTCCATTCCATTATTCTGGAATCTTCCCTCCACAAGAATCTCCCCATCACCGAGGCTAAGCTTACCCTCAACGTTCATGTTCGATGGCGTCAAATCCTTGCCAAGACTGCCCATGAATTCCACGTTCTCATAGGGGATCCATGACGAACTGGCTTTTGCAGAAGCCTCATGAGTATCTGGGTCAATTATGAGGTTGAGGTTATGCCTCTCTCCATGGATTTTTAGAGTAGCATCCAAAGCAATGTTCTTTAACCACTGAATAATGACATCAACTGCATAGTCGCCAATCCAATCTGATCTAATCTTTGTGTTATAAGTAATTTCTCTCAAGTCGTCGTTGTATTGTAGTTCTCCTTCAATATCAATTTTCTTTGTTCCGTGTGAAAACTCAGAGTCGACTGTAAAATGCAGCTCATCCAAAACAACAAACTTCAGGTCGTATTTAGCAGGATCATCACCCAAGTAGGGTGAATTGAGTTCTGCCGCAAGCAGAATGTTCTCAGCACCTGAAGGTTCAGGCCACATAATGACTAGCTCATGCTTAGTGGAAGGTTCTGGGTAAGAGAATACGATGGTAATGGAATCATCAGTTACATTTGTGGAGAAATATGCCGTCCAATCTGGAAACTCAATCCTCAAACTTCTGCTGAATGTCATGTCATCCAGGTTATCATGCACATATGAGACTATGTATTTCTGCTCTCCGACAAACAAAGACACAACAGCTTTCCCTTTTTCAACCAGAATATTCCTCAAGGGAATAATGGTGTCGAGTTTATACGAGCCATCAATGTAACTACTGGTGAGGACGGCACCAAAGACAAAACTTTCTTCCTGAGTGGTGTAAGCTACGTTCATGATATGACTAGAGACATTCATGTTTCTGAAACCAGTGGTCATAATGCTTGAAATATTTATATATTCGCCATAATCAACACTTACATCTAGAGTTACTTGTTCTAAACTTAAGTCTGTTGATTCAAATTTAAGGTTCATGACATCATTAACATTTGGGTTGATGGTTGTCTCCATCTGACTACCAAAGTACGCAATGGAGAACTTCCAAATATCTGAGACATCAATACCAAAAGACATAATCTTTACATCTCCAGCAACATCAAACATTACCATAAGTGACGATGTTTGCAAGGCATAACTAAGGGTAATGTTATATGGTGTGGTACCTTTTGGGTAGGTCATGGTTGAATATGTGTCTAGTTTTGTCCAATCTTGCTTCGCCTCCAAGTTCCACTGGAAATTATACAAGAAGGGAATGTCTAAGATGAATTTAATTGCACCCTCGGAGTAACTTCCCTTGAAACGGCTCATTACCTCGTTAATCAGTACTTCAAGAGAGATTCCCTGGGGCCCCAGCTGGAAATTTGTCCTAAACAACTTCAGGGCATCATACATGGTCTCTACAACAACCCCGAACTCAAAATTACTGCCTTTGATGATGTATTCAACTCTAACGGATGCTACTTCAGTTTCACCACTATTATATTTTCCAACAATCCGAGCATCCTTGGGAGTCACATCAGATGTCATTTCTACCTTACTGCCATCCCACTGGAGCGTCACCTTAGCTGACACTTCCTCACTCTCAGTCCTTAAAGAGGCAATAAAAATGACTTCCCTCAGGGGTGTCCATGGCGTATTCAGCTTGACCTTCAAGTTCCACATCTCTGCTTGGATCTTCAAAGTGATGAGTTTTTCTTCGGGCCAGTTAAATGTGATCTCAGCCTCGAGTTCCCCATTTTTGAGTTTTACGGAGTTTGTTAAAGACAGACTTTCGTAACCTTCTAGGGGGGTCTTGATGTCCACTTTTAGTGAAAATGGTAAAGAGAAAGAGTACTCACGTATGGACAACTTCCATTCATCTCCATTCAGATCTGTAGCAATCTCAAAGTACTTTGGCTTCAGCAAAAGTTTAGAATTAAGATTTTCAACTACTGGGAAAGTTGTCTGTATCTCATTCTTTAATAAAAAGTCGTCACTCTTATACTTCAATGAACCTGAGAGTTCAACCTTTTCCGACCATTCACAGGACAGCTGGTATTTTACGTCCAGAGAATTTTGTTTTCGCTTTTGGCCAACTTCAAAGCTCAAATTCAGTTTTGGTAGGATCTCATATGGAGTCGTGATGTCCATTGTAAGCTTAATTGCATTTTTCTGTCGCATTCCTGAAAGAGACAGTTCCATTTTGCCACCCCAGTCTAGGCTGATCCTTGCTAGGTCTTTCACAGCTTTCATTTTACCTCTTGCAAAGTCGTATAAATCAAACATGGCCTCAATGGTAACAGGATTTTCTACGTCCTCAGAAGATTCAAATATGACAGATATAAGTAACTGTCGATTATCAACATTAAGTTTTCCAGTCAATTTGTATTTCCTGTCACCAAAAGCAAGAATCATAGTTACTTTTTGACCATCAGCTGACGAATAAGTTATCTGTACTGTCACTGGTCGGTTATCCGAGATTTTCAATGAAAAGTTAAACTCACGGCCATCATTTGTACTTGAATGATTGGCTTTGATGTTGAAATATTGTCCTTTGTCCCATGTAAAGAACACTTCTGCTTTATAGTAATTAAAACTCATTTCAAGTATTTTCAATGTTCCATAATTTAGCCTGCTTTCCAAATGATATTCATCTAATTCGAAATGGAATTCCAAAACTTCATATTCATTTAGCTGCTCTTGGAATTTGATTTCGTAGGCATTTTCAGTGCTACTAAACTCAAACATCAATAATCCCGAAGTTTTCAGAGGTTCAAAAGTTCCCTCGATACTAAATGCCACTTTCTCATCACTGAACAAAAATGATGATTTGATGTTATAGATCTGCATTTCTTCCTTGGTCAATACACTTGTAAACGTGAATGCTGAGGGTAACCAAGAGTAGCCTATGTGGACTTTCATGTTCTTCCATCCCTCAAATGGAGTTGAAACAAAAATGTCCAATTTCACTAATCTGCTCGTTTGTTCCAGGGCCATCTTGGCTTTGATTTCTTGTTGTTTGTACTCTAACATGGCCCAGTAAGTGACGCGGGTCTTCTCAGTAGACCATTCAAATTCCGCTCTCCCTGGGCTGAAGAAGGGAGAAGCAACTGTCGCCTCTACTATGCCATTGCTCCAATCCATCTTGGCTTTCCCATTGACTGCTAGAATTGTTTCCTCGATTTTTGCCTTGAACTTAACAACATTTTGAGATTTATCGGAAAATTTGTACTTGAAATCGACCTTGAAGACTGAGATTCCTGGCACGGGGATGTTACCAGTCAACCCAACCGTGCCCTCGTTGTTCTGGAAATTAGTTGTGAAGTCAACCTGGAATGTGTCAAAGCCGTGTTTGTAGGTGGCTGACGCTCTAAGCGGGTTGGTTTGGTATTGCGCGCGGAGAGTATGGGTCAGTGTGAATGGAGAATCAAAGAGCAGGTCTAGTTTAACGCCCTTCCAGGGGGCAGAAGTACCTCTAGGATGATTATCAAAGCCCGAGGAAAGAAATATTACTCCCTTTTGTTTCATGTCGACCTTAAATTGTAAGGAATGTATGCTGTCTTTCTGGTGGATTTCCCAGTATCCATCAATCAATTCATACTCTGGGAAGTTGGTTTGAATTCTGATATTTCCAGATGATGCTGGTATTTGGTCTCCGGTGAAATCCCATCTGGTTGAGACTCTCCACTCATCAAACTGACCATTCAGGTAGAACTGGTTGTCGTATTCATAGTTAAGGTCATAAATTCTCTTCTTGGGTTCTTCTGCTTCAGGTAGAATCATGAGGGTTACATTCCCATACTTGAAATTCTCTTATCAAGTCATAATCATGAAGCGGACCTAGATATCCTGCATTACTAAAAAACCTCAAAATCTGTTTTGGACATCTGTGAGTTCGTGGGATTTTGTCCCCTGTGCATTCGAAGAATAAGCTGGTGGGCTATCTTCAGTAGTGAAATCAGTCCTTACATTTGCCTCCATGTTCTGTGAATTTTGCTAAAGGTTTTCTCGGGTGTAGTGAAATCACTATTTTTTGCTGCTTCCAGTTCTCGTGGTGATTATGTTTCACGCCCACTCCATAATATTCTCCAGCTGTCACTCCACTGACCATAGCCACGTATTTTCTTTCCGGGACCTCAGAAAGGGGAAGACTGACACCTACCTCAAACATTTCCAGGATCTGGAAGGGCATGTGAAGAGTAATGCCTCCAGTGAAATCATCTTCATTTGTTGACACTGAGCTTGTGAAGTTGTATTTCATGTCATCTTGGCTGCTGTAAATTCTCAGGGTATTACCATTAATTTTATTTTCAAAATGAGCATCAAAGTGATACTTCTCGAATGAATGAAGACTTGATGACATATCAAATGTTAATCTTAATTCCTGGTCACTCATCTGAAGCTGAAGCTTGCCATCTGCATTACCATTTGATGTCGTTAATTTGAAATTTCCTAATTTGACTTCTTTCCTGAGATCATAGTTGACTTCGAGATCAGCCTGACCAAACGCAGAGTCTGTGGAGAAATGAATCTCTATATCACCATAGTTTTCTTTGTAGTTAGCTTCCCCGGTCAGTTTTCCCGAGAGTGAATGTCCAAATAAACTGTGATCATAAGACGCTTCCAGAATTGCCTGAGTTGGTTGAATATCATACTCTGCCTTTAGTTCAAGCTTCTGTTCTTCCAGAATTTTGAAGGTAATTTCAGACCTCAAGAAGGAGAAACTGCTGCTGAACAGAAAATAGGTGGTGTCAGTGGAAATCTCGTACACGTGTAATTTTAGTCCAAATTCATCTTCTTTGAATAACCAAGAAAATTGTAAGCCAAGTGAATATTCTGGGTAAAATTCACTCTTTATCGTGACTTCATATTCGTTCACTGCAATTTTACATTCTCCTTCTATTGTGAAGAAGATGCCAATACCTTGTATGTAACAGTCTGAAAACACTGAAATGAGATTATCCTTCACCTCATATTTCATATTGAATTCAAAAATGGCAGTGGCAGAACAGTTTTCCTGTATGTTAATATTTACACTCGCATTTAGAAACAGTTGGTCAAGTTTTCCATCAAAGTTGAAACAGAACTTAGGGACTTTCATCTTTATGACTACCCTGTAAGATTCCTCTGGCATGATGTTTACTGTCAGATCAATATTTTCCCAGTCTTCAATTGGCATTTCAATTCGGATGTATGACTCTTCTAAGCTGGCCTTCATGTGAGATTTGATAAAGTATGCATCATCATTCACATTTATCTTCAAATCTGCTTTAAATTCTTCGTCTGTGAAGAAGAACTCAAAGTTGGCTTCAAATTTAAACTCCAGAAATTGATTATTTCTACCTCCAACACAGCCCTTCCAGAAGTACCTGAACCTCGAGCCTCATACCGAAGATTGGCAGTGAACTTCTGTTGATTTAGCATGAAATTTGCACTGACTTCAAAGCCACGACTCTCTGTGATGAGGATCTCGCCAGAAACTTCTTTCACGGCTTCAATATCGGAATTCATGGTGAGTGTTATTTGTTTCCTAGGGCTGTCAACATCCCAGGTAATTTTCCCTTCGGCAGCTATAAAAGTCGAACCATCATCGCCAACTCTCTGGCTGTTAAAGACCAAATTATCGGTATTGAGGCTGGCAGCCACCTCGTACTTATTCTCATCTCCAGGAATAACATAGCCCTTGATGTCTTTCCCTGTGTTATTGTAGGACATAAACAAAGCCCACTGAGGTATGTCACTGGCAAGAACGAGAGTAACATTAGTTTGATAGCTGCCATATTGGGGAATCCCAAACATGAAATTGACTTCCTTTTGGTCAAGGAGCTGGTCATTGAAATTCATGTCATATGCCATCTCGTACTTGAGATGGGGCAGATCATCCAAAGCAAGAGAAGCACTTGTGCTTAAGTTGTAAGTCTCTTCATTGGCAAACAATTTAATGTCAAATCCTACATCCCAGCTGTTGGGATTAAGATTGACGTTAGTTTCAACATGAAGCCCGTAGTTTTCAAAGCCTGCAAAGTCTGAAAGAAACCTTACAGATCCTAAGAAGGTAAAGTCTTCAACTTGAGACAAGTCCATGGTGACATTCAGCATTCCAGTCTGCATGAGAGCACCTGGAGTTGTCAGGACCTGGAAGGTGAGCTGTACATCAAGCTTGGGGTACAGAGATGTGGTTGTAGTATTGACAATGAGAATCTCTTCATCTTTTACTGCTAGTTTGAAATCAAAGTTCGGTATCTCATTGATTCCTTCAGTGTATTCAAGATCAGCCTGGTATTTGTGATCAGGTATGTCCACCAGCGTCTTAAAGATAACACCATCAAAAATGGCAGACTTTGCCATTACTGAGGAACCGTCCCACAAAGCTTCCACATTACCATTGTACTGCGAGTCAAAATGTAAGTTGGCTTTAAAGTTAATCCCTTGTACCGGAGCTCTAACTTCAGCTAGTAGCAAATACTCTGAAAATTCTTGGCTAAACCACCCTTGGCTGAATGTGAGGTTACTCGTCGCTTGAATTAAAAAGTCGGATCCATAGGTCGCTTCCATAAATATTAAATTGCCATAATCCACTCCATGTTCCCAAGCAATAGAACAGTTCTCAAAGTATGTTGACGACACGTCTAGCATAAAATCAGAATGATCCCAACCAAATGCTCTACTGCTTCTCAGAGTTGCCCTTGAAATGACAGAATCTCTGTGAATGCTGATAAGTTCATACATAATAGAAGAATCCTCGGGCACGGCTGTAGCCACAGTCACTATGTTATCTGTCCATGGTGAGGTGAAATTAAGGTTTGATTGGAACGAAGAAAAGTCGGCTTCTGCAGACAGAGATAACTCGGATTTGATCTCTTCTTTGCTGGGAAGAACAATGTTTGCAACACTGGACCAATCTAATAAGTTTTGGAATTCTAATATATGACTCGCTTGAAGCAACTGGTCTCCCCAGGATCCAAATATCTTCGTTGAAAATGTGCTGGAGTTTCTGTTGTGCGAAACTGTCAGATTCAGGTTGTGATCAAGCAAGTTGGTGATGGCAATCTGTCCATCTGCAGTCTCTGGAATGAAGCTGTGATCCCACTCTGTCTCCAGAGCATAGGTGATTTCTATGTCATTTACAGTTCCTTTTAGTTGTTGCGTGTATCCTTTTCGACTGTGTTTGTTGTTGAGTTCCAGTTCTATCACTAGTTGCTCATGAGTAACATTAAACTGAAGTTGTGTCTCACCAGGCTTTGTGTAGTAAATTCCAAATTCTGATCTCACAGAATTTATGCCACCTAGAGTCGAAGTTAAATCTACAGAGACATGAATTAAGTCCGATTCCTGATAGTTAGTGACATTAAGTACCAACGGTTCAGTCCAAGGAGTGTCTACCATCAGAGATCCAGACCTCATGACTGAATCCCAACCCGCCTCTCTCTGCCCTGAGAATGTCACTGCAGCCGACTCTCCTTCTGCCATTCCAATCTGGGCATCAAATTCGAAAATGGTGCTGGTTAATTCATAAGACAGGTGAGCCTGATAAGGTGAGCTCAACACAGGTGCTCCAACGTTTATCATGAGGTCGGAAGTCCCATAACCCAGAGTAGTGTTGACCTCAACCATCCAAGGATCATATGAGGCTGTGAGGTCGAGGCTGATGCCCGTCATATAGTGGCCATCCCTGTACTTGTTGTATAGGTGAAAGTGGGAGTCACATGTCCCCCCGTCTTCATAGAGGAATTTCATTTCCAACTGCGACAGATCTTCCAACTGGGCTTCCGCTCGCACCTAAAGAAGAGAAACAAGAAAGAGTTGCACAGTTTAGCCAGTTTCGGTCCCAGACTCTACCATAATCAGTACCAATCCCAATCAAAGTAACACAAAACACCATATACCGGTGCCTATGAGTGTCTAAGTTTACAATAGTACAGTGTGATCAACTTACTTTCAACTCATCCCACTGGAATTCTGCGCTGCTCGGCGAGGAGTCTCCGCGGCTCTCCATAGCGAAGCCCACGTTGCCCAAGCGAGTGAAAGGAGTGGACAGCGAGAGGGCAAAGGCAAGCACAGGCTCTGAGAACCAACCATCCTCTTGCTTGATGGTCATGTGACCTTTTAACATATCGTCGCCATACGTTGAAGACACCTTGATATGAAGGGATGGAGAACGAAGCCATGTTACGCGAGTCCAAGAGTCTAACGACTACTTTATATCAATAAAATGAAAAAAGCCAAGGAGTTTGCTAGTATGTATCTTACTATTACTAAGTGGCTCGTAAACTCAGGCCAACCATGGTTCTTAAACAGATCTGCACATATATATGACTAAACCAGTCATTAAGGTAAATAACTCTTCTCAAACAGCAACAAGAACAAAAGAAATAATAACCATTAAATTCCTGGTGACCCCATCATACGTGTGGTTGAGAGCTAGGTCACTCGAGTACGTCTGGCCTGAGGGCAAGACCATGCGCACGGCAGCAGTGCCCTGGAGGTCACCTGCATAAGGGTGCTCGTAAGAACCTATGACCTCGAGCTGACTCTCCAGAAGCCTGAAGTTCCCGCCGAAGGTTTGGTTGCTAGAGGGACAGGTGTGGATGAGGTTAGTATGGCAATCGACAGGATAAATGTTGGCTTGTGAGACCACATTTGCTTGAAGGACCAAATACATCTTAATTTGAATTGCGTCAGCTGCAAGTAATTTTTTCTTCTTTTTTTTTAATATCTAGAGCTAGTATCTCATTACTTGTATGTCTGTCTGCCTCTCTCAAAACCAAACGCCAAATAAGATAAAATAAGCAACACAACTTCAAAACACCTCGGTAAAACTGCAACAAATTCCCCAAGTGCTGCAATAATATCACCATCAAGACGATTCATGATTAACGAAACTAATTACCTCTAAAACTAATTACCTCTGAAACTAATTACCTCTGAAACTAATTACCTCTGCCTCTCCTACCGTTGCGACCCTGAAAGACTTACGAACTTGCTCCGCCTTACCTTCCAACGACGGCAGTGAAGCGCAAGAGCTTGTCGGTGCCGGACGTGAGGTAAAGCTTGAAGTCGGTTTGTACTGGACTCTGCACTCTCTGAATCCCCGCCTTTAGAGTGAAGAGAAGAGATCCAAAAAGCTATAAGTTTATATCGGTTAATTATCATTTATTCATTTTCATTTTTATTTTTTTCGCAAGCTATGCATATTTCTTATAAT
>NW_020869232.1:150349-152849 GCF_003789085.1 Penaeus vannamei | reverse complement strand
GCCTTGGCTCCGCGGCCGTTCAGCTCCAAGTGAACGCCCGCCAGCGCTCGGAACGGCTCCTCCTCGAAGGCGTAGGTGAAGGCGCCCTTGGCCTGCACCAGGGACCCGAGGCCGACGCCCGATTCCAGTCTGAGGGCGGTGGGCGTGCTCTGGGAGGAAGAGAAGGGCGGGGTAGGGACCGTTATTGGAAGGGAGCATTCGTATAAACATAAGCGTGTATCTATGCAGGTCAATATCTACGTACATTGGTATAAACATAAGCGTGTATATATACAGGTCAATAGTTTTTTTTATATACATTGGTATAAATATAAGCGTGTATCTATACAGGTAATTATCTTTATATGCATTGGTATAAATATAAGCGTGCATCTATAGAGGTCATTATCTTTATATGCATTGGTATAAATAATCGTGTATCTATGCAGGTCAGTATTTTTTATATACATTGGTATAAACATAAGCGTGTATCTATGCAGGTCAATATTTTTATATATACATTGGTATAAACATAAGCGTGCATCTATACAGGTCATTTATCTTTATATGCATTGGTATAAATATAAGCGTTTATATATACAGGTCAATATCTTTATATACATTAGTATGAATATAAGCGTGTATCTATGCAGGTTAATACCTTTTATATACATTGGTATAAACATAACCGTGTATCTATACATATCAATATCTTTATATACAAATAACAATAACAAAACCAATAACAACAATAACTGTGTATCTATACAGGTCAATATTTCTATATACAAATAACAATAACAATAAAAACAACAATACCAAAACTAACCACAATCATCATCACACTCACCATCATTCATCACCATCATTCATCACCACCATAACCGACCCTCAATAAAAACCCAAACAAAACAAAACAAAACAAAACAAAACAAAACAAAACAAACTCACCAAATAAATGAAATCAGCTGAATAGTCGACGTCCAGCTGTGGACACGCGAAGGAGGCGCTCAGCTGCACGTCTCTGTCGGCTTCGGTTGCCACATTCCTCAACACCAGCTGTGCCTTCGTCTGGGGGGCGGGGGGGGGGGGGGGGGGGGAGGAAGAAATGGTGATGATGATTATGAAATAATTAAATAATAATAATAATAATGGTAATAATGATAATAATTATGATAGTAATAATGATAATAATAATAATAATAATAATAATGAATATATAATAATAATAATAATAATGTAATAATAACAATAATAATAAAAATTATAATAAGGATAATAATAATAATTATTATTATTATTATTTATTATCATTATTATTATTATTATTATTATTATTATTATTATTATTATTATTATTATTATTATTATTATTATTATAATAATGAAAACCATGCTGGAAATGAAAACTGTTCTGGGAGGAGCTGGGTGGTGATGTGGACAGGAGGGGAGAGGAGGAGGAGGAGGAGGAGGAGGAGGAGGAGGAGGAGGAGGAGGAGGAGGAGGAGGAGGAGGAGGAGGAGGAGGAGGAGGAGGAGGATTGAAGAAGAGGAGGAGGAGGAGGAGGGGGAGGAGGATTGAAGAAGAGGGTGGTGGAGGTGAAGGGTGACAGGAGGAGGAGGTAGATAGAGGGGGGAGGAGGTGGTGGTGGTGGTGGAGGTGAAAAGGACGAAGAAGAAAAAAGAAAGGTGAAGAAGAGGCGGGAATACGAACAGGAAGAGAAGGTGGAGATGGAGAGAAGACGGCAGAAACAGAGGAAAGGAAGGAGAAGAAAAGAAGGCGGAAGAGCACACGAGAAGAAGGTACAGGTGAATAAGAGGAACAGACGAGAAGGGAGGAGGAAGAGACAGTGGAGGAAACAGGCGTAGGAAGAGGTGGAGTGAAAGAGGAAGGAAGGGAAGGTGGGAGAAGGAGGCGAAGAAGGGGAAGAAAAGGATGGGGAGGGAAACGAGGGAGGGGGGGGAGGGAGAGGAGGTGAAGGAAGAGACTATGGAGGAGAGGAAGATTAGGTGGAAGGAAGAGGGAAAATTGGAAGAAGGCAAGAGAAGGAGAGGAAATGATAAAGAGGGGAGGAGAAGGCAAGAGAAACTAAATTTTACTTTTAAAAAATTAATATAAGCGGAGGAGGAGACGACGAAAGAGAAGAAAGAAGAGAAAAATAAGAAGAGGAAAACAAGAGACATAAGGAAGAGGGTTGAGGGAGAGGAAAGGAGGAGAAGAAGAAGGAATTAAAGAAAAGAAAAGAGTTGGAGCGAATACCAAGGTCAAAGAAGGTGAAGATTGGTGATGCGAAGATGAGTGATCTTAATCCACGTTCACAAGTACTGCTTTCTGGAGCACTGACCTCTTTGCCCAAGACGGCGGTGTCAGCCATGAACTCCAGGAGGTTCTCTTGGTAAAGATACGAGACATCAAGGTTGACCTCAGCTTGAGTCGACTGTTGAGGGAAAAGAAGTTAGTCATGTGTTTTATTTTAATACATAAGAAAAGTTAATGTTTTATTTTGATACATAAGAAAAGT
>NW_020869232.1:135349-145349 GCF_003789085.1 Penaeus vannamei | reverse complement strand
GTTTATTTTGATGACGTCACAAAAGTTACGGATGCTTTGTGAATATGATCGATCATTTTAGTCTCTCCAGTTTTAAAAAAAGGATGGAAAATAATTGTTTTAATGGTTATATCTCCACTGAAATCATCAAAACGGACGCCATGACACCTCCTCGAGTTGCTACTGACCTAGCCTTCCCCTACAGGAACCACCCTCGTACTCACTGCGCCTGCGAGCGGCACTGGAGGGGGTCGTCGCGGCAGAGGCGGTGCACCATGCTCGACGCCGCCAGGAGGACGCTGCTGGGGACGTCCGTGTAGGAGTTCGCGAGGTCCTGCAGGAGGGTGAGAGATTGGTTGATGAGCTTTGTCTTGGAGGTAAAAAAGAAAAGAGAAAAAAAAAAGAAAAAAAAAAAGAAAAAAAAAAAAAAAAAAAAAAAAAAAAAAAAAAAAAAAAAAAATATATATAATATATATATATATTATATATTATATATATATATCAGTAGGTAGTGTGTGTGTGTGTGTGTGTGTGTGTGTGTGAGTGTGTGAGTGTGTGTGTGTGTGTGTGAGTGTGTGCGTGTGCGTGTGCGTGTGCGTGTGCGTGTGCGTGTGCGTGTGCGTGTGCGTGTGCGTGTGCGTGTGTGCGTGTGCGTGTGCGTATCCGTGTGCGTGTGCGTGTTGGTCCACATACACCCATCCTCCCACACCCCCTCCCGCAACCCCAAACACAACAGACACCCGCCCGTACCATGACGTGCTGGAGGGAGAGCGGGTCGGCGTGGGCGTGGAAGTGGACGCCCGCGAGCCACGTCTTGAGGCGGCTGTCGGGGAGGGCGGCCGTGTCCTCCTGGGCGAGGGCGGCCACCAGGCGGACGCACTGCTCGCGCTCGCAGGAGGTGAGGCCGTCCAGGAAGAACTCTCTGCGGAGGATACGGAAGGAAGGGGGGTCAGGGGTCAGGGTAAGATGATGGGGGTGGTGATTGTGATGAGAATGGTGGTGATGGTGATGATGATTGTGATGAGGATGAGGATGGTGATGGAGATAATGGGGATGATTGTGATGATGGTGATGGTAATGGTTGGTGGTGATGGTGATGATGATTGTGATGAGAATGGTGGTGATGATGATGAAGATAATGGTGATGATGATTGTGATGAGAATGATGGTGGTAATGGTAATGGTTGTTAAGATGATGATAAAGATAACGGTGATGATGATTGTGATGATTATGATAATGACGATGGTAATGGTGATGATGAGAATAAATATGATAGTGATGATGGTATGGGTGATGGAGATAAAAGCGATGGTAATGATGATGATGATGGTAGTGAGAAGAGATAATAATGATGATATTGATGATGGTGATGATAAAGATAACAATGATGGTATAATAGATGATGATGGTAATAACTGAGGTTAAATTTGATGATAATATTGATAGTGATGTTGACAAGAAGAAAAATAAAGCGATGATAATATTGATGATGATGATAATAATAAAGATAATAGCGACAATGATATTCATGACAGTAAGAACAATTAATATAATAATGATGATAATGACAACACTAATGATGGTGACGCTACGGATAATGATAGAAATAATATCTATAACAATAACGATAAGTGTTGTCGTATTGTTGTTATCTTTATCATTATCATAATTTTTATCATTACTATTATCATAACTATTATCATCTTTATTACTAATATTAGCATTTTCATTTTTATTGCTATCATTGTTGTTATTGTTATCATCATCATCATTATTATTATTACTATTATTACTCCTATCATTATTATTAATATTATTACCATTATTGTTATTATCATCATTACCATTATTATTATTATTATCGTTATCATTACCATTATTTCTACTATTTCTTTATCATTATCATTATCATAATTATAATTTTTACTATAATTATCATCATTATCATTATCATTATTTCTACTATTTCTTTATCATTATCATTATCATAATTATAATTTTTCCTATCATTATCATCATCATCAGTGTCTCACTACCTGCACCCAACCACCTGTCTCACCCACCTGTAATCAGACTTGCTTCGGTAGTCGTCCCACAGTCGCTCCAGCTGGTCGCCCTCGAGACGCCCCATGAGGCTCACCAGCCCAGCGAAGGCAAAAGGACGACCCTCCTGCAGCTTAGCGTCCTTGAGGGAGGCCACTAGATACTCGAGGGTCTGCTCCAGCTGGGCCTTCAACGCGTCCTGGTGTTGAGGTCAAGGGGGAGAGGTCAGGTGTCGAGGATGACTTCGGTGGGGTCAGTTACTAGGTTTATTTATTTTTATTTATTATTTATTATTTTTTGGGGGGGAAATTTTTTTTTATGTGGGGTATAAATATTTCTCTCTTTGTTTTGAAGGGGTCCCTCTCTCATTTATTCATGTTATAAAGCCGCATTTTTTTGTCTTTTTTGGCCGTTATTGAAGCCGTTAAAATCGTCTGGTTTATCTTGTAAAAAAAACAAAAAAAAAAAAAAAAAAAAAAAAAAAAACATTTATCCTTTTATGGGTTGTGACGTCGTATTCAAACAGTCTAATATGCAAAGCGACTTAATTTCATCTTTGCTACCTTCGCTTTCACTTATAAACTTTAAAATTACTATTTCAAAAGCGCACTTACAAGAAAATAATATATGAAAATAAGATATGATTAAAGTAATCCGAAATTTCGACTCCCACACGCCAACCCAAAAATTAATCTGTAGATTACGTGCTTGTTCTGCAACTTTACCGAACATTTATTCTAATAACAAGTTGAAGTATATATACAGTATCATTGCAAGTGACATCCCAACTATTTTCGTCTCTTTTTATCCAAATATACAGGAAAAAATAGAGGGCGGCGAGGTATCGAGGCAGCCATTTTGTTTGTTTACATTTGACGTCGCGCTTGAGCTTGCCAGTGGTCAAGATGGCTTGCCTTGATAAACCTCAAGCTAGACGCCGCAAAAAATGGAACGATCAAGCTAAACTTTACTCCTGCCATCTAATGTTAGCATGATTATCATTATTTCTCTCTCTCCTCTCTCTCTCGCTTTACTATCACTCATCATCGTCTCTCTCTCTCTCTCTCTCTCTCTCTCTCTCTCTCTCTCTCTCTCTCTCTCTCTCTCTCTCTCTCTTCTCTCTCTCTCCATCGTTCTCTCTCAATTTCTCTCCCTCCCTCGCTCCCTCTCTCTATTTACCTATCTCTATCTCCCTCTCCCTCTCACTCCCGAATAATTTTCCATCAAATTACCTGATCTCCTTGAGGCTCAGCCAAGGAGGCGCTGCTTTCCAAGTCCATCCTGAGCGATTCCTTCCTCGTCAGCGGCTCATCTGAGGGTTCAGTGCAAGAGGAGGTAACTGTTAGCATGATCATCATTGTTTTTCTCTGTATCTTTCACTCTGTCTCTGTCTCTGTCTCTGGCTGTCTTTCTCTGTCTCTGTCTCGTCTCTTCCCTTCTCTGTCTCTGTCTCTGTCTCTGTCTCTGTCTGTCTGTCTGTCTGTCTGTCTGTCTGTCTGTCTGTCTGTCTCTGTCTCTGTCTCTCTCTACTGCAGGATAACATGGTTACTACAGTGTAACATGATAATTAAAGTTTAACGTGGTAACTGCAGGATAAAATTAACAGTGCAGCGAAATACGTTAACTATAGATTACGATAACCTAAAAAACACAACCAGTAAAAATAAGACAAACAAAAAAAGACGTAAAAACCGCACAAGCAACTCACCGAGGGAGAAGAAGCCCTCCTGGATGTCCGAACGGGCCCCGAGGACGTCCTGCAGCTCGAGTCTTGAAGTGAGGAGCACGGAGGCCAAGGACGAGGTACTCCCTTCTACCTGCAGCTCCTCCGTGCACTCCACTCGCTCCCACACCGCGTCTCCGAGGATCAGCTGACACGACTGGGTCCTTCTGTGGGAGGGAAAAAAAAAAGGAAAATTAAAAAAGTTTAGTTCGTGAGATGTTGGTGGAGGTAAGATTTATTTATTTTATTATTTTATTTATTTATTTATTATCATTTTTTTTTTTTTTTTTTTTGAGGGGACTGGCTGGCAGGGAGGTATGTGAGGAAGATGGGAGGAGAGGGAGAAGGTAGAAGGGAGAGAGAGGTGATGAGGAGAAGGGGAGGGTGAAGGAGGAGGGACGGAGGGAGAGAGGGTGAAGGAGGAGGGAGGGAGAGGGGAGACGAAGGGGAGAGGATGCGGGAGAAGGAGGAAGGGAGAGGATACGAATAGAAGAAGGGGGGAAGAAAGGGGAGGATAAGGGCGATTGGAGACGGAAGGGAGAAAGAAGATTGAGAGGAGAGGGAAACGAAGAGGAGAGGGAGGAAAGATTAGGGTGAGAGAAGATGAAGGATGGGGAAAAGGAGAGAGGAAGGAAAGGGAGAGGAAGATGGAAAGAGAAAGAAGGGGGAAGAAGGAGGAAGAAGAGGGAGTAGGGAAAGGGGTAGAGAGTCATACAGCCAGAGAGAGAGAGAGAGAGAGAGAGAGAGAGAGAGAGAGAGAGAGAGAGAGAGAGAGAGAGAGAGAGAGACAGAATGAGAAAGAGACGGATAAAGAGAGAGACAGAGACAGAATGAGAAGAGACAGACAGAACAGAACAGAACAAACAAACAGACAGGAACAACAAGAACTTAAACAAAACGAAAGAGAGAGACCGGACGGACGCACAGAAGGCCTCCACTACCTGAAGAAGGGCAGGTCGCCGCTGGAGGAGTAGGAAGCCTGACGAACGTGCGGAATATAAGGGAAATGGGCAGTTGAGCGGCAGTTCTCCTTCTTCTTCGTCACCGTGAGCTTGCCCGTGTTCTGGATGCTGTATCTCGTCTCGCAGTCTCCCCCGACGTCGATCTTGGGGAGAAAAGGAGGTGGTGAGTCGAGGGCAGAGCGTCGAGATTTTTAGAGGATGCGAATCCGAGGTTACAACCCAGACTTCGGCGTCGGAAAAAAAAGTTCGTAAATCAATGTTTACCTTTTGTGTCGGAGTGTTAAAGTTTTATATAAACTTGTGATGTAAGTAATGTTGTGAAATCTAACTTCAATGCAGTGATAATATAGTTACTAAAGCAGCTGCAGACAATTGAATCAGTGCATTCGCATTCTTTGGCTTAATAGTGGTTTGTTATTGTCATTCAAAGCCATAATGGTTCCCAATCTGGTGACCATAGACCTACATTAATATCATGACATCGAATTCAATTATTTTTTCGCACTTACAGTACCTACAGATAACTATCTCTCACATATCTATAAAACTGGAATCTTTTCATAAAGTGTTTTTTATGCTATAGCTACTGACACCATTAAACTGTTCATAACTAGTAATAACCGAATCTGAAAAGATGAATCACTGAACGGGGCCATAGGGATTATTATATACTGGTCGGGGCCACAGGATGGAAAAGGTATGTGTGGAAGGGTATGAATGAGAACGAATATCTTCACAATACAAGAGATGCATTTTACTGTATTTCTGATGAAGATATAATCGAAACCGGTAAAATACATCTCTTGTATTGTGAAGATGTTCGTTCTCATTCATACCTTACCCACATTTGTCAACATGAATACGGTTCATGGAAAAGGTAGTTTTAAAATAGTAACTGCAGGATAACATGACACCTGAAGAACATGATAGCTTCAGGATAACATGGTACTTGCAGGATAACAAGGTAACATTATAAATGGGAAAAAATATGATAATTGAACGAAAAAAAGAAAGAAACAACGGACGCACAGGACTCCACTACCTGAAGAAGGGCAGGTATTGGGAGTCCAACCTGGTATTTTTAGTCGGTATTTAGACGGTAACCACTGCTCTAATACATATGGAGGTACCTTGTATATGTACACAGCGAATATATATATATATATATATATATATATATATATATATATATATATATATATATATATTTTTTTTTTTTTTTTTTTTTTTTTTTTTTATGATCTGACATAGGAAGAAATCTATGTAGTAAGTCTTGGAGGTGAGAGCATTGATTGCGAAATTAGTTCGTTTTTCCCTTACCATTCGTGTACACTGTGAGGGAACTAAATACACATTTTGCTTGAATTCTTATCCACATTGATACAAGGGAATATCGGAAATTATGTCAAGACGACTGACATGTCACGCATGACTGTTTCTGGTCGATTATCTACCTACCTATCTATCTACCTACGTATTAATTAATTTACCTACCTGTCGGTTTATCTGTCTCTGTCTAATACTTATCAGCGTATCTACCTAGCCTATCTGTCTATCCGCGTATCAAGTTATCTATGTCTGTCTGTCTGCCTGTCTTTCTGTATGTCTGTCTGCCTGCCTGCCTGTCTTTCTATATGTCTAGTTTCCTGTCTGACTACCTGCCTTCCTGCCTGCTTTTCTGTATCTCTGTCTGCCTGCCTGTCTGTGTCTGTCTGTCTGTCTGTCTGTCTGTCTGTCTGTCTGTCTCTCTACCTACCTACCTGCCTATCTAGCTATACACCTCTCTATCAATTCATCTACCTACCGACCAACCTACCCACCCTATCCAGCTCTCTTTCCATCCATCTATCAGTCCATCAGCACCCTTTACCTCCTTCCTATTTATCTTTGCGTCCTTCTCCAGTCCACCAGCACCCTTTCCCTCCTTCCTATCTATCTTTGCGTCCTTCTCCAGTCCACCAGCACCCTATACCTCCTTCCTATTTATCTTTGCGTCCTTCTCCTTACCTCCTTGACCACCACTTCGGTCTGGTCGTCCACTTTGGTCACCGTGGTCTGGAGAGCCGACAGAACCCCTCGTTTGAAGTTGGTGGCCGCGGGGTCCTCCTTCTCGTGTGGGCAGAGGTACTCGATCTCGCCATCTTGGTAGCTGTGGTGGGGTAAAGATATTTGAATTGGTGTTTTTTTGTATGGTTCTGTTGTTTGGCGGTTTGGTAGCTGCGGTGGGATGAAGATCGTTTCTTTTATTAGTGTTTTCTTATATGGTTCTGTTGTTTTGCGGTTTGGTAGTTGTGGTGGGATGAAGATTATGTTCTTTATTGGTGGTTTTTATATGGTTCTGTTGTTTAGCTGTTTGGTAGTTGTGGAGGGATGAAGATCATGTTTTTATTGGTGTTTTTTTTATATGGTTCTTTGGTTTAGCGGTTTGGTAGTTGTGGCGGGGATGGAGATGTTTTAACTGGTGTGTTTATGGTGTTAAGCGTTTTGGTAGCTGTAGTTGGGGTGCAAATCGTTATCATTATTGGTGGTTTTATTTGACTCTTGTCTCTGTGGTGGTTGTGCAAAAGTAAGGAAGTGGTTTTGTTGTTGAGGGTGGTGGTAGTATACCTGTTTTTTTTTTTTCTTCTTCTTCTTCTTCTTTCTTTTTTGTCATTACTATTTTTTTTTTTTTTTTTTTTTTTTTTTTTTTTTTTGCTGTTTTTACTTGCCTCTGTTCTTTAGCATCTTGGTAGCTGGGGTGGTTGTGAAAAAGTGAGAAAGTTTGTTTGTTTTTGTTGTTTTTGGTATACCTGGTATTGTTAGTCGGTATTATTATTATTATTATTGGTGATTTTATTAAGCTCTGTTATTCATCATCATTATTATTAATAAACGGTTTTTTCATAATATCAACAATTCCACTTGGCTTGGTTAATAATAATCATAACATAAAAAACGATTTTTTTCATAAATATCAACAATCCCACTTGACTTGGTTAATAATACTCATAACATAAAGAAAAAAAACAAAAGTAAACGATTTTTTCATAAAACAATCCCACTTGGCTTGGTTAATAATATAACATAAAGAAAAATACAAAAATAAACGATTTTTTCATATCAACAATCCCACTTGGCTTGGTTAATAAAAATACATCATAATATCACCAATCCCACTTGACTTGGTTAATAACACTCATGACATTTAACAAAACGACCCCTTTTGTGATCTTCTTCGTCCTACCTGAAGTGGAGGTCGTAGGTCTGGACGGAAGCAACGAAGCCGGCGATCTGGTCCTCGGGGATTCCCTCCACGCCGATTTCCGAAACCTGTGAAAATGGGGAGTTATTTTTTGGTAAATAAATTGCTTATTTATTTATTTAGTTGGGGGGGGAGGGCGTGTGTGTTTTGGTGTGTATGTCTGTTTTGTGGTGTGTGTTTGTGGGGTGGGTGTGTTTGTTTGTGTGTGTATCTGTTTTGTGTGGGGCGTGTTTGTGTGTGTTTGTGTTGTGTGTCTGTGTGTCTTGTTTGTGCGTGGTGTTTGTATGTGTATGTGTCTTTGTATTTTTCTTTTTTACCCCACTTCCTGGAAGTATCAATCTTTTACCCCACTGAGACACCATCAACCCCCGCCCACCACCGCCCGCCCTCACCCACCCTTACCCGCCCACCCACCCCCACCCCCCACCCTCACCACCCCCTACCCCTCCCCCATCCTCCCCTACCCCATCCACCCTCACCCACCCTCCTCACCCAACCCCCTACCCACCCCCCACCCCATCCCCACCCCTACCCACCCTTCTCCCACCCCTACCCACCCACCTCCTCACCCACCCTTACCCACCCACCTCACCCACCCCTCCCCACCCTAACCCATCCTCACCCTCCCCACCCCACCCTACCCACCCCTAACCCACCCCTCACCTCCATCTTCAAGTCGCACGGGTTCCTGGCGCTGATGCTGACCGCCGCCTTCACAGAGAACCTCGATTCCTGACCTTCCGTGACCTTGGCTGAGGTCACCGCCTCGCCCTGGTACTGGAATTGGTACGTGTGACCGGGGACGAAGTGGACTCCCGGCCGACCGTCGCCTGGGGGTGGGGACAGGGTGGTGATAATGATGGTGATGATGAGGATAATGATGATGGTGATGATGATAATTATTGATGGTGATGATAATATGGTGATAATAATGATGATGGTGATAATGATGATGGTGATGATGATGATGGTGATAATGATGATGGTGATGAGGATACTGATGATGATGATAGTAATAGTGATGATGGTGATAGTATTAATAGTAATGCTGATGGTATTGGTAATAATGATGAAGGTGATTGTAATAATGGTGATGATAAAGATGAGGATGGCGATGATGATGATGAGAGTAATAATGAGGACGGTGATGATAGTAATAATGATGATAATGATGATAATAATAATGACGATGGTGATAGTAATGATGAGGATGGTGATATTAATAATGAGGATGATGATGATAGTAATAATGATGATTATGATAATAGTAATAATTATAAAGATGATAATAGTAACAGTGATATTGATAATGATAGTGATGATAATTATCATTGGTAATGATGATAATGATACCCATGACGTTCATGATTATAATCGTGCTAACAATAATGAATGATGATAATATAAAAAATGATGACAATGAAAATAGTAATAACAATAATAGTAATAATAATAACAATAACAATGATAATGTTCATAATAATAATGATGTTAATAATAACAATGATAATAATAATGGAAATAGTAATAACAATAATATTGATAATAATAATAATAACAACAACAATAATAATAATAAAAACAATAACAAAAATGATAATGATAATAATAATAATAACAAAAATGCTAATGCTAATGATAATCAATAATAATAATGCTATTTGATAATGATAATAATAACAAAGAGAGAAAAATAAAGAAAAACAAGAAACGCCAAGAAGAGAGAGAAAACGTCAACAAACAGACAGACACTTTACCTGTGAAGCGACACGAACTCGCACACACCGCCTCATTCTCTGCGGGAATAAGAAAAAAACGGAAAATGATGATAAAAGAGAAATAAGGATAATAATGATAACAATAATAATGAATATAAAAGAAATGATTTTGATAATGATAATAACATATGATAATAATGAATACAAGAGAAGTAATTATGATGATAATAATAACATATGATAATAATGATATAATATAAAAGAAATCATTATGATGATAATAATAACATATGATTAATAAGATAAGAACAATAATGATAAATATAAAAAAGA
>NW_020869232.1:130973-135320 GCF_003789085.1 Penaeus vannamei | reverse complement strand
TCATTCTCTCTTTCTCTCTCTCTTCTCTCTCTCTCTCTCTCTCTCTCTCTCTCTCTCTCTCTCTCTTCTCTCTCTCTCTCTCTCTCTCTTCTCTCTCTCTCTCTCTCTCTCTCTCTCTCTCTCTCTCTCTTTCCTGTGTGTGTGTGTGTGTGTGTGTGTGTGTGTGTGTGTGTGTTATTCTGTCTCCTTTATTTTTTTTCTTTCTTATCCTTATAATGTCTTTTCCTCTACATATCTTGGAGAAATTTCATACAAGTACCTCACTGTGGTTATATATATATTTTTTTCACTTTCAGTTTTCCTTCACTCGTCTCCTTTCTTTGCACAGGCCATCATCCTTCCTTCTTCTCTACCTCATACTTCCTCTTATTTTCCCCTTTCCTATCTACCTTTCACTCAACTTCCAGCCCTCTCATTTTTCCCCTTCCTTCGTCTCTCTCTTATTCTCCTCCCTTGCAATATCCTTCATCCACTCCCTTTATTCATTTACTCTCTCTCTCCTTTTCTTCCTTCTTTTCCCCTTCCAGGTTCCTTTTGAATATGTGGCTTCCTCTCCTGCTCTTCACCTGTACTTCAACTTAACTAGGTTTTACCTGGTCATCTCGCTGAGTAGGGGTCCTCTCTGGTTTAAGCCATATATGGACATCTGTGCACACGAGCAAGCACGGATACGCACACGCGGAAACATACACACATGTGGGAGAGCTTGGATGAAGATACATAGACGCACACACAATTATAAACGGATAAAATCAGTTACGTACACATTTCGTACACATATTTCAACATTTTATGATTACTTGAGGTTGCATATGAAATCGTACTTATACATATTTCAACGTTCTATACTTACTTGAAGTTCCATATGAAATATATGAATAATAATAGTAATAACAACATCACAGGTTATGATATTACTATTCTCATTATCAGTGATAATAAGAATAGTAAAAGAGACAGGTCCTCAGTGTGATTATATTAATGATAATTCTAACAATCATGACAGCGGCATTATGGTACCAGTATTATCAATAAATGGTCATACTATAATAGTGATAATGATGGTAACAATATCAATTAAAATGAAGTACAGTGTTGCTCTATATATTTCTCCGAATAATACATACAGAAATCTACAGCTGTCAAACCGAAAAGGTGCCTCACATAACAAGCAACTTTCGCCCCTATAGAATTCCTAATATTGGCGTCTGTAGCTCCTGTGCGCCTCTCTAAGAACACTCACCGTGGCTCCTCTCACCTCTCACTGATATTGATTAATTAATGCAGGTATACAAAACACCTTCACACTCATCCAGTGTATTTTGCCTGCGGTGGACAAGCAAGGGGGGAGGTATTTTCAGCCACGGAGAAAGCATTATTGGAAGTACTTAAAGTACATATATACACATACCATTAAACACACACACACTCTCCCTCTCTCTCCTTTTTTTCGCTTCTCTTCTCTGTCCCTCTCTCTCTCCTCTCTCTCTCTCTCTCTCTCTCTCTCTCTCTCTCCTCTCTCTCTCTCTCTCTCTCTCTTCTCTCTCTCTCTCTCTCTCCTCTCTCTCTCTTCTCCTTTCTTTCTTCTCTCTGCCCCCCCCCCCTCCTCTCTCTCCTTTCTATCTTCTCTGCTCCTCTCTCTCTCTCCTGTCTGTCTGTCTGTCTCGTCTGTCTCTGTCTCTCTCTCTCTCTCTCTCTCTCTCTCTCTCTCTCTCTCTCTCTCTCTCTCTCTCTCTATTTTATACTTAATATCACTACTTCTACAACCGACAGATCAATTAAATAGCCGGCAATCCACCCCTTATTGTTAAACTTACGACCCCGTTTCTTAATCAACCCATAACACACATACCATAATCAACTACATTCACTCACTAGGCCACTTTCCTGTACAACTCTCGACGACCGTAGTTCGTAGTCCATTCCGCAAGAAGAGGTAGTCTTAGAGCTTATGAAGTTCCTCTTAAGTACAACTCCGCTTCTCCTAGAAGAGGAAAAAGCCGAAATTTCATTTTATCATTTATTTTATCTATTTATTAATTATTTATACTATTATTTTAAATGACAAAGTAATTCTTCCGTTGTTGCTTTTTCACTTCCATCACTGCTTGTACTAATATAGTAGAAAATAGAAAAAAAATAAACAAATATGTAAATCAACAACAACAAAAAATAAGCAAACAAAAATTATACAACTGTCAATATATAACTGTCAATAAACACTTTCCATGCCATGTCCTGTAACTGTGCCTATACCTCTATCTATTACTCAGCTCAGAGTATGGATGGCGCGTTCTTATTCGACCCTCGGCAGAGTCCATTCAGCATAGAGAGCTAATCTTAAACCATGCTGATTAGTTCTTCTCAGACACAGCAGAGTCGATCCGAGAAGCGAGAATGAAAGGTGATATCTCATCGAAGTACTTACAGGGCTTATTGGTTGTTGTTGTCTCTCTCCTCTCTCTCTATCTCCTCTCTCTCTCTCTCTCTCTCTCTCTCTCTCTCTCTCTCTCTCTCTCTCTCTCTCTCTCTCTCTCTCTCTCCTCTCTCTCTCTCTCTCTCTTCGGCGAGCCTTACATGGAAAGAGTTTGGCTGAGACTTATTTCATCTGAAGCTGTAGAAATTCAGTGTGAAAGTATCTTTATTTATATTTTAGACCCGTTTTTGGAAAGCATGACCTTCTCGGCGTGTCTCGAATCAAGTAATTCGGCTACTCTTCCCTCTTTTGATAAGTTTGCTGTTCTATATAACAATCTAAATTAAAAAAGAGTATAAAATGACCCAATTATAACCAATTTCCTGCAGTAATTCGACTTTTCGACGCTGTAAACAAGCCAAGGTCTCTATTTTCGGATTTCGTAGTGAGACCAACACCGGAAGGAAGCTCCATATGAACAAGCGGTTTCGTAAACCTTCATTTGATACATGATGTGTCGGATTGGGGTTTTGGTCACGTGATCCCTTGTTACCTAGTTTGTGTCTGATATATTCTTCTTTATATCTGGGGAAGCCTATGGCATCTCTCCATTGGTACAGAAACGTAGTTGTTATTTGTAAGGTACGACTAAGTGCTGCAGGTATAAAAAGTTATCTTTTTTTTCGTTTTTACCATTACTACTACTATTACTAAGACTATTGTTTTATTTTGTGTCATCAGACTTACTCTTGCTATTGTTAATATTAAGAATAGAAGCTCACAGACAGATGGCAACACAATAATGTTTTCAATTCAGGCCTCTGCTTATTCTTCTATCAATCGAACGTTTTTCTTTTCTTTCTTTTCTTTTCTTTTTTTCGAGGAAACACTCAGGCAGCGAGTTACATTATGGACTCCTTTGTGAAAGGGCTTCGGGTTCGAGATTCTGCACACAATCTCCTCCCTCTTCCTCGAATGTGTTTTGTTGCTGAAAAATACTAGTGCTATATGTATTTTTTTTTTTTATCAAACCATATATATAAAGTACATCATTATATAGAAAACATTGATAATGAGAGAGAGAGACGGGGGGGAAGGTGAGAGGAGAGAGAGAGAGAGAGAAGAGGAGAGAGAGACGAGAGAGAGAGAGAGAGAGAAGAGAGAGAAAGAGAGAGGAGACAGACAGAGAGACGGAGAGAGAGAGAGAGAGAGAGAGATTATAATGACTGACAAATCTCTCAGTGAATACAGAAAAATGATAATTCCTTTTATTCAACGTCGATAGAAAATAATGACATACCAATCTTACTGAAAAGAAATTCCTGTCTCCATAATTCATTGCAGGATTCAAAGCCTTCGTCAACAAGCATCAGAACTTCCGTCACGTCTATATTCCCTAAATTATTGTTTAGACGAGACCTAAGACACCTCCTACCTCCCCCCCGTCCCTATTTCCACGATTTTTGACGAGTAAAGGTCGTGAATGAGTGGCAGAACGGAGAGCAGTACAAACACGGGAACGTATACACTGTCCCGGTACACAACCCAGCGCTCCTCCTCGTCTGTCACGTGGGACCTACGTCAGCTCCGGCTCGGGGTGTGGGACGAAGGGAGGTCATAAGGGCTGACCCAACCCTCCCCCTTTGCTCATCACAAATAGATAGGGGGGAATGGATAGAATACTCCGGGATATCGAAGCGTCAGACGGGACAGACAGACACAAAGGGTAGCTTATGGGTCGTGATTATTAGAATAGTGTTTGTGATAACTGCGCCGTGTGAACTCAGATTTTAAGGTATTTTACAGACTTTCTGCTATTTACTGTCTATAGATTCATCATGGATATTGTTGTTGCCAATACGTAAATTTATTTATTATAAGATTTATGGAAACAAACAGGCTATTAAGTACTGAAGGCTATAATATCATAA
>NW_020869232.1:120973-125973 GCF_003789085.1 Penaeus vannamei | reverse complement strand
CTTCCTCCACCCATCCCCTTTCACCCACCCTTCCCTCCTTTCACACCTCCTTCCCTTCCTTTCCCTCCCTCCCCTCCTCCCCTACCACCCTTCTTCCCTCCCACCATCCCCCTTCCATCCACCCACCTCCCTCCCTCCCTTCCCAGTCACCCTCCTTCCCCTCCCTTCTTTCCCTCCCTCCCTCCCCCCACCCTCTCCCCCTTTTCTCTCCCTTTTATTCCCTCTAGTACAAAATCTGGCGCCCCATCTATGATTAAACCTTTTGAATTCTAAGGCTAATTAAAATGCTATATCCCTCAGTCTGAGCCTTCACACTCCGCCACCTCCTCCTCTTCTTCTTCCTCTTGATCTTCCTCCTTCTTCTTCTTTTTCTTTCTTTCTTCTTCTTCTTCTTCTTCTACTTTTCTAGTTCTTTCTCTTCCTCCTCCTCCTCCTCCCTCTGCCCCCCTCCCCCTCCACATCCTCCTTTTGAATCTTCCTCCTTCTTCTTTTTCTTTCCTTCTTCTTTCTTCTTCCTCCTCCTCCTCTTGTTATGGCTTTTTCGTCTTCCTTCTCCCCCTCCTCCTCCTCGTCTTTCTGATCTCCTCCCCTTCCTCATCTTTCCCCCCTCTTCCTCCTCCTCCTCCTTGCCCCTCTTCTTCCTCCTTTCCCTCTTCCTCTGCCTCCTCCTCCTCTTCTCCCCCCTCCTCTCTTCCTCCACCACCTCCTCCTCTTCCCTCTCCCCTCCTCCTTCCCCCTCCCTCCTCCTCCTCCTCCTCCTCTCCTCCTCCTCTCCTCCTCCTCTCCTCTTCCTCCCCTCCTCCTCCTCCTTCCTCTTGTCCTCCCCCTTCCTCTCCTCCTCCTCCTCCTTCCTCCTCCTCTCCTCCTTCCCCCTCTTCCTCCTCTATCCGTCGGGAAAGTGAATAAGCCGATTACTTTTGACGTAAACAGGACGCTTTCCTAAACTTGATGAGTCAGTGAATAATCCCGGTAGTTTGGGTTGAGTCACCGAGTCTCCGGTAAATGTGTAAATTCTGAGTCGCGTTGAGTCTTCTTCGTGAGTCTGAAAAGTTATTGGGTTTTATATGATAGCGCATGTTTATTTATTTTTTTATTGAAGACGTGAATCTCCTTCTGGGGTTCTTTAGCATGAGCTGTTGTTGTTTTAAGTTCATGAGTCTATTTATGAGTCAGTTAGTCTTCTCGGTGTCATGGGTGACTCCGAGGTGAGTCGAGGAGTCTATAAGGAGTACCTGTGAGTCTTTTCTGTGGTGTTCATCGACGCTATATAAAGAAAAGACATTGAAATCTGATATTTTGAAAAGGAGATCTTGACCAACACGATATATTTATGGAAACTGATTTAACAAAGTAAAGCACGCAATTGTAAGCTATCAAGGTTGGTTGATATCCCCCTGTGCTGACGCTAAATACGTTATAATAACTAATTTTGTAATTAGTCCGACTCTATTCAACTCCTTCAGTGACTTTTAGCCGCTTGAGAAATAATTTTGAAGTTCTCAAAACATGGCCATAGTATAGTATAATATTATTTCCAGTTCCGAGTGGACATAGCAAACACAGAAACTATAGTAATGAAATGCATGGATAAATTACCTGATAAAGATACAGGTAGCAACAATTACAACTGTTATAAATATGACACATCTAGGTACATAACTTGGCCTTCGGTTGTCACATCATAGAAGCGGAAAAAAATATTATAGATATTGAAAATGATTATCAACAGCTTGCATACCTGATGATATTCAAGAGAGAGAATATGTGTTTAAGGGCGAGAGAGAGAGAGAAAGAGGGAGGGGAACAGACAGACAAACAAGGAGAGACAGAGAATTAAAGCGATAGATCTAGTGAGAGAGGGAGAGAGGGGTAGAGATAGAGAGAGAGAGAGAGAGAAGATAGAGACAGATATATATAGAGAGAGAGAGAGAGAGAAGATAGATCTAGAGAGAGAGAGAGACAGACAGAGAGAACGAGAGACAGAGACAGACAGACAGAATATAGATCTAGACAGAAAGAAAAAGTAGACCTAAAGATAGATAGAGAAGAACCCCCCAAAAAAATATATTATATATAAAAATGATAATAATAATAATAACAACAACAAGAAAACGAATAATAACAGTCATAACAACAGGGACGAAATCTAAACCAACCCCCCCCCAAAAAAAAAAAAATAAAATAAAATAATAATAATAATAATATAATAATAATAATAACAAGAAAACGAATAACAACAGTCATAACAACAGGACCCAAATCTAAACCATCTTGACTGCCGTTTCTTCACCGACTGCGACGAACGGGAACCGCTATCGCTACCCTCACAAAGTCCCCTCTCGCTCCTTCCTTTGTATTTCCCCTCATTCTATTGGTATATTCATAAAGGTATAGAGGGAGAGAGAGACTGTGCAGGTGACATGGCTTCGAGAGGGCGTGGCGTCGAATTGTGAGGTGTGTGTGTATGTGTGTGTGTGTGTGTGTGCTATTGCTGATTTATAATTCAAGGTTATTCGTTTGCCTTAGAGATCAAACAGGTTTTCTTTTTTTTTTTTTTTTTTTTCTTTCTTTCTTGTTTCCTGGTTTTCAATGTTTTTTCCTCTATTTCTTTTTTCGCATCCTATTTCTCTCTGTTTTTTTTTCTTTTTTTCTTTCTTTCTCGTGTTCTCCACTTTTGTTTCTTTTTTCTCTTTTTTTTTTTTTCTTTCTTTTTTTCTGTTTGTGTTTCTTGTTCTTTCTGACTGAACGAACAGATAACGAAAGAAAACGCTAAATGATTAGAACTCGAACAACAACAACAGCGATACAACAACAACAACAACAAAACAACAAACAACAACAACAACGCAACAACAACAACAACAACAACAACAACAATACAACAACAACAACAAAAACAGCAACAACAACAACAACAACAACAACAACAACAACAACATCAGCAACAACAACTACAAAAACAACATCAGCATCAACAACAACTACTACAACAACAAAAACAACAACAACTGTAACAACAACAAAAACTACAACAACTACAACTACAACATCAACATCAACAACGCCAATAATAACAAAGTTCCTAAGCCTACTTAAGGTATCCGAGTTCCGCACGTACTATAATCATTAAGGCTGATTGTAAAGTATAAAAAAAGCCGCCCATGAGAGCCTATGCTATGGTCGACCGGGTTCTTTATGCACACACAGGTGGCGGGGGGAACCTATTTACATGTGTGTTAGTCATAGCTCCATTTATCTTGGCCTTTCCCCTGTTTCCCCTTCGTCCCCCTGCTCTCTCTACTCTCTGCTTCGTTCCCCTTCCTCTTTTTTCTGCTCTCTCTAATCTTCTTCCTTTTTCTTTGGTCTCTACTACTTCCCTTCTTTGCCTCTCCTCTGTTTCCCTTTCGTCCCCTGCTCTCTCCACTCTTCTTCTTCCCATTCTTCTTTCTTCTGCTCTCTCCACTCTTCTTCTCCTTTCTTTGGTCTCTACTACTTCCCGCTTGGCTTCTCCCCTGTTTCCTTCGTCCCCTTTCTCTCCTCTTCCCTTCCTCTTTCTTTGGTCTCTACCACTTCCCTCTTGGCTCTCCCTGTTTCCCCTTCGCCCCCTGCTCTCTCCTCTTCATCTTCCCTTTCTTTGGTCTCTACCACTTCCCTCTTGGCTTTTCCCCTGTTTCCCCTTCGCCCCCTGCCCCTCCACTCTCCCCTCTTCCCTTTCCTTTGGTCTCTACCACTTCCCTTCTTTCCCCTTCCTTCTCCCCACTGGTACTCTCCCCTTGTCTCTCTCCCTTGTTCTCTTTCTCCCTCTCTCCCTGCCTTTTTCAGTCTCCCTGTTTCCCCTCTGTCTTACCTGCCCTTCATTCCTGTTTCATATTGCTGTCAACATGTCTCTCTCTCCCTGTCTGTCTGTCTGTTTGTTGCTCTCTCTCTCTCTCTCTCTCTCTCTCTCTCTCCTCTCTCTCTCTCTCTCTCTCTCTCTCTCTCTCTCTCTCTGCTCTCTCTCTCTCTCTCTCTCTCTCTCTCTCTCTCTCTCTCTCTCTCTCTCTCTCTCTCTCTCTCTCTCTCTCTCTCTCTCTCTCTCTCTCTCTCTCTCTCTCTCTCTCTCTCTCTCCTCCCTCTCCCTCTCTCTCCTCCCCCTCCTTCTCCTCCCTCTCTCTCCCTCTCTCTCTCTCTCTCTCTCTCTCTCTCTCTCTCACTCTCTCTCTCTCTCTCTCTCTCTCTCTCTCCTTCCCTACCTTCTCAGAAGAGGCGATGACGGCATAGATGATTGATGAATAGACGAGAAAGGTTGATAGTATGTTTTGGCCCCGAAATGCTGTTAGGAAAGTTTGGAAAGATGGATGAAAAGCCCCGAGAGGAAATAAGTGTGTGTATGTGTGTATGTATCTTCTTTGTGTATATCTTTGTCAAGGACGCATCTCGTCTGCGGGATGTGCTGTGGAGAGAAGATAATGATATATGCGGTATTGTTGTTATATTTTATTATGTTATATTATTATTGGAGGTATTGATGTGGAGTTACAGGGTATTCGGTATTGGGTAAAAAGTAGAATGAATTGATAAGGAGAAATGTAAAGAGGAGACGAATGGGGAGATAGTAGGATACCGAGAGTGTAAAAAATGGGAAAGATGGATTGATATAATGGGTAATAAAGTAGATTGATAACGAGAGAATGAGAAAGAGGGGGGGGCAGACAGAAAGACAAGAATAAGTACAAAGAGGGAGCAAGGGAGAAAAGAGAGAGAGAGTAGCGAGGGAGAGAGAGAGAGAGAGAGAGAGAGAAAGTGAGAGAAACAAGCAGAGACAGCGAGAGGAGAAGAGAGAGAGAGAGAGAGAGAGAGAGAACAAGAGAAAGCGAGAGAAACAGAGAACAGAGAGAGAAAGAAAGAATAGAGAGAGAAAGAAGATAAAGAGAAAGATAAGTAGAAGATAGAAAGATGAATAGAGAGAAGAAGAAAGATATATAAATAGAGAGAGAAATGATAAAAGAGAAAGAGAATAA
>NW_020869232.1:113473-115973 GCF_003789085.1 Penaeus vannamei | reverse complement strand
AAAGAGGGAGAGGAGAGAGAGAGAGAGAGAGAGAGAGAGAGAGAGAGAGAGAGAGAGAGAGAGAAAGAAAGAAGAGAAAGAAAGAGGTAGAGACGGAGAGAGAGAGGGAAGAAAGAGGGAGAGAGAGAGAAAAAAAAATAGAAAGAGAAAGAGGGAGAGAGAAAGAGAGAGACACAAAGGAAGAAATAAAGCTAAAGAGACAGAGAGAGGAGAAAGGCGAGAAAAAAAAACGAAAAAAGCGAAGGAAAGAAAAGTGGAACAAATAAAACATCAGCTGTGAAGTTACAGAAAGATATCAGGCTATTAAAGGCACATCTTCCATGAGCTACAGATCAGTCTTTCTTTATCTTGTTCTTCTTCTCATCCTTGTTTATATTTCTTCTGTTCTTATTGCTTTATATTCTTATTATTTATCATTCTTATTCTTTATATATTCTTATTGTTTATAATCCTTCTGTTATTCGCGTTGCTCTTCTTATTACTGTTCTTATTACTTTTTTTTTATTTATATATTCTTATTGTTTATAATCCTTCTGTTATTCGCGTTGCTCTTCTTATTACTGTTCTTATTATTCTTGTTTTTTGTGTGTGTGTTTTTTTTTCCTTTCTTATATACGTTGTTTGTTATTCGGGTTGCTCTTCTTATTACTGTTCTTATTATTCTTGTTTTTTTTTTGTCTTTTTTTTTTTCTTATATACGTTGTTTTTGTCGGTAGATTTCCGTTCCTTGCTGAGCACAAAATACTTTTTAAAAAATCAACGACGCGATGCTTTTAAACACAATTATACACGAGTGAATATCTATAATGCAGAAACATTACGATTGCAGTCCCTGAATGGCTGAGATGGAACAACAACAGCATAACAGTGCACTAAAGAAAGATAAACCCGTCTTAGTCCTTCCTGTAAAGAACGGAAAGAAGAGAGAGAAAGAGAGAGAGAGAGGGAGAGAGAGAGGAGAGAGGAAGGGAGGGGAGTGAGAGGAAGGGAGGGAGGGAGGGAGAGAGAGAGGAAGGGAGAGAGAGAGAGAGAGGGAGGGAGGGAGAGAGAGAGAGAGAGAAGAGAGAGAGAGAGAGAGAAGAGAGAGAGAGAGAGAGAGAGAGAGAGAGAGAGAAGAGAGAGAGAGAGAGAGAGAGAGAGAAGAGAGAGACAGGCAAACAGACATAGATGAGAGAGAGAGAGAGATGCAGACATTAACACAGTCACACGCGCACACGATCAGCTCCGCATCCCCGCCTCCCACGTCACATTTCAACCAAGCCATTAACCCCAAACAGCCAACTCGGAAGCCATTCCACGTTCTCTCTCACTCGTTCTCCTCTCTCCTCTCCTCTCTCATTCTCTTCTCTTCTTCTTCTTCTTCTTCTGTCTGTCTGTCTGTCTCTCACTTATTATCTTCTCTCTCTCTCTCTCATTCTCTTCTCTTGTCTTCTCTCTCTCTCTCTCTCTTTCTCTCATTCTCTTCTCTTTTTCTCTCTCTCTCTCTCTTATTTTTTCTCCTTGATTTCCTGTGCTTCTTTCACCTTTACTCTCTTTCTTTCGTAATTTATTTTCTCTCTCTTTCATCTCATTTTACATATCTCCTGCTCTTTTCAACCTCCACCGTTCCGCTCTCTCTCTCTCTTTCTTTTCTTCTCTCTCTCTCATTTTNATCTATATAGAATATAATACATACATTATATACGTATATTTATATTATATATATATATAATATATATTATAATATATATATATACATATATATATATATATATATATATATATAATATTATTATATATATAATATATATATATATATATATACATATATATATATATATATATATATATATATATATATATATATATATATATATATATATATATATATATATATATATATATATATATATATATATATATATATATATATATATATATTATATAATATATATATTATATATAATATATATATATATATATATATATATATAGTATATATATATATATATATATATATATATATATATATATATATATATATATATATATATATATGTATATATACATATACATATACATACACACAAATACAGTTGCATGTATTTTCAGAAATGTACGCAAAGTACATGTATTACGTACTAAATTACTGTAGGAAGTCAGGAATGTTAGTGATTACTGCACTTTTTTGGTATGAAATGAGGATTTGATATGTGTGTGTGTTTTTATGTGTATGTGTGTGCGTTTACATGTATCATAATTATGTGCATATGTGTACGTGCGTATGTATATTAGCATGTACGTGCGTATGTATATTAGTATGTACGTGCGTATGTATATTAGTATATACGCGCGTATGTATATTAGTATGTACGTATTTATGTGTGAGCACGAGTATGTACGTGTATACATGTATGCGTGGCTATCTATATCATGCACATTATTAATTTGAGTCCGACTTTTTACCATAGTTGTGAATGAAAAAAAGATTAATTAAACTTACAGTGGCTTTCATCATAAA
>NW_020869232.1:103473-105973 GCF_003789085.1 Penaeus vannamei | reverse complement strand
AACACTCCAAAACAATTAATATAAACTTTCCAATCAATAACATTCTCTAATGTCTTACTGAACGAACAGTTATGGAACTTGAACATTAACTTTCTGTTTGTTTTGTCCAATTGTCTTTCTCACTTCGTAATGTATGTGACTTGAAATCTGTTTTATTATCATTTTCTTACGTTTTTCTCTTCTTTATTATTGTTATTTTGTCTTCTTTGTTTATTTTCTTTCTTTCTTACTTCATTTTGTTCTTATTTTTCTTTCTCTCTCTTCTGTCTATATTTTTTTTGTTCTTTGTTTCTCCAAATGGAAGTATATTTTTTCATTTTTTTCATATCCGTTTTCTTTCTCTTTTTCTCTCTTTCCTTCCCCCTTTTCTTCCTTCTTCCTTCTATTCCCGTTTATCCCCGTTTCCGCCTCTTCTCCCTCCCTCCTTCTTTTCACGTTTTCTTTCTCTTTCCTTCCTTTCTTCCTCCCTCTTTTCCAATTTC
This sequence comes from Penaeus vannamei, assembly GCF_003789085.1. Taxonomy (NCBI): domain Eukaryota; kingdom Metazoa; phylum Arthropoda; class Malacostraca; order Decapoda; family Penaeidae; genus Penaeus; species Penaeus vannamei. The sequence goes on along the minus strand of NW_020869232.1, from coordinate 105,491 downwards.
CTGAGTCTTTCTCTTCTCCCCCTTTCTCCTTTCCTCCTTCTGTTTCTATCTTCACTCTCTTTCTTTCTTTTTTTCTACTTGTTTTCTACGTCGTTCCTTCTTCTTATCCCATTTTCTCTCTTTCTTTTTTCTATTCCCGTCTTCTTTATCTTTTTATTTTCCTCCATCTTTTCCCAATTCCTTTCTCTTTTTCTCCTCCTCCCTTTTCTCCCTTCCTCCTCCTATCCCCATTTTTTCTATCATTCTTTATTTCTTTCCTTTCCTTTCATACTTCATTTCCCATTTTCTTTCTCCTTCTCTCTGCCCCCATTTCTCGCTTCCTCCTAATTTCCATCTTCTCTATCTCTCTTTCATTCTTTTTTTCCTCCTCGTTTTCTACGTATTTCCTTCCTCTTTTCCCACTTCCTCTCTCTTCTCTCTCTTCTTCCCTTCCTCCTCGTATTCTATCTCCTCCTGTTTACCACTCCCTTTCTCTTTCTCTCCTTTTTCCTTCCTCCACGTCGTTCCTACCTCTTTTCCCACTTCTTCTCTCTATTCCCTCTCTCTCTCCTCGTTTTCTATCTCCTCCTGTTTACCACTACCTTTTTCGTTCTCTCCTCTTTCCTACCTCCTCCTGTTTACCACTCCCTTTCTCCTTCTCTCCTCTTTCCTACCTCCTCCTGTTTACCACTCCCTTTCTCCTTCTCTCCTCTTTCCTATCTCCTCCTGTTTACCACTCCCTTTCTCCTTCTCTCCTCTCGTTTTCTATCTCCACCTGTTTACCACTCCCTTTCTCCTTCTCTCTCTCGTTTTCTATCTCCACCTGTTTACCACTCCTTTCTCCTCTCCTCTCGTTTTCTATCTCCACCTTTACCACTCCCTCCTTCTCTCCTCTCGTTTTCTATCTCCACCTGTCTTCTCGCCACTCCCTTTCTCCTTCTCTCCTCTCGTTTTCTATCTCCACCTATTTACCACTCCCTTTCTCCTTCTCTCCTCTCGTTTTCTCTCTTCTTTCGTATCTCCACCAATTTACCACTCCCTTTCTCTTTCTCTCTTCTTCCCTTCCTCCTAGTTTTCTATCTCCTGTTTACCACTCCCTCTATTCTTTCTCTCTTCTTCCCTTCCCTCCTCGTTTTCTATCTCCACCTGTTTACCACTCCCTTTCTCCTTCTCTCCTCTCGTTAATCTGTTTACCACTCCACTCTATCTATTCCCTTTCTCTTCTCTCTTCTTTCCTTCCCTCCTCGCTTTCTATCTCCGCCTGTTTACCACTTCACCTTTTGTCAAGGATTCCGTCTTCCTTTGAACCTATTTACACGAGATAACACACTCGCTACGATATAACAATGCTACGTTTTCTCGAACAATGTATGAAAGAGTTGGTGTAGTTCTCAGTGCGGGAGGAACCTTTTTCATTTTTCGTCTTGTGATGCAAAACTTCAAAAGATGGGGCGCTGTGAGGTCGTCCTTTTTTGGGGGGTATGTATTTTTTTTTTGCTTTATGGGGGGTGGGTTGGTGTTTTATATTGATGTAGGATGCTTGTGATGCACACAACTTCACAACAAACACACTCACTCACACAAATACACCTTTTATATATATATTTTGTCTGACTTTTATTATCGTCTTTCATTTTCTTTTTTTTTTTGCTTTATTTTTATAGGTGGGCGTGGAAGACAAAAATCATTAATTAGTATATGATTTTTTTTTTTTTTATGATGGACTTTTTCTGTTGTCCTTGTTATACGGTCGGTTTGTTAGACCCAAAGAATATTCGTATACTTGACATGCAAAAATAAAGAAATAAATGCATATTTATTAATCTAGACATGCATATCAACCGGGCAAATAGATAGATAAAGGTATATCTATCAGATATATAGACAGATATATATTAATTTCTGTGTATATACATGTCTGTATTTACGAATATTCATTGGGTCGGGCCTCGCACACTTTTAACAAACCGACAAGCACCACTAAAATTACTGATAACAACTACGCTATCATCATCCTTTGTTCATTATCATTATCATCT
>NW_020869232.1:85973-93473 GCF_003789085.1 Penaeus vannamei | reverse complement strand
TGTTTGTGAGTTTCTTTAGTTCTTTCTTTGGTTTGTCTTCTTGTCTTTTGTTTGTGAGTTTCTTTAGTTCTTCTTGGTTCGTCTTCTTGTCTTTTGTTTGTGAGTTTCTTTAGTTCTTTAGTTCTTTCTTTTGGTTTGTCTTCTTGTCTTTTGTTTGTGAGTTTTCTTTAGTTCTTTTTCTTTGGTTTGTCTTCTTGTCTTTTGTTTGTGAGTAGTTCTTTTAGTCTTCTTGTCTCTTAGTTCTTTCTTTGGTTCGTCTTTTTGTCTTTTGTTTGTGAGTTTCTTTAGTTCTTTAGTTCTTTCTTTGGTTTGTCTTCTTGTCTTTTGTTTGTGAGTTTCTTTAGTTCTTTCTTTGGTTTGTCTTCTTGTCTTTTGTTTGTGAGTTTCTTTAGTTCTTTCTTTGGTTCGTCTCTTGTCTTTTGTTTGTGAGTTTCTTTAGTCTTCTTGTCTTTGTTTGTGAGTTTCTTTAGTTCTTTCTTTGGTTCGTCTTCTTTCTTTGTTTGTGAGTTTCTTTAGTTCTTTCTTTGGTTTGTCTTCTTGTCTTTTGTTTGTGAGTTTCTTTAGTTCTTTCTTTGGTTTGTCTTCTTGTCTTTTGTTTGTGAGTTCTTTAGTCTTCTTTTCTTTAGTTCTTTAGTTCTTTCTTGGTTTGTCTTCTTGTCTTTTGTTTGTGAGTTTCTTTAGTTCTTTCTTTGGTTTGTCTCTTGTCTTTTGTTTTGAGTTTCTTTAGTTCTTTAGTTCTTTCTTTGGTTCGTTTCTTGTCTTTTGTTTGTGAGTTTCTTTAGTTCTTTAGTTCTTTCTTTGGTTCGTCTTCTTGTCTTTTGTTTGTGAGTTTCTTTAGTTCTTTAGTTCTTTCTTTGGTTCGTCTTCTTGTCTTTTGTTTGTGAGTTTCTTAGTTCTCTTTGGTTCGTCTTCTTGTCTTTTGTTTGTGAGTTTCTTTAGTTCTTTAGTTCTTTCTTTGGTTCGTCTTCTTGTCTTTTGTTTGTTCTTTAGTTCTTTCTTTGGTTCGTCTTCTTGTCTTTTGTTTGTGAGTTTCTTTAGTTCTTTAGTTCTTTCTTTGGTTTGTCTTCTTGTCTTTTGTTTGTGAGTTTCTTTAGTTCTTCTTTGGTTCGTCTTCTTGTCTTTTGTTTGTGAGTTTCTTTAGTTCTTTTAGTTCTTTCTTTGGTTCGTCTTCTTTGTCTTTTGTTTGTGAGTTTCTTTAGTTCTTTAGTTCTTTCTTTGGTTCGTCTTCTTGTCTTTTGTTTGTGAGTTTCTTTAGTTCTTTAGTTCTTTCTTTGGTTCGTCTTCTTGTCTTTTGTTTTGTGAGTTTCTTAGTTCTTTAGTTCTTTCTTTGGTTCGTCTTCTTGTCTTTTGTTTGTGAGTTTCTTTAGTTCTTTAGTTCTTTCTTTGGTTCGTCTTCTTGTCTTTTGTTTGTGAGTTTCTTTAGTTCTTTCTTTGGTTCGTCTTCTTGTCTTTTGTTTGTGAGTTTCTTTTAGTTCTTTCTTTGGTTCGTCTTCTTGTCTTTTGTTTGTGAGTTTCTTTAGTTTCTTTCTTTGGTTCGTCTTCTTGTCTTTGTTTGTGAGTTTCTTTAGTTCTTTCTTTGGTTCGTCTTCTTGTCTTTTGTTTGTGAGTTTCTTTAGTTCTTTAGTTCTTTCTTTGGTTCGTCTTCTTGTCTTTTGTTTGTGAGTTTCTTTAGTTCTTTAGTTCTTTCTTTGGTTCGTCTTCTTGTCTTTTGTTTGTGAGTTTCTTTAGTTCTTAAGTTCTTTCTTTGGTTCGTCTTCTTGTCTTTTTTGGTTCTTTAGTTCTTTCTTTGGTTTTGTCTTCTTGTCTTTTGTTGTGAGTTTCTTTAGTTCTTTAGTTCTTTCTTTGGTTCGTCTTCTTGTCTTTTGTTTGTGAGTTTCTTTAGTTCTTTCTTTGGTTTGTCTTCTTGTCTTTTGTTTGTGAGTTTCTTTAGTTCTTTAGTTCTTTCTTTGGTTCGTCTTCTTGTCTTTTGTTTGTGAGTTTCTTTAGTTCTTTAGTTCTTTCTTTGGTTCGTCTTCTTGTCTTTTGTTGTGAGTTTCTTTAGTTTCTTTAGTTCTTTCTTTGGTTCGTCTTCTTGTCTTTTGTTTGTGAGTTTCTTTAGTTCTTTAGTTCTTTCTTTGTTGTCTTCTTGTCTTTTGTTTGTTTCTTTAGTTCTTTAGTTCTTTCTTTGGTTTGTCTCTTGTCTTTTGTTGTGAGTTTCTTTAGTTCTTTAGTTCTTTCTTTGGTTCGTCTTCTTGTCTTTTGTAGTTCTTTAGTTCTTTCTTTGGTTGTCTTCTTGTCTTTTGTTTGTGAGTTTCTTTAGTTCTTTCTTTGGTTCGTCTTGTCTTTTTGTTTGTGAGTTTCTTTAGTTCTTTCTTTGGTTCGTCTTTCTTGTCTTTTGTTGTGAGTTCTTTAGTTCTTTAGTTCTTTCTTTGGTTTGTCTTCTTGTCTTTTGTTTGTGAGTTTCTTTAGTTCTTTCTTTGGTTTGTCTTCTTGTCTTTTGTTTGTGAGTTTCTTTAGTTCTTTAGTTCTTTCTTTGGTTCGTCTTCTTGTCTTTTGTTTGTGAGTTTCTTTAGTTCTTTCTTTGGTTCGTCTTCTTGTCTTTTGTTTGTGAGTTTTCTTTAGTTCTTTAGTTCTTTCTTTGGTTCGTCTTCTTGTCTTTGTTTTGTGAGTTTCTTTAGTTCTTTAGTTCTTTCTTTGGTTCGTCTTCTTGTCTTGTTTGTTTCTTTAGTTCTTTAGTTCTTTTCTTTTAGTCTTTTGTTTGTGAGTTCTTTAGTTCTTTGTTCTTTCTTTGGTTTGTCTTCTTGTTCTTTGTTTGTGAGTTTCTTTAGTTCTTTAGTTCTTTCTTTGGTTCGTCTTCTTGTCTTTTGTTTGTGAGTTTCTTTAGTTCTTTAGTTCTTTCTTTGGTTCGTCTTCTTGTCTTTTGTTTGTGAGTTTCTTTAGTTCTTTAGTTCTTTCTTTGGTTCGTCTTCTTGTCTTTTGTTTGTGAGTTTCTTTAGTTCTTTAGTTCTTTCTTTGGTTCGTCTTCTTGTCTTTTTTTTGTGAGTTTCTTTAGTTCTTTAGTTCTTTCTTTGGTTCGTCTTCTTGTCTTTTGTTTGTGAGTTCTTTAGTTCTTTAGTCTTCTTGTCTTTGTTGTGAGTTTCTTTAGTTCTTTCTTTGGTTCGTCTTCTTGTCTTTTGTTTGTGAGTTTCTTTAGTTCTTTCTTTGGTTCGTCTTCTTGTCTTTTGTTTGTGAGTTTCTTTAGTTCTTTCTTTGGTTCGTCTTCTTGTCTTTTGTTTGTTTCTTCAGTTTTTGTTTTGTTTTGAGAGGTGTGGGTCGTATCTTGTTTTTCTTCTTGTGTGAAGGTTTGTTAATTTCTTTAGTTTTTGTTTTGTTTTGAGAGGTGTGGGTCGTATCTTGTTTTTCTTCTGTCTTTTGTTTTCTTTAGTTTTTGTTTGCTTTGAGAGGTGGGTCGTTATCTTGTTTTTCTTCTTGTCTTTTGCTTGCGAGTTTCTTTAGTTTTTGTTTTGCTTTGAGAGGTGTGGGTCGTATCTTTGTTTTTCTTCTTGTCTTTTGTTGCGAGTTTCTTTAGTTTTTGTTTTGCTTTGAGAGGTGTGGTCGTATCTGTTTTTCTTCTTGTCTTTGCTTGCGAGTTTCTTTAGTTTTTGTTTTGCTTTGAGAGGTGTGGGTCGTATCTTGTTTTTCTTCTTGTCTTTTGCTTGCGAGTTTCTTTAGTTTTTGTTTTGCTTTGAGAGGTGTGGGTCGTATCTTGTTTTTCTTCTTGTGTGAAGGTTTGTTAATTTCTTTAGTTTTTGTTTTGTTTTGAGGGGTGTGGGTCGTATCTTTTTTGTCTTCTTGTTTGAAGAGTTTTTTTTATTTAATTTTTATTTCTTATTTATTTATTTATTTCATTATTTTCTTAAGAGGAGGTGTTATTCCTTCTTTTTTCAAGGTGTTGAGTTGTAACTTTTTTAGGGGGGGGGAGTTGTCCTTTACCTTTTTCCTATCATGAGATGGACGGGTTATAACTTTTTGTTTTAGAAAGGATGGGTTATAATTTTGCTTTGTTTTTAAGCATGATGTGTTGTGAATATATTATCATTATTATTACAATTATTATTATTGTTATTACTATTATTTTTTTTTGAGGGAGAGTTAGGTTAGGTTTTTCATAACTTGAGAAATGAGTGGCCGTTTGACCTGAACAAACACCCACACCCACACCACACACACACACACACACACACACACACACACTCACCACACCCACACACACCCACACACACACACACCCACACACACACACACACACACACACACACACACACACACACACACACACACACACATATATATATATATATATATATATATATATTATATATATATATATATATATATATATATATATTTGAGAGAGAGAGAGAGAGAGAGATATTAGATTATGTATATGTATATAATATATATATATATATATATATATATATATATATATATATATATATATATGTATGTGTATATGTATATGTATATATACATATATATATATATATATATATATATATATATATATATATATATATATTATATATATATATATATATATATATATATTATATATATAATATATACTATATATATATATATATATATATATATATATATATATATATATATATATATATATACATACATATATATATATATATATATATATATATATATATATATATATATATAATATATAGATAGATAGATAGATAGATAGATAGATAGATAGACACACACACACACACATAATCACTCTTCATTTCTATGAACAATTCCCTAACTTTTAAACATTAACACAATAGCGTCTCATATGATATGTTAATTAATATTTCCGATAAACATACGATCTCTCCATCAATTAACCATTTCCATGAATCGGATTCGTATACAATAGCGAGAGAATCGCATCTACTATTTAATTCATTTGTTAATCCTCGTTTTTAATATCAAAGTTATTATATACAAAGACAGTTCCAACGTACTTGTGGCATAACAGTAATATCTTCGGATGGGGAATTCCTGTGATCCTGTTATTGTTATTGTGATTTTTGTTATCATTTGGGGGATAGTGTTTTTTGGTGAATGTATTGTTATCATTGTTACTGTTAGAACAAGAAGAAGACGCAGAAACAGGAGAAGAAGAAGAAGAAGAAGAAAATGTAAAACTTCTTATAACAGATCAATGTTTGATATGATAAAAAATACGATATATACATAAAATCATGGTTTTGATATAAAATAGTTTAATATCAGATAGGATCAATATCTGACAGCAGAAAGAGAATAAATGTTTGACAGAATGATCAGTGAAACAGGATCAAACTAAATTCTCTCTCTCTCTTCTCTCTCTCTCTCTCTCTCTCTCTCTCTCTCTTCTCTCTCTCTCTCTCTCTCTCTCTCTCTCTCTCTCTCTCTCTCTCTCTCTCTCTCTCTCTCTCTCTCCTCTCTCTCTCTCTCTCTCTCTCTCTCTCTCTCTCTCTCTCTCTCTCTCTCTCTCTCTCTCTCTCTCTCTTACTATCAGATGAGAATAAATGTTGACAGAATAATCAATGAACCTGATCAAACTAAATATTTGATATGAAAGAAGATGAGACAATAACAAAATTGTTTTACAAGAGAGAGAGACAAAGACCGAAACAAAACAAATGTTTAGGTATGATAAAAGATAACACAAAGACAAGATAAGTATTTTATTTTTATTTTTTATTTTATTTATTTTTATTTTTTTGCTTTTTTCTCTCAACCTGTAACTTTGAAGCTAAGTTTAAGAGCTAAGATTGAACCAAGTTTCCAAGTTTCGAGTGGCAGTGAGGAAGTTTCTTTTCGGGAGGATGAAATAGAGAATAAAAGAAAAAGAAAGGAGACGAAGAAAAAAACATAGGAAAGGAAGATAACCAAATGTATGAAAAGAGAATAGGTAATAGGTAAATATACGTTAATTATTTTTGTGTGCGTCTGTTTTTTATGTTAATAGACAAGGATGTGGGTAGGTAGGTACATTCGTTGGTAGACAGCTAAATGAAAAAGAAGGAAATGGAAGAGAGAGAGAGAGAGAGAGAGAGAGAGAGAGAGAGAGAGGGAGAGAGAGAGAGAGAGAGAGAGAGAAGAGAGAGAGAGAGAGAAGACAGACAGACAACAAGACAGACAGACAGACAGAGACAGACAGAGACAGAGAGAGGAGAGAGAGAGAGAGAAAGAGATAGAGAGAGAGAGAGAGAGAGAGAGAGAGAAGAGAGAGAGACGAGAGAGAGAGAAGAGAGAGAGAGAGAGAGAGAGAGAGAGAGACAGAGACAGAGAGAAGACGGAGAGAGAGAAAGAAAGACACTGAAAGAAAGAGAGAGAAAAAAAAAAATAAAGAAAAAGAGCATAGCGAAACAAACAAGAACTCAGGAAAATACCAAGAGAAACAACCAAATAAAGGAAGAGAGAGAAAGAGTGAAATAAGACGAAAAACATCCTTTCACTCATCCGAACGCCTTCGAGAGAGAGAGGAGAGGAGAGAGAGAGAGAGAGAGAGAGAGAGGAGAGAGAGAGAGAGAGAGAGAGAGAGAGAGAGAGAGAGAGAGAGAGAGAGAACAGAGAGAGACAATATTAATAATTTCATAACCCAACCATAACCCTTAACTTTAACCTCGCTCATTCGCCATCTTCCTTTCTCTCTCTTTCTTCTCTCTCCTCCTTCCTTTTTCTTCTTTTTCTTCCATTCCCCCGTCTTCCTTTCGCTCTCTCTCCTTGTTTCTCATCTCTTCTACTCCTCCTCTTCCTTCTTCTTTTTCTTTCTTTTCCCGTCTTCCCGTCGCTTCTCTCTCCTACTTCTTATCTCCTCCTCCTTCTCTTCCTTCTTAAACTTCTTCTATTCCACGTCTTCCTTCGCACTCTCTCCTTCTTTCTCATCTCCTCCTCCTCCTTCTTCTTCCATTCCCCGTCTTCCTTTCGCTCTCTCTCCTTCTTTCTTATCTCCTCTCCTCCTCTTCCTTCTTATACTTCTTCTATTCAACGTCTTCTTGTCGCACTCTCTCCTTCTTTCTCATCTCCTCCTCTTCCTTCTTTCCTTCTTCTTTCATTCCCCGTCTTTCTTTCGCATTCTATCCTTTCGTTTCCCATTACTCCTCCTCCTCTTCCTTCTTCTCCTTCTTTTCCATTCCCTGTCTTTCTTTCGCTCTCTCTCCTTCGTTTCTCATCTCCTTCTCCTCCTTCTTCTTCTCCTTCCATTCCTCGTCTTCCTTTCGCTCTCTCTCCTTCGCTTCTCATCTCCTCCTCCTCCTCTTCCTTCTTCTTCTTCTTCTATTCCCCGTCTCCCTTTAGCACTCTCTCCTTCTTTCTCATCTCCTCCTCTTCCTCCCTCTTTCTTCTCTTCTTTCTCAATTCCCCGTCTCTCCTTCGTTTCTTATACTCCCATTCCCCTTCTTCCTTTCGCTCTCTCTCCCTTCGTTTCTCATCTCCTCCTCCTCCTCCTTCTTCTCCTTCATCTCCAAACTTCAGTCTTCCTTTCGC
>NW_020869232.1:80973-83473 GCF_003789085.1 Penaeus vannamei | reverse complement strand
CCCTTTAGCACTCTCTCCTTCTTTCTCATCTCCTCCTCCTCCTCCCTCTTCTTCTCTTTCTTCTTCCATTCCCCGTCTCTCCTTCGTTTCTTATCTCCTCCTCCTCTTCCTTCTACTCCCATTCCCCTTATTCCTTTCGCTCTCTCTCCTTCGTTTCTCATCTCCTCCTCCTCCTCCTCCTTCTTCTTCTCCTTCATCATCCAAACTTCAGTCTTCCTTTCACACTCTCTCTCCTTCTTTCTTATCTCCTCCTCCTCTTCCTTCTTCTCCTTCTTCTTCCATTTCCCATCTTCGTTTCGCTCTCTCTCCTTCGTTTCTCATCTCATCCTACTCCTTCTTCTTCCATTCCCCGTCTTCCTTTAGCACTTTCTCCTTCTCTCATCTCCTCCTCCTCCTCCTTCTCCTGTTTCTTTCATTCCCCGTCTTCCTTTCGCTCTCTCTCTCTCCTCCTTTCTCATCTCCTCCCCCTCCTCCTCTTTCTTCTTCCATTTTCCGTCTTCCTTTCGCACTATCTCCTTCTTTCTCATCTCCTCCTCCTCCTCCTTTTTCTCCTTCTTCTGTCAAACTTCCGTCTTCCTTTCGCTCTCTCTCTTTCGTTTCTTATCTCCTCTTCCTTCTTCTCCTTTCATTCCCCGTCTTCCTTTCGCTCTCTCTCCTACTTTCTCATCTCCTCCTCCTACTCCTACTCCTTCTTCTTCTATTCCCCGTCTCCCTTTCGCACTCTCCTTCGTTTCTCATCTCCTCCTCCTCCTCTTCCTTCTTCTCCTTCTTCTTCCATTCCCCGTCTTCCTTTCGCACTCTCTCCTTTATCGTCTCCTCCTTCTTCTTCTCCTCCTTCCATTCTCCGTCTTCCTTTCGCACTCTATCCCTCTTTCTCATCTCCTCCCCCTCCTTCTTCTTTCATTCTCCGTCTTCCTTTCGCACCCTATCCTTCTTTCTCATCTCCTCCCCCTCCTCCTCCTCTTCCTTCTCCTTCTTCCATTCCCCGTCTTCCTTTCGCTCTCTCTCCTTCGCTTCTTATCTCCTCCTCCTCCTCCTCCTCCTCCTCCTTTTTCTCCTTCTTCTTCCATTCCAATCTCTTCTTCGTTGTCATCTCCTCTCTCCTCCTCCTTCTTCTTCTCCTTCTTCTTCCAAACTTCCTTCGTACTCAGTATGGCTGTAGCAAATATTAACTTGAGGGCTTAATCGCTCGGAAACAATATCCTGTAAAGAGTGTTATGAGGATGAGAATATTTGTTATATTATTTGGTCGGAACTTTGTTTGAATTATTGCTTTTCTTACCTTTCTTTGGGCTGGAGGGCGGGCTGGAGCCTGCCGCTGCTCCTGGAATTTTGGCTCTTATGCACACACATACACACACAAACACACACACACACAACACATATGTATACATACATGAACACACACACACACACACACACACACACATCATACACACACACACACACACACGCACACACACACACACACACCATATATTATGTATGGTGTGTGTGTGTATACATATATATATGTATATATACATATATAATATATATATATATATATAATATATATATATATATATATATATATATATATATATATATATATATATATATATATATATATATATATATATATATATATATAATATACATAATATATATATATATATATATATATATATATATATATATATATATATATAATATATATATATATATATATATATATATATATATATATATATATATATATATATATATATATAGCATACTGGATAGCATGCCACGTGGTCCGAGTCCACACCACATGGACAGACCACGTGGTCCGGATCCACACATGCCACCGCCACGCCCGAGGTCAAGGATATAAAAGGTGACCCGGCCTGACCCTTCGGCTCTCGCTCCAGCTCGCTCGCTCACCACACGCCGGGATGACCTGCTCCCACCAGGCCATGGGGTTCCACTGAGCACCGCCAGTTATATCGTGTTCTTCTGTTCTCTTCTGTTCTTCGCATCGCATTATTGTTATCATACGTGTTCTTCTTATCGCGTGCTGTTAATAAAGTGTACAGCCACATCAGTGTATCACTACTGCCACCAGTATTCGTTTCATCTATATGTAGGAGGTTTATCATTTTTTATACTCTCCCTCTCTCCTCTCTCCCTCCTTCCCTTTCACTCTCCCTCCCCCCCTCTCTCTTTCTCTCCCCCTCCTCCCTTCCCTTCCTCCCCCTTTCACTATCTCTCTCTCTATCTCTCCCTCCCCTCTCTCTCCTCTTCTCACTCTCTCTATTTCTCTCTCTCTCTCTCTATTTATCTCTTTGTATACGTATCTGTGCGTACGTATCCACGCGTCTGTATCCATCTCTGCAAACTACCTTTTTCATCGTTATCCAATACACACCTTCAATATCCAGACCGTTTGTTTGTTTGTTTGTCCTCCACCTGTTTATCTCTTCTTTTTTTTGTAAGTTCCAGTCTTCGAGAAGCTAATGCCCGCGAAATATAAAAT
>NW_020869232.1:44545-49545 GCF_003789085.1 Penaeus vannamei | reverse complement strand
TTTCCCTCTCCTGGCTCCTGTGTCCTTTCTCTCTCTGGCTCCTGTGTCTTCCTTTCCCTCTCCTGGCTCCTGTGTGTCTTCCTTTCCCTCTCCTGGCTCCTGTGTCTCTTCCTTTCTCTCTCCTGGCTCCTGTGTCTCTTCCTTTCCCTCTCCTGGCTCCTATGTCTCTCTTTCCCTCTCCTGGCTCCTGTGTCTCTTCCTTTCCCTCTCCTGGCTCCTGTGTCTCTTCCTTTCCCTCTCCTGGCTGTGAGTCCTTCCTTTCCTTCTCCTGGCCCCTGTGTCTCCCTTTCCCTCTCCTGGTTCCTGTGTCTCTTCCTTTCCCTCTCCTGGCTCCTGTGTCTCTTCCTTTCCCTCTCTTGGCTCCTGTGTCTCTTCCTTTCCTTCTCCTGGCCCCTGTGTCTCCCTTTCCCTCTCCTGGCTCCTGTGTCTCTTCCTTCTCTCTTCTGTGCCTCTCCTGGCTCCTGTGTCTCTTCCTTTCTCTCTCCTGGCTCTGTGTCTCTTCCTTTCCCTCTCCTGGCTCCTGTGTCTCTTCCTTTCCCTCTCCTGGCTCCTGTGTCTCTTCCTTTCCCTCTTCTGGCTCATGTGTCTCTTCCTTTCCCTCTCCTGGCTCCCGTGGCTCCTGTGTCTCCTTTCTGGCTCCTGTGTCTCTTCCTTTCCCTCTCCTGGCTCCTGTGTCTCCCTTTCCCTCTCCTGGCTCATGTGTCTCTTCCGTTCCCCCTCCTGGCTCCTGTGTCTCTTTCTTTCCCTCTCCTGGCTCCTGTGTCCCTCTCCCTGTGTCTCATCCTTTCCCTCTCCTGGTTCCTGTGTCTATTCCTTTCCCTCTCCTGGCTCCTGTGTCTCATCCTTTCCCTCTTCTGGCTCCTGTGTCTCTCCCTTTCCCTCTCCTGGCTCCTGTGTCTCATCCTTTCCCTCTCCTGGCTCCTGTGTCTCATCCTTCCCCTCTCCTGGCTCCTGTGTCTCTCCCTTTCCCTCTCCTGGCTCCTGTGTCTCTCCTGGCTCCTGTGTCCTTTCCCTCTCCTGGCTCCTGTGTTCTTCCTTTCCTCTTCTGGTGTCTCATCCTTTCCCTCTCATCTTCCTTTCCCTCTCCTGGCTCATGTGTCTCTTCCTTTCCCCTTCCTGGCCCTGTGTCTTTCTTTCCCTCTCCTGGCTCCTGGTCTCTTCCTTTCCCTCTCATGTCTCATCCTTTCCCTTCTTTCCTGCCTTCCCTCTCCTGGCTCATGTGTCTCTTCCTTTCCCTCTCCTGGCTCCTGTGTCTCTTCCTTTCCCTCTTCTGGCTCATGTGCCTCTTCCTTTCCCTCTCCTGGCTCCTGTGTCTCATCCTTTCCCTCTCCTGGCTCCTGCGTCTCTCCCTTTCCCTCTCCTGGCTCCTGTGTCTCCCTTTCCTCTCCTGGTTCCTGTGTCTCTTCCTTTCCCTCTCCTGGCTCCTGTGTCTCTTCCTTTCCCTCTTCTGGCTCATGTGTCTCTTCCTTTCCCTCTCCTGGCTCCTGTGTCTCTCCCTTTCCCTCTCCTCCTGTGCTCTCCTTTCCCTCTCCTTCTCTGTGTCTCTTCCTTCCCTCTCCTGGCTCCTGTGTCTCTTCCTTTCCCTCTCCTGGTTCCTGTTCCTCTCCTGGCTCCTGTGTCTCTTCCTTTCCCTCTCTTGGCTCCTGTGTCTCTTCCTTTCCCTCTCCTGGCCCCTGTGTCTCCCTTTCCCTCTCCTGGCTCCTGTGTCTCTTCCTTTCTCTCTCCTGGCTCCTGTGTCTCTTCCTTTCCCTCTCCTGGCTCCTGTGTCTCTTCCTTTCTCTCTCCTGGCTTTAGTGTCTCTTCCTTTCCCTCTCCTGGCTCCTGTGTCTCTTCCTTTCCCTCTCCTGGCTCCTGTGTCTCTTCCTTTCCCTCTTCTGGCTCATGTGCTCTTCCTTTCCCTCTCCCTGGCTCCCGTGTCTCTTCCTTTCTTTCTCCTGGCTCCTGTGTCTCCCTTTCCCTCCCCTGGCTCCTGTGTCTCTTCCTTTCCCTCTCCTGGCTCCTGTGTCTCCCTTTCCCTCTCCTGGCTCATGTGTCTCTTCCGTTCCCCCTCCTGGCTCCTGTGTCTCTTTCTTTCCCTCTCCTGGCTCCTGTGTCTCTTCCTTTCCCTCTCCTGGCTCCTGTGTCTCATCCTTTCCCTCTCCTGGTTCCTGTGTCTATTCCTTTCCCTCTCCTGGCTCCTGTGTCTCATCCTTTCCCTCTTCTGGCTCCTGTGTCTCTCCCTTTCCCTCTCCTGGCTCCTGTGTCTCATCCTTTCCCTCTCCTGGCTCCTGTGTCTCATCCTTTCCCTCTCCTGGCTCCTCTCTCCCTTTCCCTCTCCTGGTCCTGTGTCTCTTCCCTTTTCTCCTCTCCTGGCTCCTGTGTCTCCCTTTCCCTCTCCTGGCTCCTGTGTCTCATCCTTTCCCTCTCCTGGCTCCTGTGTCTCTTCCTTTCCCTCTTCTGGCTCATGTGTCTCATCCTTTCCCTCTCCTGTCTCCTGTGTCTCTTCCTTTCCCTCTCCTGGCTCATGTGTCTCTTCCTTTCCCTTCCTGGCTCCTGTGTGTCTTTCTTTCCCTCTCCTGGCTCCTGTGTCTCTTCCTTTCCCTCTCATGTCTCCTGTGTCTCATCCTTTCCCTCTCCTGGCTCCTGAGTCTCCCTTTCCCTCTCCTGGCTCATGTGTCTCTTCCTTTCCCTCTCCTGGCTCCTGAGTCTCCCTCCCTCTCCTGGTCTCCTTCCTTTCCCTCTCCTGGCTCCTGTGTCTCTTCCTTTCCCTCTTCTGGCTCATTTGCCTCTTCCTTTCCCTCTCCTGGCTCCTGTGTCTCATCCTTTCCCTCTCCTGGCTCCTGCGTCTCTCCCTTTCCCTCTCCTGGCTCCTGCTCCTGGTTCCTGTGTCTCCCTTTCCCTCTCCTGGTTCCTGTGTCTCTTCCTTTCCCTCTTCTGGCTCATGTGTCTCTTTCTTTCCCTCTCCTGGCTCCTGTGTCTCTCCCTTTCCCTCTCCTGGCTCCTGTGTCTCTCCCTTTCCCTCTCCTACTCATGTGTCTCTTCCTCTCCCTCTCCTGGCTCCTGTGTCTCTTCCTTTCCCTCTCCTGGCTCCTGTGCTTTCCCTCTCTGGCTCTGTGTCTCTTCGTTTCCCTCTTCTGGCTCCTGTGTCTCCCTTTCCCTCTCCTGGCTCCTGTGTCCCCTTTCCCTCTCCTGGTTCCTGTGTTTCTCCCTTTCCCTCTCCTGGCTCCTGTGTCTCTTCCTTTCCCTCTTCTGGCTCCTGTGTCTCCCTTTCCCTCTCCTGGCTCCTGTGTCCCCCTGTCCTCCTGTGTCTCTCCCTTTCCCTCTCCTGGCTCCTGTGTCCCCCTTTCCCTCTCCTGGTTCCTGAGTTTCTCCTCCTTTCCCTCTCCTGGCTCATGAGTCTCTTCCTTTCCCTCTCCAGGCTCCTGTGTCTCATCCTTTCCCTCTCCTGGCTCCTGTGTCTCTTCCTTTCCCTCTTCTGGCTCATGTGTCTCATCCTTTCCCTCTCCTGTCTCCTGTGTCTCTTCCTTTCCCTCTCCTGGCTCATGTGTCTCTTCCTTTCCCTCTCCTGGCTCCTGTGTGTCTTTCTTTCCCTCTCCTGTCTCCTGTGTCTCCCTTTCCCTCCCCTGGCTCCTGTGTCTCTTCCTTTCCCTCTCCTGGCTCCTGTGTCTCCCTTTCCCTCTCCTGGCTCATGTCTCTTCCGTTCCCCTCCTGGTCCTGTCCTTTCCCTCTCCTGGCTCCTGTGTCTCTTCCTTTCCCTCTCCTGGCTCCTGTGTCTCATCCTTTCCCTCTCCTGGTTCCTGTGTCTCTTCCTTTCCCTCTCCTGGCTCCTGTGTCTCATCCTTTCCCTCTTCTGGCTCCTGTTGTGCGCTCCTGTGTCTCTCTTTCCCTCTCCTGGCTCCCTGTGTCTCATCCTTTCCCTCTCCCTGGCTCTGGTCTCTCCTTTCCCTCCCTGGCTCCTGTGTCTCATCCTTTCCCTCTCCTGGCTCCTGTGTCTCCCTTTCCCTCTCCTGGCTCATGTGTCTCTTCCTTTCCCTCTCCTGGCTCCTGTGTCTCTTCCTTTCCCTCCTGGCTCTGTGTCTCATCCTTTCCCTCTTCCTGCTCTGTCTCCTCCTTTCCCTCTCCTGGCTCATGTGTCCCTCTGCTCCTGTGTTCTTTCTTTCCCTCTCTGGCTCCTGTGTCTCTTTCCTTTCCCTTTTCTCCTGATGTCTCCTCCTTTCCCTCTCCTGGCTCCTGTCTCTCCTTCCCTCTCCTGGCTCATGGTCTTTCCTTTCCCTCTCCTGGCTCTGTGTCTCTTCCTTTCCTCTTCTGCCGCTCATGTTTGCCTCTTCCTTTCCCTCATTCTGGCTCCTGATGCTTCATCTCTTTCCCTCTCCTCGCTCCTGCGTCTCTCCCTTTGCCCTTCTCCTGCTTACCTGTGTCTATATATAGCTCTATACCCTACTGTGCGTGCTAGCTCCTCTTCCTCTACTCATCTCCCTTCCCCTCTAACGGCGTCCTTCATGTGTACTCTCTCCACCTCCCAATACCGCTCCTGTCCGCTCTCTCTCTCTCTCATCTCTCTCATCCTCTGGCTCTCCTTATCTCCTCTCCCCTATCTCATGTGTCTCTTCCTCTCCCTCTCCTGGCCTCCTGTGTCTCTTCCTTCCCTCTCCTGGCTCCTGTGTCCTTCCTTTCCCTCTCCTGCTCGTGTGTCTCTTCCTTTCCCCTCTCCTGGTCGGGGGTCGTATTTCCTTTTCCCTCCTCCTGGTCCTGTGTCTCTTCCTTCCCTGCTTCTGTCCTGTGTTCTCCCTTTCCCTCTCCGGCCTGTGTCCCCTCTTTCCCTCTCCTGGTTCCTGGTTTCTCCCGTTTCCCTCTCCTGGCTCCTGTGTCTCTTCCTACTTCCCTCTTCTGTCCTCCTGTGTCTTCCCTTATCCCCTCTCCTGGCCTTCCTGTGTCCCCTTCCCTTCTCCTCGGTTCCTGTGTCCTCTCCCTTCCCGTCTCCTGGTCCTGTGTCCCCTTTCCCTCTCCTGGTTCCTGGTTTC
>NW_020869232.1:27500-35498 GCF_003789085.1 Penaeus vannamei | reverse complement strand
CCCCTCTCTTCCTCCTCCTCCCCTCCCTTCTCTCCATCTCTCCACTTCCTTCCTTCGCTCCCTCCCTCCTCCTTTTTTCTGTCTCCCATCTCCCCCTCCCCTTCCCCCTCCCCGCTCCCTCTACCGAACTGGAACAAGCAAGTCCTGAAGCGTTCACGTTCCCGCCCAGCTCCGGGCCCTTCGCTCGGGCACCGGCGGAGAGGGGGGGGGGCGGAGGGAGGGCGGGGAACAGGGGAGGGGCAGGGGGAGGAGCGGAGGGGCGGGGCGGAGTGAGAAGGAGGGGAGAATGTGGGAGCAGGGAAAAAGGGAGGGGAGATAGAAAGGGGGCGATAACGTCTGCGGGCGGGGGTGGAACAAGAGTGAATTGAGGAAGAGGGGCGTGGGAATTTCGAACCGGGCGTGGGAACTTTAGAGCAGGACCGGGTGCACTGCAAGGGTAGGAGTGGGTGAGTCAAGGGAATCTGGAAATGGGCAAGGGAAGAGGAGTCAGGAGGCGAAAGTGGCAGCGTGTGTACGGGCGTGGG
Organism: Penaeus vannamei; assembly: GCF_003789085.1. Taxonomy (NCBI): domain Eukaryota; kingdom Metazoa; phylum Arthropoda; class Malacostraca; order Decapoda; family Penaeidae; genus Penaeus; species Penaeus vannamei. The sequence goes on along the minus strand of NW_020869232.1, from coordinate 34,974 downwards.
TGGGCGTGGGCGTGAGAGTGGGAAGCGAGGAGTGGGTGTAGGCAGGGGCGTGAGAGCAGACTGACTTATTGCCTCACTATGAGCAACTCCCTCTGGGCTATATAAAACAACAACAAAAGTAGTTGTGGTAGATTAAAAAAAAACAAGTTTAGGACATGCTATCGGCAGGACATTTCCCATCATCGTAGGAACACCTTCGTTGATGATGGTTCTAATACGGAATAGGAAAATAGCCACAATAAGAAATGAAAATTATTCGTAACAACAACAATAATCATGATAAATGATGATGATGGTAATTAATAATAATAATATATAATATATATAATAATAATAATAATAATAAAATAATAATCAATAATAATAAATAAAATAATAATATAATAATAATACAACAATAATAAGAAGAATATGAAAGAATGATAATGTTAATATAGTAATTAACATTAATGTCATACATGGATGACGATGGTGATGATGAAGATGATGGCAATGACATTGACGGTGATAATGATGTAAGATAATGTGATAATGATGATGATGCGATGGCGTATAGGTGATGATGGTCATATGACGATGCCGATCGATGATGATGATAAGAGGATATGATGATAACGGATGAGTGAAACATAATAAATAACTAAATAATAACAAAAATAATAGCAGCATAAAGAAAATCAAAATATAGATGCGATCGAGCTCTAAAAGAATAGCCTTTCATCTTTCGCTGTTATTTTATCTCACCGGCATCCATGTAAGAAACGCCGTCGGCCGGCCATATGTGTCGATAGTATAACTGGATCGCCACACTACGGGCAAAAAAAAGCGCCACTCCAGTCTCCATTAAAGACGTATTAAAACAAAACATTGGGGGGTGGGGTTATTTACTAGCCTTCGTGGACCTCGGGGTAGATTGGAGCAGAAAGTTTATTTTATCTCTCTCTCTATCTCTTTCCTCTTATCCTCCCTTCCCCTGTCGGCTTGTCTATTCTGATTTTTTCACACCACAATCTGTCTTGTTCTCTTTTTCGTTCTTTATCTCTCTTTCTCTTTCTCTTTAGGTTGTTCGTATGTTCCCTTAATTCTCCTACTCACCATCCCTTATTCTCTTTCTTTCTTTCTTTCTTTTCTTTCTGCTCACATCTCTCTCTCCCCGCTCTTCTCTCTTCTCTCTCTCGACACCATCATCTCCATCTCACCCGTCTACATCTCGTCTACATCCTCCATCCGTCCCACACACAACTGCACACACGCCAGCTTATCTCTCTCTTCTCATCTTCTCTTCTCTCGTCTCTCTCCTACATCTCCCCTTCCCTGTCCCCTTCCAACCACCTGTCCTTCCTCTCCCCTCCTCACCTCCCTCGTCCCCTACCCATCTCCCCTCTCTCTCTGTTCCTATCATCCCTCTCACCTTCCCTCTTCCGTCTTCCCTCTCCCTCTCACCTCTCCGTCCTCTCCCCTTCCTTCTTCCTCTCCTCTTCCATCTTCCCTCTGCATACCCCTCCTTTTTACTTTCCCTCCCCTCCAGCTCCCACTCATTCCACTCACCTTCACCTTCACTTTCTCCCTCTCATCTCCCCTCTATCTTCACATTAACCCCCACGATACTGATATATAATCCTACACGCGACGGCACAACAGTAAATTAGTTCACACTTGCTTCCCCCTCTCCCCTCCCTTCCTCCTCTAATCCTCGGACCTTCTCCCCCCTCCCTCTCCCCCTCCTCTCCCCCTCCCTATCTCTCCTTCACTCTCCCCCGTCCCTCTCCCCACTCTACATCTCCTCATATTGGCTTGTCGCAAGAACATTAAACATAATTAATAGTATAACGATTTTAATATTTCTTTTTGCTAAGTAAACTATTAATGTAAATCCATACTAGCGAATTTAAGCAATGGTAATATTAAGTCTTGGTAATATTTATACCCAAACTACTAACACCATTAATGATCTTAGGCGGGCAGTGGTGGTGGTGTGGTGATGGGGTAGTGAAGGGTGATGGTAGTGATGGTGGTGGTGGTGGTGGGTGTCTTGGTGGTGGTATGGTGGTAGTGGTGGTGTTTGGTGGTGTGTGTAGTGGTGGTGCTCGGTGGTAAAGTGATGATGATGATGGTGATGGTGGTGGTGGGTGTGATGATGATGATATTGGTGGTGATGATGATGATGGTGGTGGTGATGATGATAATGATAATGATGATGGTGTGGTGTTTGTGTTGGTAGTGGGGTGATGGTGATGGTGATGATGGTGATGGTGTTAGTGGTGGTGGTGGTGGTGGTGGTGATGGTGGTAATGATGATGTTGATGTTAGTGGTGATGGTGGTAATGATGATGATGATGACGATGATAATGATAATGATGATTCTGCTGATGATGATGATAGTGATAATGATAAAGGTAACGTTGATGGCTGATGATGATTGAAGATGGTAATACTAATGGCCGATGCTGCTGATGATAATGGTAGTGATACTGATGATCACATTTTTTACTTCACTCCAATGACATCATCACAAAGAACACAATAACAGAGTCATTCATAAAAAAGAACACAAACGACATAGTCAACAACACAACCACGCCGAGAACCACCCACAAAAACAAACAAAACAAACAAACATTTACAAACACAGAACCAACACACAGACAGCCAATAAAACGGGGCGAAGAGTAGACGCCGCTAACGAACGAAGGAAGAGAGGAAGGAAAGCAAGTCGATAGTTCAAGGTTACGCGAGGAGAGACGGGAAGGTTCTGAACCTCGTAGCTTACGATATTGAACCTTCTCCTCCCCCCCCCTCCCTCCTACCTATCCACCCTCCTTCTGAACCTCCAGTTTACAATATCAAACCTCCACATCCCATGCCTTTACACCTTCTGAACCTTGTAGCTTGCGATAGTGAACTTCCCCTCCACCCATCTATCAACCCATCTGAACCTCTAGCTTTCGATATTGAACCTCCTCCCCCCTCATCTATCAATCTTCTGAACCTCCAGCTTACGATACTGAACCTCTCCTCCCCTCATCCCTCACCTATCAACCCTTCTCCTGACTCCGCTTACACTGACCTCCCCCTCCATCCAAAACCTCACCTATCCCTTAACCTCAGCTTATGATACTGACCCTCCCTCAACTATCAACTCTGCTCCTGAACTCCAGCTAACGATACTGAACTCCTCCCCCGGGAAACTCCCCCTTCCCCTTATCAACCTTCTGAACATCCCCCATCCCATCAAACCTTCTCCTTAACCTCACTTACGATACTGAACCCCCCCCACCCCAACCCCCCATCTATCCACCCTCTCTCCGCCGTCCATGAGTTATTGGGCCATATCCTCTTTATACCCCGTCCTCGCTCCTATCTTTGCCTCTTTCTTTATCTTCTCTTGCTCAATATCACCCTTCTTCCATTTCCTTGTCTTCTCTTTTCGTATTCCTTTTCATCTTCATCTTGCTTTTTTAATATAAGTTTTGTCATCGTTGTCGTCGTCGTAGTCATCGTTATCTTTTCCTCTTCTTTTTTCTTTTTTCTTTTTTTCTCCTCTCCTTCTTCCTTCTTCTCTTCTTCTTCTTCTTCTTCTTCTTCTTCTTCTTCTTCTTCTTCTCTTCTTCTTCTTCTTCTTCTTCTTCTTCGTCTTCTTCTTCTTCTTCTTCTTCTTCTTCTTCTTTTTCTTCTTCTTCTTCTTCTTCTTTTCTTCTTCCTTCTTCTTCTTCTTCTTCTTCTTCTTCTTCTTCTTCTTCTTCTTCTTCTTCTTTTCTCTTCTTTCTTCTTTCTTCTTCTTCTTCTTCTTTCTTCTCTTCTTTCTTCTTCTTCTCTTTTCTTCTTCTTCGCTTCTTCTTCTTCTTCTTCTTCTTCTTCTTCTTCTTCTTCTTCCTCCCTCCTCCTCCTCCTCCTCCTCTTCCCCCTCCTCTTCCTGCTCCTCCTCCTCCTCCTCCTCCTCCTCTTCCTCTCTTCCTCCTCCTCCTCCTCCTCTCCTCTCCCTGCTCCTCCTTCCTCTTCTCTCCTCTCCTTCTCCCCCTCCTCCTCCTTTCTCCACCTTCTACGAGTACCTCCATTTGAGAAAAAAAAAACTTATCAACAAATCCGTTGTGATGTAATTAATGACACTAATTAGCACTTCCTTCTGCTTCTCGTTTCAAAGAGGCGGGGTGGGGCGGGTGGGGCGGTGGGGGGGGAGGAAAGTCAGGTGATGGAATAATTAAGAGGCGGCTGCACAGTGACCTTGCCAGCCAGCGCACATGCGGCGGTGATCGTCATTAATTCGGAACTTTAGGTGCGCGTTGACGGGAGGGGGGGGTCTGTTGGGGTGGGGGTGTGGTGGGATCAGTTGGTGGGGAAGGGAGGGAGGGAGGAGGGAGGGAGGGAGGGAGGGAGGGGGAGGAGGGTAAGGGGAAGATTTAGGCCAAAGAAGGAGGGAGAGAGAGACAGTGAGAGAGTGAGTGAGTGAGTGAGTGAGTGTTTGTGCGTTTTGTGCGTGTATGTGCGTGTGCGTGCATCTGTGTGTCTGTATCCGTGCATCTATATGCGCGTACGTGTATGACTATGCGTGCAAGTATCTCAAGAGATACCTATGTTCTCGCGGTCATATCACCGCATATGTATCCGCAAATGCCTGCCTTCGAGTGCGTTTACCTTCCCAGATTTCACACGCCAACAAAACCACCGGCCTCCCTCGTCCGCAAGAAACGGCCACAAATATCAAGCCAAGAATCCACGAGTCCATCAAGGTCGGAATCTCGCCGACTGACCTTTTTATCTGACCGTAAGAAAGGATGGGACGGGGGGGGGGGAGGGGGGGTCTTGGGCCCTCCTTACCCCTTACCCCTTCCCTGTCCATCCGCTTTCTCCCCCCCCCCTCCACAGAACATTCTCCACTCCCCGCTCTTCTCTCCTTTATATCTTCTCTCTACTACCCACACTCTCTCCTCTATTCCCCTCTCTTCCCCCCCCCCTTTATCTCATTTCCCCTGTTTTCTCTTTCCCCGCACCCTCCTCCTTTGCTTCTTCCCTTTTTGCCTCCTTTCTCTACCCCTTTCCTTGCCCTTCATTTCCTCTTCCCGCTCTTCCCTGACCCGTTCTCTTTCCTTCTCTTACTCCTCCCTTTCTTACTTTCCTTCCCCCTCCTCTTTTCCTGCCCTTTTCACTTTCCTTCCCTCCCCTCCTCTTCCTTTCCCTATCTCTTCTGGCCTAATCTTCCCCTTATCCTCCGTCCCTCCTCTCTTATCTCCCTCACCTCCCCTCTTCTCTCTCATTTCCCTTTCCCTCCCTCCCTCCCTCCCCAACTCTCACTCCCTTCCCTCTCTTCCCCCACCCCACCCTCCAATCTCTCCCCCTGCCTCTCATCCCTCCCTTTCCCCTTTTCTTTACCCCTTCCTTCCCTCCCTCCTCCCTCCCTCTTTCTTTTAAACCCCACCACCCTCCCATCTCCCCCCCCCCTCGTCTCTCACCCCTCCCTTTCCCCCTTTTCTTTACCCTCCTTTCCCTCCCTTCCCTCCCCCCCATCCACCCCCTCTATCCACACGTCCACTCGGCTGTCGTAAATCAATAGAGAGGAGGAGGTCCAACCACAGCGGGGGGAAAGATTGGGGAAGTGAGAGCAGGTTTCTATGAACTTGAGTCGAGCTGGAGATGGGCGGGAGGGAGATAGAGGAGGGAGGGAAGAGGAGGCTGGAGAGAGAGGAGGGGGAGGAGAGAGGGGGGAAAAAGAGGGGAGAGAGGAGGGAGGGAGGGAGGACGGACGGAGGGAGGAGGAGGGAGGGACGGAGGGAGGAGGAGAGGAGAGGGGAAGGAGGGAGGAGGAAGGAGGAAGGGAGAAGGGAGGAGAGAGAGAAAGAGGAAAGAGAAAGAGAAAGAGAAGAAAGAGAGAGAGAGAGAGAGAGAGAGAAGAGAGAAGAGAGAGAGGAGAGAGAGAGAGAGAGAGAGAGAGAGAGAGAGAGAGAGAGAGAGAAATGGAAGGATGGAGGATGGGAGGAAGAGAAGGAAAAGGATAAAGAGGGAGGATGGGACGGAGGGAGAAAAGGAGGAAGGGAAGGAAAAGGGGAAGGAGGTAAGGGGAGAGATAGAAAAAAGAAACAAGCAAAAGAAGAGGATCCGACAGGAAACGAGAAGAAAGTAAATAAAAGGAGGGAAAAAAGAAGGAAAGAAAGAAGGGGCAAAGAATAATAGAAGAAAGGAGGGAGAAAAGAGAGAGAAAGAAGCTCAAAACAAAAAGAAGACAAACAGAAAGTCAGAAAAAACAGCTAATGACACACTCATACCTGTCAGACACAAGTACATCAGACCGACTGTCAATACCCTATAGACCCCTTCCCTCTTTTTGTGGACACGCGACAGTAAACAAACGGCCATAGAACAACGACATCTACCCCCCCCCTTCCCACTCCCCCCGAACTCTGGCTACAAACAACCTCCCTCTAGTTTCTTCTTGTTTTCTCTTTCTGCCTCTCCTTCCTTCGTATTTTCTCTTTCTCTCCTTTTTCATTATCTCTTTCTTCCTCTCTTCCTCCTTATTTTCTCTCTCCATCTCCTTACTTCGTATTTCTCTTTCTCCATCTCCTTTTTCATTAGCCTCTCTCCCTCTCCTTCCTCCTTGCTTTCTTCTTCCCTCTCCTTCCTTTTTTTCTTTCTTCCTCTCCTTCTCATTATCTCTTTCTTCCTCTTCCTCCTTCTTATTTTCTCTTTCTCCCTCTCCTATTTTGCCTCTCTTCTTTCTCTTCCTTGCCATTCTCTCTCACTCTTTCACTCTCCATCCCTCCTTTCTCCATTCACCTTTCTCTTCTCATTCTCATTCATAACAGATTCAAACTACTGGATAACAAAAATAAAATGAGTCGAAATAAGTTGAAGCAACGAATAATGAATAATTCAATCACAAATAAATAGACAAACAACAAAACTAAATTCGAAATAACACATAAATAACAACATCAAATAACAAGAACAGAGGAATGAATGGCAAAAAAAAAAATAGATGAATCGATGATCAGTAAATAAAATAAAAAAACAGATGAATGAATAACAAAAAAAAAAAAAAAAATAGACAAATCGATAGATCAATAATTTTCAAAATCAACTCCAGCATCGCTCTCCCTACAAGATGACACAGAACGAGGGAGAGGGAGAGGAGGGGGGGGGGGGATGAGCTGTCATCCTTAAGCCTGATCAGCAATCTCTACTCGGACGATAAAATTCAATTACTAAAAAAAAACAAGAAATAAAGAAATAAACGATGGAATAAAACCGACACGATCGAACAAGAAATAAAACAAATAAACAATGGAATGAAGACGACAAATTCGAAAACAAAAAAATAAAAAACAAATCGAAAACAATAAAACAAATAAACAATGGAACAAGACGACAAATCGAAAACAAGAAATAAAACAAAAACAATGAATAAAACAACAAAATCGAAAACAAGAAATCAAAACAAATAAAACAATGGAATAAACGACAAAATCGATAATAATCTTGT
>NW_020869232.1:10000-15000 GCF_003789085.1 Penaeus vannamei | reverse complement strand
TGACACTCTGAACATACTTCTTTACGTGTATCTTTTAGCTCGGGGCTTTCCAAGTTGTCTAGCGTCCCTGACTTATTCTTAGCATCGTGTGAAAACCGGGAAGGAAAGTTAACATCATGTTGTATCTGTTTGTTATTGTTGTCGCCGTTGAGATCGTCATGCGACTTCTTCGGATGATTCACTTGACAACACGTTTTTTTTTTTTTTTTGTTTATTTTCCCTCTCAACAGCACTCCTTATCTCTTAAGTTTAGTACGAAACACTCGTACTCCATATCCAGCGGGGGAGGGAGAGGAGGGGAGAGGAGAGGGAGGGAGGAGAGAGAGGGAGGGAGAGGGGAGGGAGGAGAGGGAGAGGAGAGAGAGGAGAGAGAGAGAGAGAGGGGGGAAGAGAGGAGAGAGACAGACATACAGACAAGACAGACAGACAGCAGACAGACAGACAGAGACAGAGTTAAAAGAAGAAAAAAAATGAGAAAAAAAAAAAAAAAAAAAAGAGAAAAAAAACAAAAAAAACAAAGGACCCAATAAAAGCCCTCAAAGATAAGATAACCACCCCCCCTCCCTCCCCTCTCGCCCCCTCCCCCCTCCCCCCTCTCCCCCCTCGAGTCATTTTACTCGATGATGCAATTGCGCCGACAAGAATACTAGGGGGAACTTGGCAGACAGCTCGGCGCGGGTGCCAAGGATCCTCCCTCACTGGTCAACACACAACACACCTCCCTCTACACCCTCCTCCTCCTTGGAGAATTCGCAAATTTGCAACATCCTGACCGGCCGCTGTTGCAGGATCGGAGGAAGAAAGTGGGGGAGAGGCGAAATCATGAGAAAGGAATGAATGATGATAACAGTCGGGGGAGGTTCGTTATAACGGGGTCCACCTGCTGGTAGACGAGGGGTGTGTTGTTTGTTTGTTTGCTTGTTTGCTTGTTTGGTTGGGTCGTTTAAGGTGCTCGGGATTAAGGCCCCGGAAGGGTGTAGGATAAGACTTGGTACCAAATACTTGTCTTCGAGGATTAAAAAAAAAATACTTTTGAACTTCTCAGGAACAAAGGAAAAAATCAGGAGAATTAGAAAGAAAGCGAGAAGAAAGAGAAGGAAACGAGAAAATGGGAGACAGGAAGAGAAAACAGTAGAGAAAAGAAGGGAAACGAATAAAGAAATAAATCAAGAAGAGAAATAGGAAAGGATGAAGTAGAGGAAATTGACGAAAAAAAAACAAGAATAAGAAAAGGAGAGACAGAGAGACACAGACAGGAAGAATAAGAGAAAAGAAGAAAGAAAGATTTAAAGAGAGAGATTCTGACAGGCAGAGAGAAAGAGAAAGGAAAGACTAAGAGAGAAACCAAGATTGAGAGAGAGAGAGAGAGGAGAGAGAGAGAGGAGAGAGAAAGGAATAGAAAAGAGTAGAAAATGTAATATAAGAATACGAAATATAAGAGAAAGAACGAGAGAAAGAGAAAGATGAGAAACAAGAGAGAAAGCAAAGAGAAATACAAATAGAAAGACTAAAACGAAAGAGAGACGAGAGAGAGAGAGAGAGAGAGAGAGAGAGAGAGAGAGAGAGCGAGACAGGAGAGGAGAGAGAAGAGGAGAGCAAAGAGAGGCGCAGCGAGCAGGGCAAAGAGAGCGAAAAGATAGAGAGCAGAGTTTTTAAGAGAGAGAAGAGCGCGGCGACAGAGAGAGCGCACGAAGAGAGAGAGCGCACGAAAGAGAGAAGCGCGGAAAGAGAGCGAAAGAGGGCGAAAGAGAGAGAGAAGAGATCGAAGGGCGCCTCGTCTGGAGACAGTCTTCTTACGTTAGGCTTAAGACACGGCCTGGCATAGTAAGAAGTGTGCGCGGGTCTTAGGATCTCCAGTCGACAGAGCACCTTCTAGGATTTCCTCCTTATTGTCTTTTTTCGTATTTTTTTTTTCTCTCTCTCTTCTTTCTCTTTTTCATTTTTTTTTCTTTTCTCTCCTCTTTTTCTCTTTGTTCATTTGTTTTTTTTTTTCTTTCTCTTTCTTTTTTCATCTGTTTTATGCGTGTTTCCTCCTTTTGTCATTTTTCGTATTTTTTTTCCTCTTCTCTTTCTCTTTTCATATTTTTCTTTTCTCTCTCTTTTCATCTGTTTTATGCGTGTTTCCTCCTTTTTGTCCTTTTTTCGTATTTTTTTTTTTTCTCTCTCTCTCTTTTCTCTTTTCATTTTTTTTTTTTTTTGTGTCTCTCTTTCATCTGTTTTATTATCCTGCTTTTGCCTTTTCGTATTTTTTTTTTCTCTCTCTCTTTCTCTTTTCATTTTTTTCTACTTCTTTTCATCTTTTATGCGTTGTTTCCTCCTTATGTCCTTTTTCGTTTTTTTTCTCTCTTTTCATTTTTTATGCGTGTTCCTCCCTTATGTCCTTTTTTTCGTTTTTTTTTTTTTCTTTTCTCTCTCTTTTCATCTGTCTTATGCGTGTTTCTATTCGTGTTTCTATTTTGGGTGTATGTTTTTTTTTTATTTTTTTTTTTTTTTTTTTTAAGGTATGTTTATTTTAATTATATGTTTTATTTGTTGTTGTTTTTTAGTAGATTTTGTTTTGTCTGGTCTGCGGAGGGAGAAAGAGAATGGGAGAGTATGGATGAAAGCGGAAATGGAAAAGATAGATTTAGATAAGGGAGTAGAATACAGACTAGTAGATAGTAGGATAGAGGAGAGGGAGCAGAGAGAGAGACAATAGAAGTTGCGGGCGGTGGCGAAGGAGGGCGCAGAGTGTAGAGAGAGAGGGGAGGAGGAGAAGAGAGTGAGGAGGAGGAGAGAGAAAGACAGATACGAAAGGAATAGAGTGAAAGACAGACAGACAAGAGTTGAAAGACAGACAGATGAGAGAGTGAAAGACAGACAGACAGACGAGGAAGAGACAGAGTGAGAGAGATGACATCCCATGGAGAGAGGAGGAGAGAGGGACAGGGACCAGAGCAAAGCAGATACAGAAAACACACAGGACAGAAGCAGGACAGACGCAGACAGACACAGACCAGAATGAGAATGAATGAAAATAGATGAGACCATGATGAGAGAGAGGATGTGTGACGACAGTATACTCCCGTGCAAGGTGCATGCAATCCTTTCACTAATTGGCATATCGTTTGTCTGAAGCGCGCTGTGTATGCAACCCTGCAATGTCACAACCCCAAACATACCGTATGGTTGTTAAACGCATGGTGTGTGTGCGTGCTTGTGTGTGTGTGTGTCCTCTCTCTCTCTGACTGTTTGTCTTTGTCTGCTCCCCACCTCTTCGCTCTCTCTCTTTCTGCTCTCTGTCTCTTTCTCTCATGTCTCTGTCTGTCTCTGTCCTCTCTCTCTCCGTTCCGTGTCTCTGTCTGTCCTTGTCCTCTGTCTCTGTCTGTCTCTGTCTCTGTCTGCATGTCTCTCTCTGTTTGTCTGTCTCTCTCTCTTCATCTGTCTCTTTGTCTCTCTTCTGTCTTCTCTTCCTCTGTCTCTCTTCTCTCTCTTCTCTCTCTCGTCTCAGTCTCTGTCTCTCTCTCCGTCTCTCTCTCATTCTCTCTCTATCTCTCTCTCTCTCTTCCGGCGTTTGGATGGAAAGGGTTGATAGGAGTTGCAACAATTCACTGGTACGCGGGCGTTTAAGGAAACCGATTCCCGGATCTTTGATTTAAGCAAACACACTCTTCTCTCCAGCTCTTCTTTCCCCTCTCTCCGTTGGCTTTCTCTTCTCTCTCTCCTCTGGCTCCTCTTTCCTGTCGATCTCCCCGCTCTCCTCTCTCTCTCTCTCAGATCGTCTTCTCGAGGACGGTCGTTCTCCATCCACCCTCTCCTCTCTCTCTCTTCTCATCTCTTATCTCTTGCATTCCCCTCCTCTCTTCTCCTCTCTCTCTGTGCGTGCGTTGTGTGTCGTCTTCGCTATTTTTTTCCAATTTTTTCTTCTTCTCTTCATCTTTCAATCCGACCTTCTTCGCTTAATCAACCAACATGGACATCCGTTGCACTGTTTTTGGGTATTTCAGAGTTGCATTCGAGCGTCTATGCCCCGACCATGGATAAGGTACAAGCGTAGACGAATGCCAGCGAAGAATTAGTGGTGGGACCTTCTTCTAGCACACACAAGGGAGAAGGGTTAGAAAGATTAAGGATGAGAGAAGAAAATCCTATTCTGACTGGAAAGTAACGTGAAAGAAAGGGGGTAATTTTTGTGGAGAAGAGGAGGGGGGGGTAAGAAGAGGGAGGAGAGAGGAGAGAGAGGGAGAGAGGAGAGAGAAGGGAGAGAGGAGAGAGGGTGAGACACGAAAGAGAGAGAGAGAGAGAGAGCGGAGAGAGAGAGAGAGAGAGAGAGAGAGGAGAGAAGAGCACGGAGAGAGAGATGAGAGGAGCGAGAAGCGAAAGGACGGAGGGAGGGAGGGAAAGATGAGACGGAGAGAGAGAGAGAGAGAGAGAGAGAGAGAGAGAGAGAGAGTAGAGAGAAGAAAGAGAGAGAGAAGAAGACGAGAGAGAGAGAGAGAGAAAGATAGAGAGAGTGGTTAAGAATTATAAAGAGGGAGAGAGAAACAAATGACAGAAAGAGAGAAAGAAAAGGAACCAACGCCACATACCCATATACTCCACCCGACTCATACCCTAAATGGTCCAAGAAGATGTTATGTTGCATGTTGCACCTTCCATGTGGGATCATGTGGCATGGAGAGAAAGAAGGTTCGTGTTCGGCCGAACAGGAAACATGTTCGCATTTGGAATTGACATAGTGCTTCGAGAACCCTGTGTCTGCTTGGGTGTGTTGCTGTGCTTGTTGTATGGTGCCTTTTGTGTGTCTGCTGATGAGGTTGTGGTGGTGGTCTGTGGTTTTGTATTTTGTGTTTAAGATGTATGTTACTATGTTCTATGAATGTCTGTGCTTGCATACTGAGTGTTGTGTGTGTGGGTCTGTATGTCTTGTGTCTGTATATTAAGATGTATGTTACTATGTTTATGATGTCTGTGCTTGTCTGCTGTGCACTATGTGTGTGGGTCCTGTGTGTTTATGGTGT
>NW_020869232.1:0-2500 GCF_003789085.1 Penaeus vannamei | reverse complement strand
ATTAATACGTAAACGACATCATATCTTACCAACAATGCACTATACATGACACTATAACTTTTCAGTACAAACGACAGATCCAGACAACGCTTCAGACTGTCCTGTAGATTCACTATACAAACAACACTATAAGTCCACCATACACACGACACCATAGAGCCACCATACACACCATAGATCTACTCAATCCTAACCAAAAATTCCCTTGTCCTTGGCCACAATACCAACCAACGTTAACCGCAAAATACATCACAAAGGCGGAACTATATGTATGTATTACTCACTCTTACTTTTCTCCATTCTCTCTTGCACTTTTTGGTTCACTCTCACTCTTCTTAAACTCTTACTCACTCTTACTATTCACTCATGCACTCACTGCTTCACTGTCACTCTTCTGATTATCCATTTACGCTCTTTTATTCACTCTTACTCTTTTTGTCTGCTCTCTCTCCATTCTCCTTCGTTTCTTACCTGATCTGGCGGGCGCCGCGCCCGGGGGCGCCTTCCGTTTACACAAAAAAAAAAAAAACCCCCCCCCCCCCCCCCCCCCCCCCCCACCCCCCACCACAACCCCCTGAACTAAAGAATTTTTTTTTTTGGGGGGGGGTTTTTTTCTTTGCGCGCGAGCGCGGCTCGGGGGGGGGCGGCGGCTGGGTTTTTTTTTTTTTCCCCTTTTTTTTTTTTTTAAAATTTATTCCTTTTTAATTTATTTATTATTATTATTATCATTTTATTTATTATTCATTATTATTTTATTATTATTATTATTTATTACTTTTTATTTTTCTTCAATCCTTCCCCTTCTCAAAATCATCTTCAGGTAATTTGCTGACTATTTTTCAATTAATTCTGTTTCGTTTCTTTAACACGTCATTATTATTTCTTATTTTATTATTATTATATTATTTTTATTATTATCATCTTTATTATTATTATTATTATCAATTATTATTATTCATTATTATTATTATTATTATATTATCATTATTATTATATTATTATTATTATTACTATCAATTATATTATTATTAATCATATTATTGATTATCATTAATATCATTATCATTATTAATTATCATTAATTATTTTATTATTATTATTATTATTCGTTCGGTGAATGGAACTAGAGAATGTGAGGATATTCGGACATATTTTAACTATTTCTGAACCGGAAATAATCACCAAAATGCATTTCCGGTGATCATAGTTCGGATGAAATGTTATATTTACGTATATCGGTACACGGACATACACACACTTACATAAACACACGACATAAACATAAACACACAAACATACATGAAGAAACACACTCTCACATAAAACACATAATAATACAACAAACACACATATATATTTAAACACACACACAAATTAAACAAATACATGAACACCATAACACAAAATAACACACATACACATAAAAACAGAATAATACACACAATATACACATAACATATAAAACAAACCACAACACAACATCACACAACACACAACAATTATCACATAAAAACAAACATAGATACATTCGCACATATTATACACACACACAATTAAAGCAAACATAAAACCTACACATAAACACAAACATAACACACCAAACATAAACACACACACATAAACCACAGAGAAACACGCACAGAAACACGAACATGAACACACACACATAAACACAAACAGAAACAGACACATAACACAACATAAAAACAAACATAAACACACACATAAACACAAACATAAACACACACACATATCTATTTATACTAACGCGTGAAATAAGCCTTATTTCTTATAATGGAATCAATTCATAATCTGGCATGCTGCTTCGGGTGGTAGGGGAGTGGGGGAGTGGGGGAGGGGGTGAAAATAGATTGGGGGGGGGGAGGCCGACAGGTTGGATAGGCCTATGAAGTGAGTCAAGGCCAGACTTGATTTTTAACGTAAATGTCGGACGTTAATATATCGTGTTTGTGTGTGGTGTGTTTGTATAGGTATTATGTACGTGTTGTGTGTGTGTGTGTGAGTGTGTGATGTGTGGGTGTGTTATATATTATGTGTGTGTTGTGTGTGTGTGTGGTGTGTATGTGTTGGCGGTGGGTTGTTGTTTCGTGTAATCCTATTTTGTTTATTTATTAGTGTGTGTGAATGTGTATTGTCTGTGTTGTGTATTAATCTTTTAAACACATATAGATATATATCTTATATTTAAACTTATGATACCACCGAAACGTAAATGAACCCTAGTTACCGCCATACCTTTCACACCTAATCTGTGGTTTCTGTGCCTGTTGTGTGTGCCCTGTTGTGTGATGTTTGTGTATTGTCGATGCCGTGATCCATTATCATTTTATCAATTATATTATTGCTTATTATCATCATTTATTATCATTATCATTGTATCTCCACTTACTGGGTATCGTTATTTATTTTTCATTGTTATTGCTCATTATTAATTACCATTATCAGTATGTTGCATATCATTGTTATCATTTACACTATT
>NW_020869231.1:65000-68005 GCF_003789085.1 Penaeus vannamei | reverse complement strand
AGCGAAATCTGAAACCCTAAATTAAGCATACTTTGACATATAGTAATCATAAAGCGCATCCATACATTATACATATATATATATATATATATATATATATATAATATAGTATATATATATATATATATATATATATTATATATATATATATATACATAATATAATATATATATATATATATATATATATATACTATAATATAGTATGGATGGGCTTTATGATTATTATATGTCAAAGTATGCTTAATTTAGGGTTCAGATTTCGCTCCACAATTTCTTCGCGAATGGACAAAAGACCGCACTCTATTATACAATTCAAAATATAAATAATGCACGTAAATCACCTGTGAGAAATCAATAATGATTTATATATCACGAAATTCTTCCAAAGGGAAATTAGCTATTTGCATATGTATGATATATATATTGTGGTTGTTATTATTTATTTGTGTATCATATTTATGTTTGCAGCTGCTTTACTTCCCACTATCAAATACACTGTGAAATAGTGTAATTGATTGGCATCACCTTTTTTCTAATTCATAAAAACGGAAATGAGTGAGAGACAGACAGAGAGAGACAGAGACAGAGACAGAGACAGACAGACAGAGAGAGAGGAGGGAAGAGAGAGAGAGAAAGAGGGAGAGAGAAGAGAGAGAGAGAGAGAGAGAGAGAGAGAGAGAGAGAGAGAGAGAGAGAGAGAGAGAGAGAGAGAGAGAGAGAGAGAGAGAGAGAGAGAGAGAGAAAGAGAGAGAGAATGTACTGGGGAATGAATACACTGATAGACATAAATAGATAATGTAAATATTGTGTACCTGTTGAAGCGGGGACATTTAAATACACACAAATACACTTAAACTGTCTTTGTGTAGTATGTTTACCTGTGTGTATGTCTGTGTGCATACGGTATTTACTTCCCAGATCCTCTGAAATGCCAAAATTTCCTCCATGATACATTCAAAAACGATTATTGTGTTCAATCACTATTACGACACGGAGAAACAGCGAACAGAATTACCATTTCACACCAAACGTACCCGTAATATTCATCTGGATATCAAGTAACATCAAATATTTGAATACCTGCGCCCCCTTTTTTTCCAGATTATAAAACAAATGAAACATCGCACCATAACAATTCCTACCCAGCTCCCCCCCCTCTCCCCCTTCCTCCTTCCCTCCTCCCTTTCCCCTTCCTCCTTCCTCCCTCTCCCCCCTTCCTCCTGCACCCCCTCCCCTTCCCCTCAGAAAAAAGGCGGGAAAAAATATGAAATAATAAAAGCCAGCGGGTGCCGTTGCTTTCCGCGCCGCATGTTTGGGTCAAATGAGCTTCCTGTCAGGTATGAAGCGCATATGAAACCGACGCTGTATCCTGTCAAAAAAAAAAAAAAAAAAAAAAAAAAAGGATAAAAAACAGAGTGAATATAATATCATTTCATCCATGACGCTCTACTTACTGACGCATACGTGGCTCATTATTTAATAACTGTGGGTCTATTAAAGCCATTGGACTCACCTCTCCTACCACGTCATACCTGCCCCCCCTTCTCCTTCCCTCCCTTCTCCCCCTTCTCCTGGCACCTCCCCCTTCTCCCTTCCTCTCCTTTTCTCCCTGGCACCCTCCCCCCTTCTCCCTGGCACCCCTCGCCTTCTCCCTGGCATCCCTGTCCAACCCTGCCATCTCTTACCTACCAACCACTCTTAGGAAACACACCCTTCCCTAGTTTGCTCTCGCTTCCTTCAACCATCCCTTTCTCCCCTGCAAAAACTCCACACAATCATACACATCACACCACTCATCACCACACACCACATCTAGTACACACGGAGCACAGCTATCATCATCATCCTCCCACATATCACTACACACGACACCACATCACATCATCACACACATCACATTTTTTCTTCTCTCCACACACCCATGCGAGCACATCACACGGCAACCTCACCACATCCACCACCCATCTATTCCTTATTACTCACCATGTTATTATTCTGTGAGGACACCGTGTGGTGTGTGTGTGTGTGTGTGTGTGCTGTCTGCTCGTCGTACTTTATTGTATTTCTGTCTCACTGTTATATCCCTTCCTACCGCTTTTCCCTGCTAATATACCCCTCTTTCATTATTACTTTTTACCCTTCCCTACTTGAGTACATGAGTAACTTATATATAGTCACTCTCTCTATCTACCTCGTTTCTCCCATATTACACTGGCACTTTCTATCCTCTCTACTCTCTCACCCTTTTCCACTGATAATTTTATTTGTACTATGACTCACCGTCATATTATATCTTCACTCTATCTTATCTCTATTCTCTATTTACTCTTCTACTAGGAACCCATATATATCCAATTATTACCTATATTCACCTCACTATATCAACAACTTTCTATCTTATAACTAGCACTATACACTATCTTATAATACACTATATCTCATTTACTTCCCGCTACTATTTATTTCACTGTGTAAATAATATTTTATTTTATTCTACTATCTTCTTATACCATCATTTCTTACTTATTCTCTACTTCCTCTTTCCCTACTACGTACCTTTCCCCTCGACTATTTATATTATATTCTTCGCTGTCTTGCTGCTTGTGTGCCTCGTGCTGCTGTTGTTTTGTGTTGTGTGTCTCAGTGCTGTGTGTGTGATATAAGTTGTAGTGCTGCGTATATATATATAATATATATAATATATATATATATAATATATACTATAATATATGTATGTACGTATGTATAATATATATATATATATATATACATATATATATATATATATATAATATAATACATATTAATATAATATATATATCTGCCTATACTCCCATCTGTATACTATATATATATTATTATATATATATATATATATATATGTATGTACTATGTATAATATATATATATATACTTAAACATATATATATACTATAATATATATATACCTACTACTGTACTATATATGTATATATCTACTATATAGTACATATATTACTAACC
>NW_020869231.1:37500-60000 GCF_003789085.1 Penaeus vannamei | reverse complement strand
CCACATTTTTCCACATTTTATAAACAAATTTTGATTCTACACCCTACATAGACCTAGACAAATTTTGATTCCAGATTTTGAACATAGGCCTAGACAAATTTCGATTCCAGATTTTCAGCATAGGCCAAGACAAATTTTGATTTCACATGTTCAAAATAGTCCTAAACATTTTTTTATTCCACATTTTCAGCATAGGCCTAAACAAATTTTGATTCTAGACCTAGACAAATTTTGATTCCAGATTTTGAACATAGGCCTAGACAAATTTTGATTCCACAATTTAAACGTAGGCCTAGATCCACTCGCTATTAACCCATAGAGTCCGAGACTTTGTAATTGGTTTGTGTTAGAGCTGAGATTATTGCGTAATCATTAGCGTGAAAAGCTTGCTAATTGCGAGGCTAAATGTCCTGAGTTTGTTTGCTGATTTTGGAAAATATTGGCTTGTTTGTTTATCTTTGTGATTTTTTTAAGGCGGGGTGGGGGGGGGTAGTGTGATGGCGTGTGTGTATGTTGTTTGTGTTTTTGTGTTTTTTTTTTGTTTGTTTGTTTACGTGTTTTTGCTTTTATTTGTGCTTTTGTTTGTTTATCTTCGTCATTTAAAGGGGAGGGGAGTGTGATGGCGTGTGTGTGTGTAGTGTATGTGTGTTTGTGTTTTTTTGTTTGTTTATGTGTGTTTTTTGCTTTTATGTGTGTTTTTGTGTGGGGGAAGTACATATATGTGTATGTATTTGTGTGCGTAGCTGTGTGCATTACTGTATTACTGTACATATGAAGGGTAGGTGTAGGGAGGACAGAATAAAGTTGTACATGAGGCAAAGAAGGATGAGGAAAGAAAAGGCAATCAAACAGAGAAGGGAGAAGTGAGCAAATACGAACCAAGATAACATCAAACAATCTACAAATCTAGAATGAAAGAGAAGAAGAAGAAAAACAACACACGAAATATGTGGATTCAGAGAGTAATTTTTTATTTTTATTTTGAAAAGGGATGAATATTGGTAAGAAAACCGGACTGTAGTATGAACAATAAGACAGCACGAAATGACAGAGCCAATACAGAAGTTTCGAGTGCAACAAAGCAATGGCAGAGTGGAGTGCAACACTTGAGAAGGAGGGGGAGGAGAATAAAGGAAGGGAAAGGGAGGAAGAAGAAGAGAGGAGGAGGAGGAGGAGGAGGAAGAAGAGAACGGGGAGGAGGAGGAGAAAGAGGAAGAGAAGGAGGAAGAAGAAGAAGAGGAGGAGAAGGAGGAGGGGGAATAAAAAGAGAAGAGGTTGGAGGAAGACGAGACCAAAAAAGGAAAGGGAGAGGAAGGAGGGAGGGAGAAGGGAAAGAGGACTTGGTTGGGGGAAACAAAGGGCACACCGCCCCCCCCTTCCCCACAATACAGACAGCGCGTGAGGGTGAAGAGCTAAGGGTGCTTGAGCCTCTTTCACTCCTGGTGGTCGAGGAGTTAGGGTGAAAGGCCAGGGGGAGAGGGGGGGGGCAGGGGAAAGCAAGGAGTGGACAAGGGGGGGGGGAGTTGTGACAGTCAGGAGGAGCAGGACAATCCCTTAAGAGGAGAGGTAGGGAGGGGGTATGGTTGGAGGAGGAGGAGGAGGGGGGGGGTAGGAAGAGGAGGCGGGTGCACGACAGAAGAATCAGGAGTCCTTCAGAGCACGAGGCAAAGGCATGACCATCCTCATTCCCTCCTTTCTCCCCTCCTTCTCCTCTCCTCCATCCCCTCCTCTTCCTCTCTTCCCCCTCTTCCTACCCCCACCCCACCCCATTGCTTTTCCCTCCTCCTTCCGTTCCTCTCTCCCCCCTTTCCATCCCTCCTCCTTCTTACATCATCTCTCTGTTTCTCTCACTGTTATCTTTTCCCTTCTTCTTCCTCCTTTTTTCTACTTCTATTTCTTCTTCTTTCTCTTGTTTCTTCTTCTTCTTGCTCCTCCTCCTCTTCTTTTCTCCTCCTCCTCCTCCTCCTCCTCCTCCTCCTCCTCCTCTCCTCCTCCTCCTCCTCCTCCCTCCTCCTCCTCTCCCTCCTTCTCCTCTTCTTCCCTTCATCCTCCTCTTTCTCTTCGTAGTATTATTATTCCTCTTCTTCTTCTTCTTTTCCTACTCCTCCTCCTTCTTCACCTTCCTCTCCTCGTATACATCCTGCTCGTCTATATGTGTGTCTGTCTATCTATCTATCTATCTTTTTATATCTATATCTATATTTATCTATTTATTTATATATCTATATCTATATTTATCTATCTATTATATATCTATATCTATTTATCTATCTATTTATACTCTATCTGTATGTGTATATGTGTGTATTTATCTATCTATCTCTCTGTCTATATCTATCTATATCTATCTATCTATATGTCTATCTATCTATGTCTCTGTCCCTTTATCTATCTATCTATCTATCTGTCTGACTGTCTGTCTCTCTCTCTCTCTCTCTCTCTTCTCTCTCTCTCTCTCTCTCTCTCTCTCTCTCTCTCTCTCTCTCTCTCTCTCTCTCTCTCTCTCTCTCTCTCTCTCTCTCTCTCTCTCTCTCTCTCTCTCTCTCTCTCTCTCTCTCTTATATATATATATATATATATATATATATAATATAAATATATATATATATATATATATTATATATATATATATATATATATATATATATATATATATATATATATATTATATATATTATATGTATTATATGTGTGTGTGTGTGTTTTTTTCTTATATCTAATAACTACCTGTGTGTGTGTGTGTGTGTGTGTGTGTGTGTGTGTGTGTGTGTGTGTGTGTGTGTGTGTGTGTGTCTGATTATATTCAGCACATCTTGCACCGTAAGCAAGTCGCGTATCATGACTCTCCCCTCATAAAACCTCGCCAGAACCTCCGACTCTCTCCGTTCCCATAATCTCAACCTGTTTTCCCCCGCGCGCGTTCCGGGAGCTTCGCCAATCGAATCCGTTTCTCCCCCGCGGGAATCTATACCCTGAGACCCTGCTATACCCTTCCCCCTTCCCCCTTCCCCGTGCCGACGCCCTACAGAGCCCGCCTCCCCCGCTGCGCCCGCCCTTTGTGTCGGGGGTCGGTCTTGCTTCTCTCGCGAACGGGGTATTGTAGGCGCGGATTGATTAGGGATTACGGTGGCGCGTTCGTGTAAGCTCCGACGGCCGGATTCGTGGGATGTTTGCGTGTTTACAGGTAATTGGCCGTGCACCGCGGAGCCGCTTCTTGTGAGAACCTTGTTTTCCCGAGCGCCGAGTGTCGGGAGCTGGCTTGATGTGCGCGTCACGAAGGGAGAGAGGATGAGGGGCGAGGAAGGGTTTGGGCTTACTGAACGTGCGAAGGCAGTGATGTTGGAGTCCGTGTTGTGTGTATATACACACACACCACACACACACACACACACACACAACACACCATACAATAATATATATATATATATATATATATATATATATATATATATATACATATACATATACATACATACATACATACATACATATACATATATATATATATATATATATATATATATATATATATATCATACATACATATTTACACATATATGTGTGTGTGTTACATATTATACATACACACACACACACACACACACACACACCACACACACACACACACACACACACACACACACACATCATATATATATATATATATTATATATATTATATATATAATATAATATATAGTATGTGTGTGGTGTGTGTGTTTTGTGTGTGTGTGGTGTGTGTTGTGTGCGTCACACACACACACACACACACACACACACACACACACACACACACACACACACCTGTGTAAATGTGTGTGTGTGTGTGTGTGTGTGTGTGTGTGTGTGTGTGTGTGTGTGTGTGTGTGTGTGTGTGTGTGTGTGTGTGTGTGTGTGTGTGTGTGTGTGTGTGTGTGTGTGTGTGTGTGTGTGTGTGTGTGTGTGTGTGTGTGTGTGTGTGTGTATGTGTATGTTATCATAAGCGATGTAAATACTTCCCTCCTTTACCCATTGCGAATATACATATAAAATTCTTAATGTTTTTCTTTGCCATATATCTTTTCCATAATTATGAAATATCATTTTCTAAAGAAAAAGTATTGCCGATAAATATAATTGGACAGAAATCTCCCAAAGAAAATTATAAAAACAATATTTTATTTCTGTGTCCGACTTTTACCGGCCGACATGTTTTGATTTGATTCCCGCCGTTCGAGTACAAGAAGAAGGCCCGTCTCTCCAGTTTTCCTCAAACACCGTTGTTATTCCATTTTTGTGTAAGTATGGGTAATAATATTTGACTTTTCAATACATTTATACTCAGTTTGACATAAATTCGTAGTTTTTTGTAGTAGACAAGGAGCTCTTTTCGCAATAATAAGGTTCTAAAATACGTGTATATTTGCTATGTTGACCATGATGCAATAAAATACTTAGGAGTCGGGATAAACTGGCAGTTCTATGGAATAGTTGTGCGTGCAACAGTTGCAAATTAGGTAGTGATAGATTGTGTTTGATTATTAGTTCTTAGGAAGTTAGTTGTAGGCTCTGCTGTGATTTTTTGGGCGTTCTTTCCCCAAAAGCACTTTTTACAGGGCTTTTTGATCAAGGTTTCGTTGCCATGAGCGACGCCTGGAAATAGAGGGAAATAGACACTGCCATCGTATAGAGCATAAGAAATATAGTCATTAGCAACACTGGTACAGATGTTGCAGCCTACAACAAAAATATTACAAATAATTTATTCATCAAGCTAAGTTGCCATGACTGGATGTGTCCGAGGGGAGGGTTGATGGGATCTGCCCCCAACACCCCCTAGGAAACATTGTCTTCACCTCGTATACACAGCAAGATAGAATTGATATTTGGGAGGACCAAGGGGACTTGGGCTGTGAGTGGCACTTTCCACGATTTCTTTCCTTTATTTGTGGCATTATCTTTCATGTCTGCGGGTTATTTCTTTTACCAACGATTACAACTTTTTGTCATCTTCAAGAATATCAACTTCAATTTCCCCTACCTTAGTGCATCCATATCTGTAAAGATTAAATGAGAGTAGGACAGGTTAGGTTTGTTTTTTGGGGGTTGCAATATACCCAGGTTTTAGGACTTTAGGACTCTGGAGGGTACATCGCTCTCATCAACAAATACAGCTGCCCTGAAAAAGGTCACCATCTAATTTTAGGGATTATCTTAGTGATTATTCCTCAGTGACTATGACACTCTATCAAAGGCAAGCAGACCTTTGCTGCATATGTTCGGTGAAGATGATATTTGTTTTTTTTGGTAATTCTTTGTAGTATGGATGTGGACGCACTTGCCAGACACTAAGTTCCCAACTCCATGTCAAAAAAATTATTCATCAATCTAAATTGCCTTGACTGGGCATGCCCGACCTGAGGGGAGGGTTGATGGGGTGGGAAACATTGCCTTCACCTCGGTACACACAGCAAGATTGAGCTGAAGCTCAGGAGTACTGAGTGGACTTAGGCTGAGATCTGAGCTTTCCCCGACCTTTTTCCATTATCATCATCATCATCATTGTTATTACTATTAATATTATTATATTAAAAAAAATACATAGGAAGTTAGAATACTCTATTCTGTTGAAATGTGTAAGGTATGGCTGTTCACCTGAACAGTCATACCAGGAATTGATTTTCAGATTGTAGTTAGAATGATTTTAAATTCACTTTAATTTGATTTTGTGTCTGTGATATGAAAAAAAATGTCATAATTGAAATCATGATAGATATTAAAGTAATAATCATAATACTTGGCTGGAAAATTTTATTCAAAAATCGTGATATCTAAACAAAATCTTTGAAAATATATCTATTGATTTATATTTTTATGCAATGTTCACTGGTTTGATTATTTTTTTTTATATGGGGATGGCTCCACGTTTGTTTAGTGACTTAGCACTTATGGAGCCATCATTGTGTAAAGACTGTTAATTTACTAATATTACTACAGACATGATATATAGCATGCCATGGATTCATATGTATATATTTTAAGACAAACATTCAATGATTTTTTTTCATTTTACATATTTAAGATGTGTCTATATGTGTCACATATGTCATGCTGGTCCATAAGTGATCTCATGTACAAAGTGTATGACAGTACCAGAGTATTTTATTCATTTATTCATGAATATATTGTAATTATATGGTTACTCACCAGATAGAACCATACAACAGAACCATGAGTGAGTGGCGATTCGATCTCGATGATGACCAGGAGGAGGACGGAGATGAGCAGGGGGAGGGATCCTGGACATTTGGGGGGCGAGCGGCTAGCATCTTTCTGATTGATGCGAGTAAGGAGATGTGTGAAACCTCTGGCGATGATGGAGAGGATGAAGAGTCCTCCTTCAAGAAAGCTATCAGGGTAAGAAATGATTCATCTGTTATCATTGATGTGTTCAGTGTCTCTATATTTTGTTTTTTGAGAAATACAATGTGATTTATGAAATGTATGATTTCTTTCTTCATGTATTAGTAATTCAAGAGATAAGAAGTAGAATAGAAAATAATAATGGAAAAATTAAGTACAGGAACTCAGTAAGTTCTAACTCTCAGAATGTCTAACTGTATTATTTCATTCAACATCAAGTGTGCTCATGCAACAATGATGAGAAAGATCATCTCAAGTGACCAAGACCTCAGTGCTGTGGTGCTCTACAACACGAAGGAATCAAAGAACAACATTGACGTCCCAAGTATTTACATTTTGCAAGAACTTGAGCGTCCAGGAGCAGAGAAAATCCTGCAGCTTGAAGAACTCATTGAAAGTAAGTTTATGCATTTTATCCTTGGTAGTGAGATGAGTGATTTTGAGAGAAAATCTTAAGTAATACGTACATGTTCTAAAACTTTGTAAAGTGTGTTTGAAAACTTCCATAAAGTGTCCTTGTAGATTCTGGTATTTCCTTGTATATCCATCAAAATTACTAGTATCATGTGGAGTCTTCTCAGAATTGTGCAGACTGCATTTACATATATAGTCTATGATAATTTTATTGTAAAACTGATAGGTAAAGAGGCATTAAACAAAAACAGTTTTGATTTTCTTTAGTTTTTGCTAATATAGGACTGTCCTTCCATAGTTACTTGTTTTATGGCCTTATAAAAAGACATCTACAAATATACTAAACACTCATGTTATATTAGTATGTGGTTGTATATATTAGAACATTGGTTCTCAAACTGCAAATAACTACCCACTAGCGGATAATACCATTTTTGTGGGTAATGAAGCAGTTTCTAAATGTGATAGTTCTTTAGAGGAAACTTACAAATAATAATGATAATGAACTGACATCACTACTAACCAAGATCAAAGAAGAAAGTACATTTTGTGATCGTAATGAAGGGCATCTTATGGCTGAAGCAATTACCAGGTTTCTCCTAAACCTTGATAGGTGAGGCAAGAAAGTTTGGGTAAGAGGGCCATTTCCATATAATGAAGAGGTGATTTAGGACAGTGACACAGCAGCATGGATCAAATTTTCTTTCATCAGTAAAATTAATTCTTGTGTGTAAAAAGCATCCAAAATTAAGCATTTCAATAGGTTTCTTTACTTTTAAATTTACATAGGAGGAATAGGGTTGAAGTAAAGATGATCATATTACAAAACTACTAATACCAAAAACATTGAAAATCACTGCCTGTGGATAATAAATATTCAACTTATTACTTAATTACCTAGATTTTAAGGTGCTTTAAAATTTCTAATTCAGGTAGAGCATGAGTAATTACTCATTTGTTGAGTATATAACAGAAAACTTACCAATGAAAAAAAGATTAGAAAAAAAAATTATATTCATACTTTTCACTATTTAATATTCACATCACATTTATGGAAACAAATTGAGTATATGCCCTCAATCCACATTTTCTAAATTTTACTCTCTACTTTTTAGTAATATAAGAAGCATCTACATAGTCATTTCATGCCTTTTTGATGACTTTGCAGTGAGTGATAGTAAGTTTGAAAGGGAGTACGGACACAGCAACGATACCAATATCCATGAAGCTCTTTGGGTGTGTCAGAGTATCTTCAACAAGTGGTATGTATTTGTCTTCATTTTTGTTTTCTGAGATTAGGGGTTTATGTCTGTTTGTTCGGTGTTCATGTGACTGTTTTCATTTTTGTTCTCTTGAGTATTTAATTTTTCATGTTTGTAGAGCAGGTGTTGATAGGATCTGATTTTTTGTTTTGTTTTGTTTTGTGAATTGCTTGTAGAGAAAAAATCACATGGATACAGTATTATTGTTTGAATATTGAATTTCCAGGGATAATTATCACAAGTTAGTTTATAAAGGCAGCCTTTTTGTTTCTGTGATTTTTATGTATTATTAAACAAAGTTTCATACATTCCTTTACTACAGTTCTTTTGCCAAGCTCAGATTCTTACCTGTTTATTGATATTACACCTGGAACACGTTTTTCAGTATGTAGAAATATGTTCTGATATGTTGTTGATAGGAATTCAGTTTGTAGAAATAATTTCCTAAATTAAGCGTCATATAGATAATATTTGGGAAATTCTTATATATTTTTGTAAGTCTTATTCAATTTGATCAGACAAATAGTGGGTAATTACTGAAGTTATATATATCTGGACAGAGCCATTGATTAGTATTCATTTATTCATATATTTTTTAGATTGATGAGATACTATTTTTCATATTTCTTAAATAGCTCTAAATTATGGCAGTAACTCAATGAATTGAAATATGATTATGTAAATGGTGAATTTTATAGTATTTCTAGTGTCATACATTCAATATTTAATTATTCAGATGACAGTACAAGGCATTTACGTTCATTTTCCATCACAAATATGCAATATCTCCATGGCATTTCAGCAAAAGCAAACTCGCCGGGCAGAGCATCATGCTGTTCACCTGCCAAGACGACCCTCATAGCGGCAATAACCAGAAGCAGAAACAGGCTCGTCAGAAGGGCAAGGACCTGAACGAAGCTGGCATTTCCTTGGAGCTCTTGCACATGGGAACGAGCTTTGATGTCAACAAGTTCTACAAGGTAAAATGAGAAAAGTTTATTGTGAATGAATGTTGAAAATGGTACAAAAGAGGATTCATTGTTTCAGGAGGTGAGAAGTGTAATTTGTGTTTTGGCATGATTATCTGTATCAGGTTTATGTAATGGTGATAAGATTCTAATGTTATAATGTGTAAAAACAGTTTATAAGGTAAATCCATAATGTTGTTTAACCCAGGGTATGTAGACAGTAAGTAATAAAAAAAGATATTTGTTTTGATGCAATATGTGTTATTGTATTATTGAAAAACTGGTGATGTAATCTCAAACATACATTACTGTTTTTAAGTGATCTAACCTAATACCAGGGACACAGATAGCATTTGTTTTAAGGAGTGAAGAAATGTATATCAAACTTAGCTCAAGGTCACACACATTTAGGAGTTTATTACTAGTCTAGATTAAATTTTGTTTGTATGCATCTAAAGATGTTCTCAGACCAATTGCCCAAGGTACATTTATTAAGTTTAGTTTGATTAGATTTCATCTGTAACATAAAAATTGATCTGTTAATGTTAATCTCATGATTATAGTGCATTAATGTGAACATATCAGTGCTAATGTTTTAGGTGAAAAGTTACACTATCAAAGCATTTCATAAGTGCATTTTTAGGCAATTAGTCTCTGAATGCCTTTGGATGTGCATGCCCTCTAATGAATGTTGAAAAGTTTAAATGTTTTGGTAAAGATATATAAGATTAGTTAAAAGTTAGAATAGAAGTTTTGATTAAGTCAAAAGATGTGAATGAATGTGTTTTTTCCTCCTTGTTCTTTCTTATGCATGCATATTTCGTACATTGTAACATGGCAAATTATTTACTGGAGCTTTCATTTTTGGGCATTTATTGCATGCCTTGAGGATGCCCAAATTTCTTAACCCCATGCTGCTGGGAAACTGATGTTCACTTTGGTTTTCTTTCGTAAAATTTTTCTACTCATAGATGGCTCCACAAGTTCTCAGCCACCAAGGATTCATTTAGTAAAATCGTGACCTCATCTGATTTCACCTTTCCATGAGTTTTTGAATAAAAATGTTTTTTTACAAATGCTGTCAATATCGATGTTGTTATTCTTACTATACATTTTATAGTTATTATAATGCCATAACTTTATTAAGAGCAATATAAAGCAAAAGAGAAGTATTTCCAAAAATCTAGGAAAAGGGTAAGCAGGTAAGGTAGGTAGTACTAGTAATTTACTCCTTTGTGACTAAGTACTTGTGGAGCCATCAATGGGCATGGCATGTCCGTACATGCAGTCAGTAGCGGAAGCAGGTTAATTGTGTAGTTCTTGGGATAAATAAACATGAAAACATTTCCTAAATATGATATGAATTGGTATGTCAAGCAGTATATGTGTATTTTCTATATCAAATTCAGTACATACAATTACAGTAGTATTCATTTTTATTTCATGTTGTTACATTTAAAATAGTAAAAGAAGAAACCTATACATATTTAGTTAGATACACATGATTATGTCTTATGTTAACCCTGTCATGCACCCCAAAATATGTTCCAATAATAATGTTTTCATCTCCAATGAAATATTATCATTGCTAGTTATTTTCTTTTTTTCAGTTGGGAAAATAGTGTTGATTAGTACAAGTTCAAGAGAATTGTAATAGTGGCCTGCACTTGTCAGAAGACCTCACAGGTCATTAAAAGTATATTACTAATATTCATAAACATAGAGTTACTAGTTGCTTGGTTGCAGAAATTTGAATTCAGCACTGTAATCACATCCTTGATGATTGCCATCCCTGCTAGGTGAATATATTAAAGCATTCTTTTACATGAGATTTCTTAGAACTCATCCCTTAATGTTCAAAGGAGGACAGCAGTATCTAATGGTGAAGCACAGATAAAAAATGAACATGATAGAAAATTGATAATTCATCTTTCATTTTTCTCTAAACCTGTATAGCAGTAATGCTCACTTCTGAAAAATTTCCACCAGGATCTTATCATCCCAGACGACGGTGAAGATGAAGAGTCGCAAGAAAAAGAAACCCTCGCAGATCCTGCTAGTCGCTTCGAGGAGCTGATGGACAGAGTGAAGCGGCTGGAACACAAGCAACGCACCACGGGAAGAGTCACCTTCACCTTGGCACCTGGAGTTGAAATGGCTCTTGGAGTGTACACCACTGTCAGGTCAGAAACTTGTATGATTTCGAAACTTTAAAAAGAAAAAGAGCTATATGTATATGGGGATTGTAATTTATAAATGGAATTAGAAAGCAAGAAAAAGGGTGGTTTCTGCCTTGATGAATTCAGTCTGGTTTATAGATTGCATATTGTTAGGGTCTGCGGACATTTTTTTTAGTATAGTGTGAGCCCCTTAGAGATAAGTTATGAAAGATATTGTATGTTTTAAGAAACTATAATCAAAGTTTTCATGCAAAGACTGAATGAGTGAGAGTATATTTTATTATGACATGAAAATTAAGGGGACATTATTGTCATATGCTTACTTCCATTTCCATCCTACAGGAAAATGAACAAACCATATAAAGTGAAGTTATGGAAAAACACCAATGAAGAAGTAAGATATATGAAGAAAGAATACTTAGAGGTGAGTAATAAAAAATAAGGTACAGTAGAGCTGAAAAAACTCATTTTGACACTGATGAGGTGTGAATAAAGAGGAAATACTTCTTTTTCACATTACATGTTCATCAGAATTTCATATTCAAGCAAGATTACAAAGCTTGTGTATATTTGTTTGAGGCTGAAGAGACAACTACTGTCGGTGACATTGATGATTTTCAGCTTCATTTTTGTTAACTTGAAGAATTTGGAACTGTTGGACATGTTCATTTTCTCCTTAAAGTAATTATATCCCCCCCCCCCCCAATCCCATGCCCGTTGTTGTCATTGGTGGCTTAGGAGACGAGGACTGAGGCCAATGGTAGGGGATCACCGCTGACTTCGACCTCAGGTCTCGGCTCAAATAATTTTGCAGTCTTTTCTCCTTCTCCTTTTCTTTTCCTTACCTTCCCCAATTTCTTCCCCTGTCAAATTCCTAAGGTGTGAGAGCCATTTCGAAAGGATGAACAGCTGACTTTGTGCTAGTCATGAACGGCCACAGGGAGCCATGGGTATGGTACTCCCTTGTTAATGTCTAGCCCTTACTCCTCATGGGTACATTGAGGAGTGGACCGTTTATCTTCCATTCTCACAGACCTGATCTCTGTCATCTCATATTTTCCTACAAACCCTCCATGATCTGTCTTCAAGAAACTTCCCAACACATCCTCCAGTACTGATTCCAAGTTATCATTTTGTATCATCCCCTCACTCTCTCTCTGTCTCCTCAAGACTCATTCATCAAAATCACCATTCATTAGACCTTCCTATCAAACCACTGTCCCTTGCACCATTATCTGCATCTTTCTTTGCCATTGGATTACAGTTGTTTCAGTTTACTTTCCCTTCTCTTTCTGTTGACTTTAACACTTTTGAAACTTTACTCTCTCAACGTCTACCACTCTTCCTCATAATAGGTTATTTCAACAGCCACTACACTCTTCGGGGTGATTCCACCACAACCCCCCATGGTGGATCCTTAGAACACTTCCTTTCCACAACTGACCTCATTATCCTAAGTTAATTTAGATTGCTTCACGCACTTTGACATGCACACACAATTGTCTTCATGCCTTGACTCTCTCTATGCTCCCCTTCTCTCTATTTAGACTTCCATTGGTCAATTTTAGATCACTTTCCCTTTAGGGACCACTTTCCAATCCTCCTTTCACCTAATTCATATATCCCACTTCTTAATCCCCCATGACGGTGCTCCGATAGAGTTGACTGGCAAACTTTTATTTCATTCTCTATTATTCCTCTCCCTCCATCCCCCTTCTCATCTATTTCAGATATTTTTTAGTAGCAGTCTTATGAACTGCCTATGCGGCCATTTCCCAAACCTCCTGACCCTATATGTCAAAGTGTGTTCCATGGTGAAACTCGGATTATACTACAGCACTTCATTTAAAATATACAGCATGGAACACATCCCACACTTTCTGCTTTGAAAACCTGTTCTCCTTCCTCAGACACATACATATCCCTCACTTGATCTAATGCCCTCTTGCTTATTCCAGTCTTAACCCACTCACTCATCCCCTCCACCTCTACCCATTTTTATACCTTTTCCAATACCATCCTACTACTCTATGACTATTGACGTATAACACCTAACCATAAACTCACCCCCTATCTCTACCCTTTCTGATACTATACCTTCCTACAGTGCTATATGGCATTCAATGTCTAACACATTTATATTGCCTTTAAAAAGTAACAGTAATAATTTGAAGATAACAATTTACACTTTTTATCTTTTTCATGTACTTATACTCTCTGAAGGCCTAGATAGCCATCCTCCTCTATAAAGCCACCATAGCACTGGAAGCTGTGGTGATGTTCATGGATTCTGGCATTAAAGCCATAACCTACTTCATCATAAAAAGTTTTGTCACAGCCAGCTGCATAGTCTGCCTAATATGCATAGCATTGAAATGTGTCACTTATGTGCTTTTCTGTAGGTCTATGACTTTGTCTACTGTACAAATGTGGAGAATGTCATCAGTGAGGTTAATATCTGGATAATTCCACCAACACTTCAACTAAACCCCTTAGATCTTAGTGATATGACCATGTGTCATTAAAAAAAAAATTGGCTAGAGGGTTGACTAATGTTAACATGCCTTCATGAAAAATTTTGGCTGAGGTTCAAGGTGATGGGAACACAGTCATGAGAATTTCAGCTGAAGGTGAGGGAAATGGCTCACCACGAGTGGACAAAGCTCTTGGAGGGCTTGGAGGGTGAAGGAAGTGTTTCTTGTATTATTCCAATGGGTAAGCAAATGTGGAATAAACCTTTGTGAGCCATGACTGCAAGAGCACTGGCTCCAGGGAGGATCGTATTCTTGCATGCCCTGACCGATGGCATAGGGTGCATTACAAAAAAAATTACTTGTTACTTGTTATTATTGCA
Source organism: Penaeus vannamei (assembly GCF_003789085.1). Taxonomy (NCBI): domain Eukaryota; kingdom Metazoa; phylum Arthropoda; class Malacostraca; order Decapoda; family Penaeidae; genus Penaeus; species Penaeus vannamei. The sequence continues at coordinate 45,921 of NW_020869231.1, read as the reverse complement.
CAGAGTAATGGACTACCTAGAGATATGATATGGGGTCTGAAAACAGTCTTTTACCATCTTGATACAGCATATCAAACCTCAGAAAATGGCAAAAAATGCTTATATAGAAAAAGAGATGATAATATTGCAAAGGGGGAGCAAAGAGTCTTGACATAACACAAACTTTTCTTTTGTATGGACTGTGCCTACAAGCCACACACCTGCGAGTGGCCACTCAAATAAACCTAATGCCTGTGTTTGGGCCATGCATGGGTTGATGATGTCATTGCTTTCCTAGGAGAATAGATTCGATACAGAAATCTGTGCTAAGAATGTACACTTTTGCATAATGCCTTCTTGAGTTGATTTAGGTTGTTGCAGTAATTTGTATTAGCTAAGACGTTGAAATTCTTTTGTAATTTTCTTACTAACATAAGTATTGCCTGTTCTGAATATTTCAATGGTTATTGTGATGCAGTGAATTACTAGATAAAATGAAAGTGATACCACAATTATTCAAACGTTTATCACATAGGATAAGCTAAAGGAACACAGATAACAAGTTAGCTGTAATATTTTGATTTTGATATTTTCAGGAGACTGGTGAGCTGTTGATGCCATCAGATTATGTGAAATACCAAGTGTATGGAGGGAAGAAAATCAAATTTTCTTTGGTAAGTTACTTGGATGATCTGCATTTGGTTTGTTGTTATTGTTTTTTATACATGCTGATAGAAAGAGGTTGATAGGATGATAGCATTATTTTACTGGTAAAGAGGCAGACAGACAGACGGATAGACAGTCAGATAGACAGAAAATAGTCAAGTGACATTATCCTCCATTTTAGATTGTAATAGACATTAGGAGGACATATCTGCTGTATTTTTAATTGATATATTTTTTAATTACACATAAGTGGTTTAATATCTTATGTTTATGTATAACCTTAGTATCCCTAAATATTTTCTTAGGATAGATAACATTTTTTTTTCTCTTTCTCTCTTCCAAATATAAACTGTAATTATGGTTAGAAGATATCCCAGGGAAAAAAGTTTTGTTAGGAGTGAGTGAAAGATAGGAATGAATATGTATGGGAGAAAAGAGAAGGTGTGAAAAGATTGCATCAAAGGCATCAAAGGAAGATAATTTGTAATAGGCAGATGATGAGTTTCAACCAGAAGATTGATAATACATTCGTCAAAGAAAGAGTTGCCATCTTTTGTTGTTTTCCCAAGGAGAGAATGAACTGGTGGTGGGTAGATTGTGTGTTGAGAAGATGAAAAACATAAAAGGTGTGAAAGTTGTTCTTGGGGATGAGTGTTTGGTACAAAGCAAGTTACTAATATTTGAATTAGCATGGAGAAAGAAAAGAATTACCATGCAAAACATGCAGGTGAAAAAGAGGAAGCTTGTAAATTGAGGAATGAGGAAGGAAGAAAAAAAATTGTAAGAGAAGTGAATTTTTTAGTTGTAGGTTCATCCAGACTGGGAAATGCAGCATAGGAGTGGAGGATAGGGATGTTAACATTATGCAGATAGCAAGAAAATTTTGTTGTACATCAGTGCTGATATTCATTGAGAAACAAATAAGTTGTGCAAGTTGTAGAGCAGAAATGAATTAAGGGTTGTCTGAAAGTAAAAAAAAAAAAAAAAAAAAGAGAGATGGAATAGAGAAGCAAAAAGGGTAGGTAAGCATTTGTGGCCACAGAAAAGAAAGAGAAGGAAAAGGAACTGATAGAAAATCTGAGTTTCATAAATACTAGGAAGTTAGCATTTGGTGCTGTAAAGCAAAAGCAAAAAATCATATATTTGGTAGCACAGTGAGACTGAGGGTATAGAAGGAGCATGTGGGGTTATTAAACACAGGGAATTATTGGGACAGCATGCAAAGAACTGAAAAGGTTGAAGGCCTATTGGAATGCATGAGAGAGAAATAGATAAGGTCAGTTCTATGTCGTTTAAAAAGGAAAAGTGTCATGTATGTCAAGGTTAATGATTGAAATGCAGAAAAAGTACAAAAATGTAACTGTGAAAGAGTTTTGGGAGCAGGAGAGTTGCCATTCTCATGGACAAGCAGTTCACTCATTCTGTTACATAATTGAAAAGGTAGTTGACAAGAATCCAGTAAATGCATGTACAAAGGTGAAAGGGTTTTAGGAAAAAGGCAGAGAGATGTAGATATTGCAGACATGTATTTTTAGGAGAGGCAGACATATGATCAATACATTCTTTGATCTGAAATAGGTGTTACTAGAGATGACAGGGAGATGTTTGTTGTATTTGATTGTATTCTAAAGTCTGTAATCAGATGATCTCTAAGAAAGTATGGTGAATGTTGGAATGATATACACGGAAGGGGAGATGATGGTATTGATAGGCGGTAAAATGTCAAATAGTTTCAAAATAAGGGTATAATGGTTTTGTGCTCAGTCCCAGGCTGTTTGTAGAGATGCTGGATGAGTTTTCAGGTAAAACGTTATTTTAATTTCTGTTATTAGTATTATTATTGTTATTTAAATAATGATGAGAATATCATTGATGATGACAGTGAGAGAAATAATTCTTAAAAAGTTCAAGGCATGGGTTAAATACATGAGGCCAGTTAGACCTAGCAATTGAATTTGTGATGATACATACAAGAGATTATGGACACATCTATATGGAAAATATATAGCAAAACCTTTTAGAGCAGTGCATGTGTCCAGCATCAGTGGTATAATGTATGATTTTTCAATAGGTTGAAGTATTCATTCAAACCAAGGAAATAAGTTTTCTTTTTATACAGGTATTAATTTGTTAATGAGAATAATGTCTTTGAATTCAATTTCATGATTTCAGGATGAATTGCGTAGTATGAACCAGGTGTATGAACAAGGAATTGAACTTCTTGGATTCAAGTCAATTGAAAGTATTAAACCTTATTATCACATCAAGCCAGCAAATTTTTTGTATCCAGATGAGAAATCTGTTCAAGGTGAGTTTTTAATTTTATTTAAATTTTTTCCAATTATTTATTTATTCATTTAGTTAGTGAGTGTATGAGTGAGTGAGTTAGTTAGTTATACATCTATCTGATGCACAGATTGAACATTATCTTGGCTTTGTTTACAAAAGAATTTCCGGCTACAGGAGTTCAAGGTTTTCGAAGTTTCTTATCTTTATTGAGCTTTTTGAGTGTATTGCTATAGCAGTTTCTTTTCCTGTTCAGTATACTATATTTCAACACATTATTATTTTTTTATATATATACTATGTATCATTATCATCATCATTATGATATTATGCCCATCATGTACAGGAAGCAACAAGGTGTTTGCTGCTTTGCTGGACCGTTGTTTGGCTCGTAAAGTGGCCCCCATAGTGCGCATGGTGGCTCGCAGGGGATCCTCGGTCTCGTGGGCAGCCCTCATCCCGCAGAAGGAAGAGCTGGATGAGAAGAACTGCCAGATCAGTCCTCCTGGATTTTATGCCTGCCACCTCCCCTTTGCTGGTGTGTTTTTTTCTTTAGTGTTATTGTTAATGGGTCGTGCAGAAAGAGTAATAATTTATTTTAGAATTAACAATTATTGTGAAATCAAATGGGAAATGATGTTCAAGAAGTGAAAAGTATTGATAGGCTAGGATGTACTTAGAAGTGTAGGCTAAGTCTCTATATGACTTAACTGTTATGATATGTGTATAACAATCTGAATGGTAGAAAAAAACAATGCACATTAAAACTTCTTCATTGTGCTTTGCACTTTTTTCTACCTTATAGCTTTTTTTTTTTTCATTCTTTCTTTGTTCTTTGTTCTTCTTTCTTTCCTTTGTTCTTCTTTCTTTCCTTTCTTCTTAATGAACTGTATCAAAAACATTGCAGAGCATTTAGTTATCATAAATTATCTCCTGTCTGTCTTCAAAGGCAGAGTAATATTTAGATATATTGCCTTAGTTGAACGTATACATGAAAGTATTAATGAAAAAATAAAATACATTTGATCTATGTTGCAACACGGGAGAATATGCTGCTAGAACTACACTTATACTCCTATTGATAGAAAGCAGTAATTATTGTATGTTGATTTATATTACAGTTTTGGAAATAATTGTATCTTTTTCATTATGAAAATTTAAAGTTGGGAAATGTGGAGGGGGAGATAAGGAGTTTATAATCATCAGGCAAAATGTCAGCCATAACATGTATTTCTGTGGCTTATTTTCATAGATGTTGCACTTATTCATTCACATTAGATAGGACTGATAATTTTACAATTTGAGGTACCATGCATAGTCTCTTAAGATATTCATTTGTTATTGTTTTTTGTACAATTTATTTTTGTGTATTACTGTTTACAAAGGGTGAATTGACAGATCTTTGGATAGATCCTTTTATCATTTTTTTCCTTTTTATTTAGTTATTTACTGTTGCTATTATCTATTAATTATTGTTGCTATTATCTATTAATTATTATTATTATTTTTTTACTCCCTGTCATTCAATAGATGATTTCCGCAACATCGAAATTGAAGATGTCACACGAGCTTCAGTAGACCAGGTTGATGCAGCCAAGGATGTGGTGAAGAAACTCCACTTCAAGTACTCTCCAGAGAACTTTGACAATCCTGACATACAGACACACTGGCGGAACATCGAAGCTCTGGCATTGAACAGATCCAATCTGGAAGAGTTGGTGGATTATACTGGTTAGTAGAAAAGGAACAAGGGTCGGATGAGTGTTTGGTAGTTGAAGAAAGCCACATTTTTCTTCTTTTTTATATCCCTCTTCTTCTTCTTCTTCCTCCTTCCTCTTCCTCCTCCTCCTCCTCCTCCTCCTCCTCCTCCTCTCCCTCCTCCTCTCCTCCTCGCTCCTCCTCCTCCTCCTCCTGCCTCCTCCTCCTCCTCCTCTCCTCCTCCTCCTCCTCCTCCTCCTCCTCCTCCTCCTCCTCCTCCTCCTCCTCCTCCTCCTCCTCCTCCTCCCTCTATTCATCATAATAGTTTACTTGCTAGTTGTATTCATAAAAAATTATAGGGGAATCATGTTAACTTTTAAATAATCATTTTGTGTTTATTCATCTCGAATCCTAAAACTGATATCATATTGCGAACACATCACCATAATTAATTTTTTATTTATTTTTTTTTTATTTTTTTTCTTTTGTATTCTTATAGTATAGAAATAATGCCTTAGAAATATCTAATGATGATTTTTTGAACATATTAGGCTCCATGTACATCATTTTGTTTTGAACCTTCTAGTGCCAGATGGTGAGCGAATACGGAAGAAGGCAGGCAGCCTGATCGAGAGCTTTAGGGAGATGGTCTATCCTCCATCTTATGATCCGAATGCAGCCCCCAAGAAGCGTCCGGCAGCCAGTGGTACATCATCGGCACCCAAGAGAGCAAAGCCAGATCCAGCGAGTGTGGATGTCGAGCAGATGGCCAAGGCTGGAAAGGTAAGGCTAATGTAGTGATTGTCTCTCTCTCTCTCTCTCTCTCTCTCTCTCTCTCTCTCTCTCTCTCTCTCTCTCTCTCTCTCTCTCTCTCTCTCTCTCTCTCTCTCTCTCTCTCTCTCTCTCTCTCTCTCTCTCTCTCTCTCTCTCTCTCTCTCTCTCTCTCTCTCTCTCTCTCTCTCTCTCTCTCTCTCTCTCTCTCTCTCTCTCTCTCTCTCTCTTCTCTCTTGCTCTCTTGCTCTCTTGCTCTCTTGCTCTCTTGCTCTCTTGCTCTCTTGCTCTCTTGCTCTTTTCTCTTGCTCTTTTCTCTTGCTCTTTTCTTGCTCGCTTGCCTGCTTGTTTTTTTCTAAATATTTCTTTTTCTTTTTTTTCCTTTTTCCAATTTTCATTTAATGCATTACATGCATTTATTATTTTGGGTAATAGATAATGTAAATCAAAGTCATTTGCTCTATTACACTTTTCTTCTTTTGGCAGAATTTTCAGTAGGATTTAGATGACTGAGCTTTTATCATTTCGACTTTAGGCTCGTATTTTGGGCATTAATGGATTTGTTTACTTTTGTGCTTTTGTTGCAGACAGTTTTGGATTGTGAATGTAGTTAATTTGATTTTGATTACTATCATTTTAGTTTGGTTTTAGTGGATGTCAGTATGTTCTTGTATCATAGAGTTGATAATCCTGGTCTGATTAAACTTTTTCTTTCTTTGTAACTTGACTATTGATGAATATATTTCTTCTTAAGATCAAAACAATAGAAGTTACTTGTATACAGTTGAGTCACATAGTCTTAGTATGTTAAGGATGATGTAGTACAATGTAATTTTTGTACTAGAAAATTATTTTTTGTGATTCTCAGTTAAACAAAAAAAAATTTTTTTCCATCTTTCATGAGGTTTACTAAATATCTGTGTAAATTTCAAACTTAAGTAATCTGAATATTAAATGTTTAAAGTGGTTTATCCAGCTATACCAGGGAAGCAAAATTGTACAAACTTAGCTGTTTTATAGCTACAGATTTGTACTAGCAATTACTAGTGTAGTAAAGTTATTAACTAGCTTGTACTAATTAGCTAACTTTACAAATGTAGTAAATTTATTACCCACCATACACCAATTTAGCCGACTCATTAGGTAAAATTCATCTACTAATGTAGCAAAATTAGCATAACGAGCTTATATTGATTTAGTCATCTTATGCAAATATAGTAAACTACACAGACTTTTCTAGCATTGCAAAGATAAACCAATCTTAACATAGTTAACATAACCTAGCTCATTAATAGTGCACATTGTTTATTAGCTAATCCCACAAATATTGGTAACTTACTTGCCCTCACCCACAGGCGGACAAGCTAACTGTCGACGTCTTGAAAAGCTGGCTGCAGGACCGAGGTATAAAGGTCACAGGCAAGAAAAAGGCCCAGCTTGTGCAAGATGTGGTGGATGAAGTCGGCTCATAAATGAATACCGAAAGAATAGATTGTTGATCATTCCCAGTGGCGGTGTAAATGCAGTAGGCTGACTTGGTGTAGCTCAGTACAAAGTGTGTTCAATATGCCTCGCACACTCATTTTTGCATTTTTGTTTAGTTTTTTTGTTTTTTTGTTTCAAGTGCCAGTTTGTGATGCTAATGTTTCATTGATATAGTTTTGGAATTTTTGTTTTTGAATTAAGCTTGTAGTTATGTTTTTTTTTTTTTTTTTTTTTCTGAAAAGTATGCTGTAAGAAACTTTTAAAAGATTTTTCTTATTGTTCAATAGATGTAAATGATATGGATTAGATAGTGTCACTGAGTGCTGCACATTAATTGTATTAGGTGATATTGAGAGGTACTTATTATTTGATTAAGAATGAATAAAATCAATAGATAGAAAATAATGAAAGTAGTTTACAGGGAACATTATTATCAATAATAAGACTTTGGTTTTACTATGTACTGAGTATATTGGCCTATCACCCTTTGAATTATTATTAATACAAGTTGTATTTGTCTGAAAGCACAAGTGTGTGCAAATGTGATTATTTTCATAGATCATAAGGTAGATAAAAATTCTTAAAATGTTTGTGATATTTATATGTGATCTTGTATGAAAGTTTCAGTGTTTATAAAACAAAATTTTCCCATGATTAAATCAAATACTTTTTCATGAACACATGTTGATATGTGAAAGATGCTATGGAACACTCAAGTTTAGGTGGCCAGCTGAAGAATACATTATTTGTTTTGTTCTTCTCGCTTAAAAATATATATTGTACATTTTCTATTGCATTGTAATACATACAGCTAAAATCCATTATTTTATTTTCCTTATACAATCTGCTGAGAACACATTTGAAAATGTCCCAAGAGAGAAGTAAACGAGTTAACCTGTCATCAGATGTTTTAATATATGGACATTTTTTTTTTATCCTAAATTTGAATTAGGTTAATATGTTTTGTTTTCCCTTCCTGTCAATTTTAACATTAGGTGAATAAATTTAATTTAAGGATAATACAGTAATTTTGGAACCAACAGGATTATGTTATCCATATATTCAGGCCGGAAGTAGTCAATTATAGTAACCATCAGTGGAATTATATATATGGATTATATATACTCTTCTGAAGTGCCAGTTTGACTTGCATTTTCTTGTATTAATAACTTGATAGAATTTTATAACACAAAGTAATCACTTTTATATATATAAACTATAAGGGACACTAAAGACATAAAAGGTCATGATAATTTCCATGAAAAGTATAAAAAAACGTATCTTTGTCTGATACCATTAACTGTTTCATTTATTCATTCTCCATTGCACACTGTAAGAAAGAGAAACTAGAAAAGCAGACAGAATTTAAGTGATTCATCTACAATGAAAGTTCTCTCTTGAATGTTCCCTGAGACAGTGCATAATGGCGGTAACGCAGATGTATTTGCAAAATAAACATTACACCAATGTAATTGCTATAACTTTTTATTGCAAGACAAGTGAAGGTTTTAATGAAAGTCTTTTTTGTGAATGTTA
>NW_020869231.1:12500-15000 GCF_003789085.1 Penaeus vannamei | reverse complement strand
AATGAAATAATAATAATGATAATGATAATGATAATAATGATGATGATAATAATGATGAATAATGATAATAATAATGATAATAATAACGATAATAATAATAATGAATAATATAATGATGATCACGATATAATAATGACACTAATAATGTAATGATAATGATAATAAATAATACATCTCCTGAATTGTGAAGATATTCATTCATATATATTATCTTAGGTAACCGTCGAACTGTCTTGGACTACTCTACGGCTTGTCTTGGCGGCGCGATCCCAGACGGCATGACCAGTGACGTCGACGGAAACCTCTGGATTGCGAACTTCCGGGGCAGCCAGGTCAGTTCGGGTCAGGTTCAAGCTTGGGGTCACGCTCGTCTTCTTTGTTCTGGGATCCCTAGGTAGCCTCGCCGAAGACAGGTCAGCTGAGGGCGGTTGGAAAGGGGTGGGAGAGAAGGTGGGGGGGGGGGGGGTGTTGCAGAGGGTTAAAGGAAAGGAAGGTTGTTGTTGCAAGAGAGAAGCGTTTTGTTGCAAATGGTCAGTAGAGAAGGGAATTATTGCAAGAGAATGCAAATATTGGCTGCAAGGGGCCAGAGAGAGAGAGAGAGAGAGAGAGAGAGAGAGAGAGAGAGAGAGAGAGAGAGAGAGAGAGAGAGAGAGAGAGAGAGAGAGAGAGAGAGAGAGAGAGAGAGAGAGAGAGGTTAGTTGTAAGGGGCCAAGGAGAAGGAAGAAGGCGGTTGCAAAGAGTCAGAGAGAAGGAGGCCTACAGTTGCAACAGGTCAAGGGGAGGAAAGAGTTCAATTGCAAGGGGTCAAGCAGAGGAAGAAAGGATTAATTGCAAAAAGTAGAAAGATGGAAAAAATCCAATTGCTAGGAGCCAAGGAAAGAAATGATAGCAGTTGCAAGAGAACAAGGGGGGGAGGCGAGTTAGTTGCAAACCTGAAGGAAGATGGTTGCAAGCGACCAGTGCAAAGAAGGAATTTAATCAAACGGGTCAAGGTTGAGGAATGAGGGCAGTTGCAAGAAGATAGAGAGGAGGAGGAGACGAGTTGCAAGTGGTTAAGGGGGAAGGAGGGTTAGTTGCAGAGAGTAAGAAGAGGTAGCAAGCCAATTGCAAGGGAACAAAGAGAGTAAGGAGATCTACTGCAAGCGAGTGAAACTGTTGTAGAGGTAAGTAAAGGAGGGATAGAATTATTGCAAAGAGAGTAAATAGCACACCCCTTTGCAAGAGGATTGAATAACCCACCACCTACCATTCCCAACACCCCTCCCCTAAACCTCACATAACCCCCCATCCCCCTTCTAACCCCACAAACAGGTGATCTGCGTCGACCCAGTCAAAGGCCGCGTCACCAGGCAAGTTGACCTCCCTTCCAAGAACGTGACCTCGGTGTGCTGGGGCGGCCCCGACTACGCCACCCTCTACGTCACGTCAGGCAAGATGAGACTCAACCTGGAGGACCTCGAGCGATGCCCTGCTGCGGGAGGGACCTTCGCTATAACGGGGTTGGGCACGAGGGGCGCCCCCGCCACTGCCTTCAGGAGCGCTGTGGACTTGGCGGCGGACTTCGAAGTGGCGGGGTAAAATAAAGTAAATTAAGAATAATTAAAAAGAATCTAAATGAAGAGATAGATGAAATAAAATAAATTAGGGTCTAAGGGAAATAGTCATAAACACTAGGTGAGAGTAAATGAATCACAAAAGACATTTTAGATTACGATAACTCATGTTGATTAATCAATGAAGGGATATGAATAGAATATATACAGGTTGTGAAAATGTTGAGAATTATTTAAGACGAGGTTAGGGATTAGTGTATAAATTAATCTCGGTTTTCACAATAATATTAATAATGGCTATGTACTGTGTGATAAGAGACGGTGAATTTATTGTGATAATACTTGTGTTTTAATGGTTTAGCCCCACGAACATCCAGCGATAGTCTAATGCTATGCTATGCTATGTTATTCAATAGTGAATTTTATATCATCTAGTACCGGTATTGTAATCAAGGATGAGGCATATCCTCTATAAAGGCAACATAGCGATGAAATGATTGCAGATATACACAAAAAAAATAATTTCAAAGAAGCAAACATTCATTCAGAAAGGAGTGGTGTATACAAGTCTGTGGAAAGGCAGAGGAGAGTAAATTGATTAATGCACACACACACCCACCCACCCCACACACACACACAAAACAACAACACGCAACCACACAACAGCCACTAAACAAAAAGCAACAAACATCACACACATATAACACTATAAATATCACACATATATATATACACACACATCTATCAATGCTTCTATCTAATCTATCCTATCTTCTATCTATTCTATCCATTATCTATCTTCCTATCTATCTAATCTATCTATCTATCCTATCTGTTCTATCTTTCTAATCTTATATTCTATCTAAATCTATCTTTCCTATCTATCTAATTATCTATCTAATTATTTGATCTACCTCTCATCTCTGCTCTCTCTCCTTCATCTCTCT
>NW_020869231.1:0-7500 GCF_003789085.1 Penaeus vannamei | reverse complement strand
ATATAGTCCTTTATCTGTCCTTCTATCACCAGAACCATTTCTCCTAATCTCTCCTATCTGTTTCGCTTCCTATCAGTCTTAATCTGTCCTATCTATCCAAACCNCCTTTAACCTCCTCCTTTATCCTCATTTACTTCACTTCCTTCCTTTATCGTTCACCGCGTCTTCTTCCCCTCGTACAGGATCTGAACGGCACACCTTCTTGGAAACCAACCTCGGTGTCGAGTTGCGGCGGAAGAGGAGGAAGGAGGAGGAGGAGGAGGAGACGTAGAGGAGGAGAAGAGGAGGAGGAGGAGGAGGAGACGCAGAGAGGAGGAAGGTGATTCCGAAGGAGGAGGAGGAGGAGGCGGAGGCGGGGAAGAGGTCGACGGGCAGGTTTTTCTCTCTCCGTAGAGCCAATACCTGCAATGAGGTATATAATAATATAAAATAATATAATAATAATAGTCTCAGCAATTCTTATTCTATTCTTATCTATTCCTAATGCTAATAATCATTTAATAATTATTCTTAAGAGTTGCTTACAGTGAGGAATAATTCTTGACAATTTCTATTCATTCTCCATAATTTCTAATTCTCCCAAGAATTTATTTTCATTCCCAAAGAATTTATTTTTCATTCCCAAGAATTTATTTTCATTCCAAGAATTTATTTTCATTCCAAGAATTTATTTTCATTCCCAAGAAATTTTTTTTTTATTCCCAAGAATTTATTTTCATTCCCAAGAATTCCTAGAAATCTTACTTATTCCTAAGACTTCTTTACAATTACGAAGAATTATTCTTGATAATCATAAAGAATTATTCTTAGCCATAATAAAAAAAATTCTTGAAGATTCTGAAGAATTCTTCATAATTGGAATGAATATTTATTTCTTCATAAATATTCATTAAGATTTCTAAAAATTCTCCGAAATTCCTAATCGTCTTTTAATATATCAGTTTAAATTTAATCAATAATTAAGACTAAATTAATAAATAATTAAACAAAATTTCAAAACTGATAGATTAATCAAAATTAAATCAATAAATAATTATTAAGAATTATTGAGAATAATTTAAATTCATCTTTTAAAATATTATTTCTCAACAGACAATAAACATCCATTTTTAATTATTATCAAAAACACTTCATAACTATCGCTATAATTAACTAACTTTCATTGAAGAAATATATATTCACATAATTTATTTAACTTATATAATTTATTTAATTTATTTAGTATAATTTATTTTTAGTATTAATTTATTTAATATAAACATAATTTATTTAATTTATTTATGATTTATTTAACTAATTTACATTCATATAATTCATTCTATATTTAACTAATTTCAATAAGTTTCAAAATTCTTATCTATTCATAGAAATTCTTATTTCTTGCTGATCCTCAAATTAATAATTTCTAATCATTAGAATAATCTTCGATAACTCTTAACGATCAAAATATTCTTCGATAACTCTTGATGATCAAAATATTCTTCGATAACTCTTAATGATCAAAATATTCTTCGATAAATGATTAAAATATTCTTCGATAACTCTTAATGATCAAATATTCTTCGATAACTCTTAATTAAATATTTTCTATAACTCTTATGATTAAAATATTCTTCGATAAAAATGATCAAAATATTCTTCGATAACTCTTAATGATTAAATATTCTTCAAAAATATTCTTCGATAACTCTTATGATCAAAATATTCTTCGATAACTCTTAATGAAAATATTCTTCGGAAAATGATTAAAATATTCTTCGATAACTCTTAATGATTAAAATATTCTTCGATAACTCTTAATGATCAAAATATTCTTCGATAACTCTTAATGATTAAAATATTCTCGATAACTCTTAATGATTAAAATATTCTTCGATAACTCTTAATGATTAAAATATTCTTCGATAACTCTTAATGATTAAAATATTCTTCGATACTCTTTAAAATTTCTTCGATAACTCTTAATGATTAAAAATCGATAACTCTTAATTAAAATATTCTTCGATAACTCTTAATGATTAAAATATTCTTCGATAACTCTTAATGATTAAAATATTCTTCGATAAATATTCCTTACAAAATCTTCATATTTACAATATATAAATCAATATCATTCTTCTTCCTAAATTTGTAACGAAAAAGAATATATATAACGATGCATAATAATTGTTACAAAATATATCCTAATGATCTGCAATGATAGAAAAATGCCCAACTCTTTTTTGCAAAATCTTTAACAATGCTTAAAAAATAATTCATAATGACGCAATTCTTGCAGATTTAATCATTCTTTTTTTCTTCTTCTTCTATCTTTTCTTTCTCTTTCCTATTATCTCTTCTTTTCTTTTTCTTATCTCTCCCCTCTTCCCTCTCCTCCCCCACTCACCCCTCTCAACCCCCATCTCCCCTCTCCTGCCCCCTCCCCCCTCTCCAACTCCTTACCTTCCCCCGCCTCCCCACTCCCACTCCCCACTCCCCCCCCCTCACGTCCTCTCCACCCCCTCTCCTTTCACCCCTCCCACCATACATAACCACCATTCCTCCCACTCAACTCTACCCCTCCTCAACACCCACCCGCATCCTTCTCGCCTCCCCTACTGCCTCTCCCACTCTTCCCATCACCATTCCATTCTTTTCTCCTCTCTCCACTCTCTCCCTTCCTCCCCCCTCTCCGCCACAATCACTCAACCCCCCTCCCACCCTCCCCCCCCCACCCCCCCCCCCCCCCCCCCCCCCCCCCCCCCCCTCCCCCCCCCCCCCCCCCACCCCTCTCACACTCTCTCACCCTTCTCTCTCTACCCTCCTCCCCCATCTCCCTCCGCCCCTCTCACCTCTCCCATCTTCTCCACTCTCTCCCTCTCCTTCCTCCCCTCCTCTCCCTCTCCTTTCCTCCCTCACTCTCCCTCACCATCCATTTCCTTTCCACTCTCTCCCTCTCCTCTCCCTCACCCTTCCAACCACCTCTCCACTCTCTCCCTCTCTCTCTCTCTCTCCCACCCCACTCCTCCCTCACCCTCACCCTCTCCACACTCTCCTCTCACTCTCCATCTCCTCCCCCACTCTCTCCCTCACCCTCCACCCCTTCTCCACTCTTCCCTTACCCCTCTCCCTCACCCTCCACCCTCCTCCAACTCTCTCTCTCCTCTTCTCTTCTCTCTCTCCGTCCCCACTCTCCCTCACCCTCACCCCCTCTCGCCCACTCTCCCTACCCCTCACCTATCCCTCTCACCTCTCCCTCTTCCTCCCCCACTCTCCCTCCCCTACCAATCCCCCTTTTCCCATCCATCCACTCTCTCCCTCTCCCCTCTCCCTCCCCACTTTCCAACTCTCTCCCTCTCCCTCTCCTCTCCTCCCCACTTCGCCTCACCTCCACCTCATCCACTCTCTCCTCTGCCTCTCCTGCCACAACTCTCCTCACCCTTCCCCCTCTCCAACTCTTCCCTTTGTTCCTCCCCCACTCTTCCCTTCACCCCCCCCTCTCTCCCTCTCCTCCCACTTTCCCTCTCCCCCCTCTCCTTCCCTACTCTCCTCTCCCTCTCCCTTCTCCGCCTCCCCCACTCTCTCACCCTCAATCCCCCCCCACCCCCGTCCCGGCCTCTCCCCTCGTACCGGATTTCATTTATTTTTATGTATTCTTTGATATTTCTAATTTTCAGACAGCATCCAAAAAAATACTTTCTTGCTCAGATACTTTACGTATACCTAATTATCAGTTTATTTAAATACCGAGTCATTTTATCCCTATCCCTAATCTGTTCTGATATAATTCCAATCCACTTTTTAAATCCCTCTATCAGCCTTAGATACTAGATTAAATAATCTTTCTGATCAGATAACTTCGCAGTACACCGTGATCGGAGTCTGTTCGGACAAATTTTTCTCTACCTTTATGTGATATTCCTTTCGTTTTCTTTAATTTTTATAAAATCATCACGAGTTTGTATATTGGATCCACTTTTCCAGATGCATTCTCTTTATCGATAATTTCGGTCTTTGTCTTACTCCACCTCTCTCCCTCTCCCTCTCCATTTCCCTCTCCTACCCCACTCTCCCTGAACCGTCCACCCCTCACTCACCTCTCCCTCTCCCTCTTCCCTCCATCCTCATGCCTCCCCCACTATCTCCCCCACTGTCCAACCTATCCACTATTCTCCCATATACCTCTCCTCGTCCCATCTCATCCCTCTCTCCTCTCCTCTCCCTCACCCTCCATCCTCTCCACTATCTCCCAACTCCCTTCTCCTCCCCCACTCTCCCTCACGCTCCTCCCTTCTCCACTCTCTCCCCTCCCTCTCCCTCTCCCTCTCCTCCCTCACTCTCCCTCACCACTATTTTCCTTTCACTCTACTCCCTCGTCCTCCCTCACTCTCCCATCACCCATCCATTTCCTCTTCCACCTCTCTCCACTCTCTCCCTCTCCCCTCTACCCCTCCACCCCTCCATTACTCACCTCTTTCCCCTGCTCCAACTCTGCCACCCTAAACCAACCTCACCTCCCTCCCCGTCTCTGGCCTACATCTCCACACCCTCACCTCCCTCCCCATCTCCTACTCTCCACCCCTCCACCGCTCCCTTCGCCCATCTCCTACTTCTCCACCCCATCCACCTCCCTCCCTCTCCAGTTCCACCCCTCCACCCTCCCTCCCTTCTCCAACTCTCCACCCCTCCACCCCCCACCCTCCCTCCCATCTCCACTGTTACTCTCCGACCCCTCCACCCTCCCTCCCCTTCTCCGAACTCTCACCCCATTCCACCCCCACCCTCCTCCCCAGCCCGGGGGCTACTCTCCAACCCCTCCAGCCCTCCCTCCCTTCTCCACTCTCCACCCTCCACCTCCCCTCCCCCATCTCCTACTCTCCATTCCCTCCACGCCTCCCTCCCTTCTCGCAACTCTCCACCCCTCCACCCCTCCGCTCCCTTCTCCTCTTCTCCACCCCTCCACCCCCACCCCTTCCCATCTGCCTACTCTCCACCCTCATCCCTCCCCTCCCCATCTCGCTCTCTCCACCCTCCACCCCCACCCACCCTCCCCCTTTCTCCAACTCTGCCACCCCTCCACCCCCACCCTCCTCCCCATTCTCATCTCTCGCACCCCTCCACCCTCCCTCACCCATCTCCTACTCTCCACCCCTCCCCCCTCCCTCCCCTTCCTCCAAGTCTTCAGCCCCGCTGCCACTCCCTCCGCCTGTCTCCTACTCATCCACCGCCTCCACCCCTCCCTCCCATCTCGCTACTCTCCACCCTCCACTCGCTCCCTCCCTTCTTCAGTCTCCACCCCTCCACCCTCCCTCCCCTTCTCCAACTCTCACCCTCCACCCCCCACCCTCCCTCCCCATCGCCCAACTCTTCCACCCCTCCACGCCTCCCTCCCCATCTCCTTACTCTACCCCACCCTCCCTCCCATCTCCTACTTCATCCACCCGCTCACCTTCCCTCCCACTTCTCAACTCTCCACCCCTCCACCCCCTCCCTCCCCTTCGTCCAACTCTTCCACCCCTCACCTCCCTCCCCATACTCCTACTCTCCACCCTCCACCCTCCCTTCCCCATCTCCTTAACTCTCCACCCCTCCCACCCCTCCAGTCCCCATCTTACTTACTCTCCACCCTCCACCCTCCCGTCCCCATCTCTTACTCTCCACACCCTCCCACCCCTCCCTCCCCTTCTCCAACATCTCCACACCTCCCCACCCTCCCTCCCATTCCTACTCTCCACCCTACCTCCCCATCTCCAAAATCTCCACCCCCACCCTCCCTCCCATCTCCTACTCTCCACCCATCCACCCCTACCTCCCAGTCTCCACTCTTCCACCCCACCCATCCCTCCCATTCCAACTCTCCACCCCTCCACCTCCCTCCCATCTCCTACTCTCCACCTCCACCCCACCCTCCCCATCTCCTTTCTCCAACCCCTCCACCCCCACCCTCCCATCCCCTACTCCCCGACCCCAACACACTCACTTTCTTCCACCGGTCCACCACACCTCCTCTCCTACCCTCAAGGAAGCGGGTGCTCGCCGGCAGGGGGGGGTGGCAAGCAGACACCACGCCCTTGGGTTGCAGGGGACACCAGCCGGGAGAAGGGCTCGACCCCTCGGTGAACAGGCGGCTCCGGGGCGTTTCTCCGCCTTCTGGCCAGTTGACTCCATCTGGGCGGCTGGGTGGGGGGGTATGAGTAAGATGAGTAAGGTAGGTAAGATGAGCATGAGTAGATGAGTAAGGTAAGGTGAAGTAGAGTTATAATTGAGTAAGATGAGTATGAGTAAGTTGAGTAAGGGTAAGGCAAATTAGTAAGGGTAAGTGTGGATGAGTAAGATAAGTATGAGTAAATTGAGTATGGTAAGGTAAGATGAGTATGTGAGTATTGATGAGTATGAGGCAAGTGAGTAAGGTAGACGTAAGATGAGTATGAGTGAGTAAAGATGAGTATGAGCAAGTTTGAGTAAGGTAAGGTAAGATGAGTATGATGAGTAAGATGAATATGAGTAAGTTGAGTAAGGTAAGGTGAGTATGATGAATAAGATGAGCAAGATGAACTATGAGTAAGTTGAGTAAGGTATGATGAGTAAGATGAGTATGAGTAAGTTGAGTAAGGTAAGGTAAAATGAGTAAGGTAAGGTGGATGAGTAAGATAAGTATGAGTAAGTTGAGTAAGGTAAGGTAAGATGAGTATGATGAATAAGATGAGTATGAGTAAGTTGAGTAAGGTAAGGTAAGATGAGTATGATGAATAAGATGAGTATGAGTAAGTTGAGTAAGGTAAGGTAAAATGAGTAAAGTAAGGTGAATGAGTATGATGAGTAAGATGAGTATGAGTAAGGTGAATAAGGTAACACGGTGAACGGGTTGGGCAAGTTTTAGAAAGTTGTAGAAAGTTGAGTAAGCTTCTTTGTGAGGCACTGCTCATATTTATAATATTATATATAGTATGTTGTGTGTGTGTGTGTGTGTGTGTGTGTGTGTGTGTGTGTGTGTGTGTGTGTGTGTGTGTTGTGTGTGTGTGTGGTGTGTGTGTGTGTGTGTGTGTGTTGTGTGTGTATGTGTTTAATAATATATATATATATATATATATATAATATATATATTATATAATATATATATATAATACACACACATATATATATACATATATATATATATATAATATAACATACATATATATATATAATATAGATATATATATATAATATATATACATATATATATAATAATTAATATATATATATATATTATATATATATATATATATATATATATTATATATATATATATATATATATATATATTATAATATATATTATATATATATATATATATATATAATGTATATATATATATATATATATATATATATATATATATATATATATATATATATATATATATATATATTACATGTATATATATTATGTATATATATGCATAATATATATATATATATTATATTATACTATATATATATACATTTACATATATAATACATATATAATATACATATATAT
>NW_020869230.1:879093-885851 GCF_003789085.1 Penaeus vannamei | reverse complement strand
AAGGGAATAAAAAATGTACTTGTCGAATGGAATAACATGTAAAATCTAATGGAAAATAATAATTAAAAAAAAGTCAGGATTTGTATTCAAATACAAAATAAACAATTTACTTTCTTTTTCATTCTCTCTCTCTCCTTTTTTTCTTTCTTCTTCTTTTTTTTGTGCTTTTTTAAAATTTTGGCAATATGTCTTCAGTCCCCCCTTCCAATTCCAATACTCCTTTTTATGTAGATAATATTTGGGATTTTTACATTGGACTT
Source organism: Penaeus vannamei (assembly GCF_003789085.1). Taxonomy (NCBI): domain Eukaryota; kingdom Metazoa; phylum Arthropoda; class Malacostraca; order Decapoda; family Penaeidae; genus Penaeus; species Penaeus vannamei. The sequence goes on along the minus strand of NW_020869230.1, from coordinate 885,591 downwards.
CATCATTTGTATTTGAGTCTATTTGTTCCTTAAAAATTATGCCATGATTTCCCATTGTTCAGTTGGTACTTTTGTTCTCCTATTTCTTATGTATTTGGTTAAATATTTCTCTTTGTCTCTGTCTTTCTCTTCTGTCTTCTGTCTCTCTTCTCTCTCTCTCTCTCTCTCTCTTCTTCTCTTCTCTCTCTCTCTCTCCTTCTCTCTCTCTCTCTCTCTCTCTCTCTCTCTCTCTCTCTCTATCTCTGCTTCTCTCTGTTTCTCTCTTTCTCTCTCTCTCCACTCTCCCTCTCTCTCTCTCCTGTCTCTCTCTCTCTCTCTCTCTCTTCTCTCTCTCTCTCTCTCTCTCTCTCTCTCTCTCCTCTCTCGTCTCTCTCTCTCTCTCTCTCTCTCTCTCTCTCTTAAATCTCTCTATCTCTCTCTCAATCTATCTATCATTTCTGTCAGCTTTTCTATAAGTTTCCAACAGGCTCTATCTATCTGCCATACCCACACACTGCAACAGATACAATAGTCCCCAGTTCTCCGTTGTATTGCTTAATTCATCTGCAATAATTCTATTACATAAATGCATTCAGTGACAAGGACATATCTTTACATGTCTTTTAACGGATAAAATCTTTCTATATGCATGCAGGAGCCTTGTGCCGTATCACTCACTGCACTGCAATGGATTAATCATCTTGTCTTTCCCAGATTGCAAGGAATTTGGATTTTCACAGTTTGATAATTATTTTTATTTTGGGGGGATTTTTTTTTTTTTTTTCATCGAAGGATATTTTCTTGTTTTGCTTTTCTCATTATCATCATTATCATGATCATCCTATTATTATTATCATCATTATCATTCATCATTATTATTCATCATTTCATCATCATTCATTATTACCATTATCATTCTCATCATCATTATCAATCATTATTATCATTATCATTCTCATCATATTATCATCATCATTATCCATTATCATCATCATCATCATCAATCATTCATCATCATCATCATCGTCATCATCATTATCAATCATCATCATTCATCCATATCATCATCATCATCATCATTCATCTACTATATAATATCATCATCAATACAACATCAGTGATTATATCATTATCATTACCAATATCATCATCATTACTATCATGATCATCATCCTTATTATTGTCACTTTTGTTACTACTATCATTATCATTGGTATTAATACTATCACTATATTTAAGTCATTAAAGTTTGTTTGTTACAGCTATAACAGTCAAATGACAAACTTGTTCATAAGAGAACAAAAAAATACCAATTTTTCCTAAGCTAAGCTGATAATCATACGACAAATATTTTATGAACGTGGACAACACAAGTCCTAAAATATTGATGAGAAAGAGGGAGAGAGAAAGACAGAGAGAATGAGTGAGTGAGTGAGTGAGAGAGAGGTGAGAGAGGAAAAGAAGAGAAAGAGAAGAAAGAGAAAGAAAGAAAGAAAGAAAAAGAAAAAAGAAAGAAAAGAAAGGAAAGAAAAGAGAAAAGAAAGAAAGAAGAAGGGAAAAGAAAGAAAGAGAAAAGGAAAAGAGAGGGAAAAGAAAGGAGAAAAGAAGAAAACTAGAGAGAAAGAGGAGAGAGAGAGAGAGAAGAGAGAGGTGAGAGGAGAGAGAGAGAGAGAGAGAGAGAGAGAGAGAGAGAGAGAGAGAGAAAGAGAGAGAAAGGAAGAAGACAGAGGAAGAAGAGATAAGAACAAAGAGGAAAGAGAAAGAGAAAGAAGAGAAAGAGAGAAAGGAGAAAAGAAAAGAAGAAAAGAAGAAAGAAAGAGAAGAAAGAGAGAAAGAAAGAGAAGAGAAGAAGAGAGAAGAAAGAAGAGGAGATGGAAAAAAAGAGAGGAAGGAGAAGAGGGAGAAAGAAAGAGAGAAAAAGAAAGAGAGAGAAGAGTCTCGATAAGTCAAATTCAGTGACATATCGAAACTGCTCCAATATACATGCAATAGAAGTGAAGTAACGAGTTTAGAAGACATCAACATCAATTAAATAAGATGATGCCAAAAAAAGTAATTAAAAGAAAGAAAAAAAGAAAAAAAAAAAAAAAAAAAAAAAAAAAAAAAAGTGTACCTTGAAGCCCTTTGTAAAAACACTCGCGGGGAGTCAGAGTAAGGGAAGGGTGTGGGGCTAATCCAATTACAAGGGGGGGGGGGGGGGTTTAATCCTGTTACAGATCACCAGGATAAGGATTTGAAGCTGCTAAGGAAGTCTTAGAGGAAGACTTTAACGGGTTCGGTTTCACTGTAAAAGACAACATAAGGCAGAGGGAGGTCACATGACACGTGTTTACGAGACATGTTGGTGTGTGTGTTCATTGCTGTGGATATTGGGGTGGCCTTTCGGTTTAGTGTTTACGGGTTTTTGTCTGAGGTGCACACACACACACGCACACACACACACACACACACACACACACACACACACACACACACACACACACACCACACACACACACAACACACACACACACACACACACACACACACACATATATATATATATATACACACCACACATATATATATATATATATATATATATATATATATATATATATATATATATATATATATATATATATAATATATATATATATATATATATATATATATATATATATATATATATATATATATATATATATATGCATATATGTAACAGGAACAACGAAGGGAAGGACAAGAAAACACACGAATATGCCGAAGCCTTTTCGCTAATGCCCTGACGAAGCATTAGCGAAAAGGTCTTCGGCATATTCGTGTGCTTTCTTGTCCTTTCCCTTCGTTGTTTTCTGTTGCAATCTGGTCATCTTGAATTCTACACATGCATATATATATGTATATTATATATTATATATATATATATATATATATATATATATATATATATATATATATGTATGTATGTATGTATGTATACATATGTATATATATCGACACACACACACACACAACACACACACACACACACACACACACACACACACACACACACACACACACACACACATATATATATATATATATATATATATATATATATATATATATATAATATATATATATATATATATATATATATAATGTATACATACACACACACAGACACACACACACACATGCACACACACACACACACACACACACACACACACACACACACACACACACACACACACACACATATATATATATATATATATATATATATATATATATATATTAATATATATGTGTGTGTGTGTGTGTGTGTGTGTGTGTGTGTGTTGTGTGTGTGTGTGTGTGTGTGTGTGTGTGCATGTGTGTGTGTATGTGTGTGTGTGTGTGTATGTATACATTATATGCATATATATATATATATATATATATATATATATATATATATATATATATATATATATATATATATATATATATATAATATATATATATGCACGCATGCAGACATGCAGACATTTATACATTCATGCATACATACAAGTGTGTATGTGAATGTACGTATCTGAAACAACATCCCCACAATAATCCGACATGTACACATATATAACGAGATCCAGCCCCCTCCCCTCCCCCCCCCCCTCCCCCCTACCCCCTCCCCCCTCCCCCTCCCCCTCCCCCCGCCCACCCAACGCTCCCCCTATCATCAAATGCAAATTCAAGTTTATTATTGGAAGTCCAGGTTAAGAGTCCTCTGCTGAGGTGATTATCCGATAACAAGTTACGGAACTTCTCTCATTAACAGGAAACACAAGAAGAGGTTTGGGAGACTTAGAGACAACTATGGACGAAATATTCACCCGTTTATGGACTGCGGTAAGTTCGTTCTGATTACTGCTTTGTTGTTGTTGTTATTGTTGTTGTTTGTGATTATGATTATCATCATTATTATTATATTATTATTATTATCATTATTATCATTATTGTTAATATTATTGATTTATTGTTATTGTTATTATCATTATTGTTAATTTGTTATTATCATTATTGTTAATGTTATTGTTATTATCATTATTGTTAATGTTATTGTTATTATCATTATTGTTAATGTTATTGTTATTATCATTATTGTTAATGTTATTGTGATTATCATAATCGTTTTCATTGTTATTTATTATCATTATTATCATTACTATATCACTATCATTATCTCTGTTACCATCGTAACTTTTATTTTTATCATTATTATTATTATCGTTATTATCATTACAGTCATTTTATTGTTGTTATTTTTATCATTATTATTATTATTATATATTATTATCATCATTATCAATATCATTATCATTATTATCATTATTCTTATCACCATCAATATGATCATTATTATCATTACTACCGTTATTATCGTTAGCATTATCATTACTATCATCATCACTACCACTATCAGCAGAAATCATCATCATCATCATAACCTTAAACCCGACCTTTACTTACAACAAATTAATTCAGAAACGACAACCAGATCAGCCAAATTTTTTCTCTCCCTTAACCAATTTCACTTTCTTCAAAGGTCAACATATTACGTAGATTCCCAGCTGTCTCAAGTCAGTCAGTTATCCACAGCCTTGACTTGGTCTTTCGTCGAACCAACTTGTAATGCGCTGAGTTCGCCGTCCTTCTGCTATTAACAAATACTGAAAATTTTATGCCTGACCTATTGCTCTGGCTTCGATTGACCTTCACATAAGGCGAAATTGCGGAGGGGGAGCCAAGGAGAATTAGTTGTGGAGGAAAGGAATGCATTGTATGCTATATATATATATATATATATATATATATATATATTATATATAATATATATATATATATATATATAGAGAGAGAGAGAGAGAGAGAGAGAGAGAGAGAGAGAGAGAGAGAGAGAGAGAGAGAGAGAGAGAGAGAGAGAGAGAGAGAGACACACACACACACACACACACACACACACACACACACACACACACACACACACACACACACACACACACACACACACACACACACACACACACACACACACACACACACACACACACACACACACACACACACACACACACACCACACACACACACACACACACCACACACACACACACACACACACATATGTGTACATGAATGTATGTATATATTTATATAATTTCTTTCATTTCATTCTTTGTTTTTCTTTCTTGTTTGTTTGTTTCTTTTCTTTTTTCTTTCATTCTTGTTTCTCTGTTTTTTTTTTCTTTCTTTTATTTATTTTTTTCCTTTCATTATTTCTTTTTACTAAGATGCCTATTAAATCGAGTGAATTATCTGTTGGTATAGCATTAACTTCTTTTAAAAGATAATGTCGGTGTTCCAATATTCACACAACATCATCAATCTGTCAGCCTTCCTTTTTGTCAAATTAATTATTCATGATACAAGAGGATGGATGTGTCAGGCAAATGACAGAATAAGATAAATATTATTATGCAATATGATAAAGATAATTGGCGAAAGCATTGATAATTATTGTGAATTTAATAAAGAAAAACGTAATTACGAATACTGTTAAATATTTGCTTATTGCTTAGACTTGGTAAATCCTTATACGTTATTTATTTTGCAGTGTTGTTGTCATAATCATTGTTGACATTATCATAATCATTATTTATAAATCAGTATTGGTATTATCATTATCTCCTTATTACTATTATTTTTTTATTACTTATTATTTTTTTTTTTTATTATTATTTATCATTTATCTTATATTAATATTATTTTTATTATTATCATTATCATTATTATATTACTATTACTATTATTATCATTATTCATCATTTTTATTACTGTTGTCTATTTTTTATATCATCATCTTTAATATTAAGATTGTCATAATTATTATCGTCCTTATCATCATTGTTGTCATTATCATTATCGTTATTATCTCCATAACATTTATGAAATGATTAATTGATGATTTTTAAACCAAAAATTATCTAGACCACAGTTCTTCAATGATATGCGTGCGTGTATATATATATATATATATATATATATATATATATATATATATATATATATATATATATGTATATATTGATGTATGTATATATGTATAAGTGTGTATATATAAATATAAATATATATACATATATACACATACACACACAGTATATATATATATATATATATATATATATATATATATATATATATATTATATATATATATATCAGCATTAAGTGGCGACTCACTAGATATGAGCTTGCGACAGTATCACCTTGTTTTGAATCATTTTGGGAAATTATTCCTTCTGTTCACACAACACAAGAGTGAAAATACTTGGCTGATTCCTGCCGCGGTAAATGTTTTTCTTTTTTTTCTCTCGGTAATGACACATTACACTTAACTGAATTAGAATTCCAACTTAGATTTAACTCCTCCAGAGAATATTTGAAAAATTCCCCGAGAATCAGAATTAACTTCGAACCCAGAACATTGTCGAATTTTTTTTTTAATGTCTCAC
>NW_020869230.1:864093-874093 GCF_003789085.1 Penaeus vannamei | reverse complement strand
GAGGGGGTGGAAGAAGAAGGAGGAGGAGGGGTGGAAAAAGGAGGGAAGTGGAAGGAGAGGGAGAGGAAGAGATTGAAAAGAAGGGAGAGGGAAGGAGGGTAGGGGAGGTGGAAGAGTAAGGGGAGTAAGGAGGGAGAGAAGGGAAGAAGAGTGGAGGAAGTGGAAGGAGAAGGGGAGATGAAAGAAAGGGAGGGGGAGGAGGGGAGGAAACGATGGGAGGGGAAGGAAAGAAGATAAGATGAAGGAAGTAGAGAGGAGAGAGGAGAGGATGGGAAGATATAGAAGGAGAGATAGAAGGATAAGGGAAGAGAGAGAGCGAGGATAAGGGAAGGAAGAGAAAGAGGAAGGACGAAAAAGGACATGAGGAAACAGGAGATGGACGAGAGCAATAGAGAGGAGCAGAGGTGAAGAGGGAGGAAAGGAGAGGGGAGAAAGTAGGAGAAGAAGGACGAATAAAAGGGGAAGATGGATAAAAGGGGTGATATAGGAAAAGAAAAGGGAGAAGCGAGGAGGATAAGAAGGAAGAAAAGAGGAGAGAGGAGAAGGGGAGACAGCATCATAATTGTTAAAGGAGGGAAGTGACAAGAAAGGAAAGAGGAAGAAGAAAAAAATACAGGAACTAAAAAATAATGGAGGAAGAGATGAGATTAATGATAATAATAATAAAATAAAAAACATAATAAAAAATTAATAAATGAATAAAAAGAGGCGGAAATGAATCAGGAAGAAACAAGATATAAAAAAGAAGAAAAAGAGAAAGTAGGAGCAAAGGAAGGACGGGGAGAGAGGAGGCACAAAATAAGAACACAGTTACCTCCTTCCGCTGAGTGTAATAACTGTGAAAGCTTAACAGTTTCTCCTCATTTCCCTCTCGTCTTCGTTACGGTAATTGGGTTTTGAAAGAATCAACAGACAGGGAACGAGAGAGAGAGAAAGAGAATAAGAGAGGGAAAGAGAGAGAAAGAGAGAGAGAGAGAAGAGAGAGGAGAGAGAATAGAGGAGAGAGAAAGGAGAGAGAGGTGGGAGAGAGAAAGAGAGAGAGAGGAGAGGGGGGAGGGGAGAAGAGAGAGAGAGAGAGAGAGGAGAGAGGGAGAGATTAGAGAGATAGATAGATAGAGAGAGAGAGACATAATGCTGGACAAGAGATGAAGCTGTGAGAAATAAAGAGAGAGAAGAAAGAAGAAAGAAAAAAAAAACCCAACCCATTTGACTTCAAAAAAAAAAAAAAAAAAAAGGAAAAAAAAAATCCCGTCACAGGAGATTCCCCGGCCCTGAATCCCGACTCCGAGGCAGAAAATATGCAACGGGCAAGCAAGATGAAGCAATCGGTCCTCTGTCCAAGTCCGCGGAAGAACTGACGTCAATGATTTTTATTTCGAGATTGGAGGAGGAGGTCGATGCGTCGCCGAGGTGAGAGAGAGAGAGAGAGAGATAGATAGATAGATATAGATAGAGACAAATAATATCGATAGATAGATAGAGATAGATAGATAGCATGTATATCCTCGCATATCGATTGATAGATAGATAGAGACATAGCATGTATATCCTCGATATTACACATACACACACACACACACACATATATATATATATATATATATATATATATATATATATATATATATATATATATATATATATATATATATATATATATGGAAACAAGAAGACAAAGAAGAGCAGAAAGGGGAGAAGACGAAGGAGTAGAGAGGAAAGCAATGGAAACAGAGAAGATAATAAAGAAAGTAATTCGATGAGAAAAGAAAGGTAAACTGAATAAACAAAGTCGAAGAATGAGACAAGAAGAAGAGAAGAGAAGAACAAGGAAACGAAGGAGCCGAGAAGAAGCCGAGCAAAGCAAGAGGGAAGAAGAGGAGAGAAGAGAACGGATAAACATATAATTAGCATCACAAACTCTCTTCCAGAATTCGGTACGAAAAAAAAAAAGCGGAAGTTAATATAGATTTCTGGCAACTCGAGGGGGAAAATTAGAAGGCCCTTTTTCCACTCGCTTCTAATAACATTCCAAATCCTGTTTACATTAAAGCTGATGCCGAGGGTGTACTGTACGTGTTTAATTGGCCAGGCCTCGCGAGAAGCAGCGCGGACTCGAGTAATACAATGTAGCAAAAGGTATGAATGAGAACGAATATTTTCACAATACAAGAGATGTATTTGACCGGTTTCGATCATATCTCCGTCAAAAAAATGTAATACAATGTAGCAAAAGGTATGAATGAGAACGAATATTTTCACAATACAAGAGATGTATTTGACCGGTTTCGATCATATCTCCGTCAAAAAGATGTAATACAATGTAGAAAAGATATGAATGAGAACGAATATTTTCACACTATAAGAGATGTATTTGACAGGATTATATCTTCGTCAGAGATCATGTATTTCTGAGATATTGTATTACATCTTTCTGACGGAGATATGATCGAAATCGGTCAAATAAATCTCTTGTGAAGATATTCATTCTCATTCATACCTTTTCTACATTGTATTACATCTTTCTGATGGAGATATGATCGAAACCGGTCAAATACATCTCTTGTATTGTGAAGATATTCATTCTCATTCATACCTTTTCTACATTGTATTACATCTTTCTGACGGAGATATGATCGAAATCGGTCAAATAAATCTCTTGTATTGTGAAGATATTCATTCTCATTCATACCTTTTCTACTACATCTTTCATCGAAATCGGTCAAATAAATCTCTTGTGAAGATATTCATTCTCTTTCATACCTTTTCTACATTTGTCAACATGAATACGGTTCACTGAGCAATACAGAGAGAAAGAGAGAAAGAAGTGTTTGCGAAGGAAAAACAGTTTCCGAAAGAAAGGACAGTTTATGGAAGAAAGAATAATTTACGAAATAAAAAAAAACAGTTTGCGAAATAGAGAAAGAACAGTTAACGAAAGAAAGAGAAACGATTGAAAGGAAATTCTAGAAAGAGTGTTTTTACGAATAAAAAAATAGTTTTCGAGAGAGAGAACATTTTAGGAAAGAAAGAACAGTTTTCAAAAGGAAAAAGAATATTCTACGAATGAAAGGAAATTTTACGACAGGAAGAAGGAATATTTTACAAAAGAGAGAAAGAAAAAAAACGAATAAAAGGAACTTATGCGAAAGAGAGAAAGAACAGTTTTAAAAAGAGAGAAAGAACACCTTACATATGAGAGGAAATTATACGAAAGAGAGGAAGAACATTTTTTAAAAGGAAGAACAGATTTCAAAAGAGAGAAAGAAAATTTTACATATGAAAAGAAATTTTACGAACAAAGAACAGATTTCAAATGAGAGAAAGAACCTTTTTCTCATGAAAAGAAATTGTAGGAAATAAAAATGGTGTTTTACGAAAGAGAAAATAGTTTTCCAAAAAGAGGAAGATTTTTTTTAAGCATGAATGGAAAATTTACAAAAGAAAGAACATTTTCGAAAAGTGAAAGCACATTTTACGAAAGGAAGGACAGTTTAAAAAACGAGGAAGAAAATTTCAAGAATAAAATCAAATTTTATGCAAGGGAGGAAAAAAAAAAAACTGAAATGATATTCTATAAAAGAAGTAAAAGTAAATTTCCATGTAAGAAAATTATATGAAAGAGGAAAGGAAAATTCTAAAAAGGAAAGAAGATATGAAACAAAAGGAAAAATATACAAAAGAAATTCTACAAAAGAAAAAAAAATAACGAAAGTTAATACCATTCAGGAAAAAAAAAAAAGTTTTGCGAAAGAATAGACATTTTACGAAATCATTTCTATAATGAAATAGAACAAAGCAAATCAGATCATTAAACAAAATAACGAAAGAGAACAAGGAAACCGCTCACATGATCAGAGAAATGAAATACGATTTTTCTGATACAAATGACACGAATATTCCATTTCATAAATCTAAAAAAAAAATGAAATTATGATGAGTATTCCGATGTTAAGTCAAGAAAAAAATCGACACTTGTAGTTTATTAACGAGGAAGCACAAGGCAATTTTGCAGTTAATGGAATAATTTATGAATAAGTCCAGAATTTGAAATTATATTAACTTTGCTGGCTGGCAGACTAAGTGGAAATTAATGTATGAATAAGTTAATAATAGATATGATTGAGATGATAATATCTTTTATCATTATCATGATTATTATTAATGTTTATTATCCTTATCATTCTCGTTGTTGTTTTGTTGTTATCATTGTTAATGCTAATATTGTGATTATTATCATTATTGTTATAATTATCGTTGTCATTATTATAACTGTGATTATCACTTTCATTATCATCATTATCATTATTATTATTATTATATCAGTCTAAATATATTTTTCACACTTGTTATTATCATTATAATCGTCATTATATCATCATCATCATCGTTATCATCATTATTCCCATTATTACTACTATTATCAGCATCATTATTATCATTATTATTATTATTAATATTATTACTATCATTCATATCATCATATCATCATCATTCATCATCATCATCATCATCATCATCATCATCATTGGTAATAATTATAAAGATAATAGTAGTTGTAATAATAGAAGCAATATTTCCATCATCATCACCATCATTATGATCATCATTGTCAATGTGGTCCATATATACACTGACATGTTTTATTTCACCATAATGATGCTTAACATTTGTGGAATTCATGATGAACAGATTGCAACAGGAACAACGAAGGGAAGGGCAAGAAAACACACGAATATACTGAAGACCTTTTCGCTAATGCTTCATCAGGGCATTAGCGAAAAGGCCTTCGGTATATTCGTGTGTTTTCTTGTCCTTCCCTTCGTTGTTCCTGTTGCATGCTTAACATTATAATTATCTCTCATATATTTAATTCCCACTTCTCTAATAGTCACACACGTCCTTCGATCCTTCTCAGAAACGCATATCTATTTCCAACGTTATTTCATAGACCTTCGTTATCCAAATATTGCCTATTTAACCCTTTATTACCTTCTTTTACCGTCTCGTACCCCCTCCCCCCTCCCCCGTCCACCATGGCTAAACAAAAAGTGTTATAATGCAAATAATATACTAATTATGAAACGACTGCATTGCAGGAGTGTTGGTCAATGAATTCGAATTTAATACACGAATAGAAAAGATGATTTAATATCAAAATGCTTTAAAAATACACAAAGACTGCATTACAGGAGTGTTGGTCAACAACTTCGAATTTAATAAACGAGTAGAAATGATGATTTAATAACAAAATGCTTTAAAAAGACACAACTTAATGTTTGTTCACGTACCCCTATGGTCTATGTAGCGTACCAGTCTGGACAATAGTGCCACAGACTACGGACCGAGGCATGTACACCCAGAAGTAATGTCTCTGTACCGCTCTCTATCCACTTCCGACGTCAATATCAATCTCAATTTCAAAGTCAGGCCAGATAAGGTCGGATGGCACATTACCTAATGGATCTGTCATCACATTGTCATGGGGGATGTCATGGACGAAGCGAGAGACAGTGACAGGTGTTGTGTGTGGGTTGGCCCTTGATGAAGTGGGTTTATTGTGGCCGTTGCAGGAAAAAATGGATCATTGATTGAATAAGTTTAGTTTGGATGGATAGATGAGGATTTTTTTTTTATCTTTTTCTCTTTTTAATAAAGTGGTATATTGGGTTTCAGGTTTTTGGGCCTTCGAGAATGATCTGGATGTTAACTGGAGAGGGGTAAATGTGGTGAATGTATATATCCACTTATTTTTTTTTATTTCATTTATATAACCACTTCTATTTCTTTATTATTATTAATACTTTCTTTGACTGCATCTATATATATTCTATCAACCCTTCTTTATTACCCTTATGCTCAATCATATATCCACACTTTAACAATATATATTTTTATCTTTTTATTTATCTTTTTCTATCGTTACTATTTTTTCATTATATTTTTTTTTCTCGATTGTCAGTATCAATTTATCCGGAATAATCCACTTACACCTTCATGTGTCATTTTGAACTTCAATTTTGGCAAATGAACTTAAGTTGATCTTTTATATTACACGATTCGCTACACGCTTAGACCGAATGGAATTACTAAATATGGAAAAGAACAATCTTTCTTAGTATATTATCGTCTGTTATCGTTATTACAGTATTATCACCGATTTCATTTATACGCTTTTATTCTCTGTTATCATTACCGCATTATACGCTTTTATTGTCATTAATTAATTTATTTATTTATTTTTTTTATTAATGTTAGGGAAGGAGTTTTCGTAGTAATAATAAATGTGAATAAACTAGTGTAAAATTCAGTAAATATGGTGGCTTTTCGGTTTTTATTCGTGTGCGTCAAGTTCCCTTTTTTTTTTTGATATTTTTTTTTTTTTATATTTTTGTTTTTGATATCTTTTTCTGCCTTCGTTGTTGTTCGTTCGCCTTTGTAAATATTTTTCCCCATGTTTCCTTTTTATTTTTTTTTTCCATTTCTTTTCTTTTGTTTCCTCTTCCCCTGGTCTGCTGTGCTCTTCTCTTCTCTCTTTCTTTCTCCGTTTCCTCTACTCTCTTTTTTCTCTCTCTCTACTCTTCTTTCTTTCTCGTTTCCTCTACTCTCTTTTTTCTCTCTCTCCCCTCCCTTCTCCTCTTTTTCCCCCCAGATTTTTTTGTCTTCTTTTTCCCCGTTTTTCTTTCACCTTCCTCTCTTCCTCCTCTTCCTCCCTTCTTCTTTCTTTCTTGCTCCTCCTCCTCTTTTTCCCCCTAATTTTTATTCTCTCCTCTTTCTCCTTTCTTTTTTTCTTTTTTTTTTTTCTTTTGTTTACCTCCCCTCCCTCTCCTCCTCTTTCTCCTTACTATTTCTTCTTCCTCACCTCCTCTTCCTCCCACAGCTCCTCACCTCCTCTTTCTCCCTCCAGATGTTTTTCTTCCTCTTCCTCTTGTTCTCCCTCCCGTTTTAATTTTTTCTCTCTCTCTCTCTCTCCTCTTTCACCCCCACAGATTTTTTCTCCCTTTCCTTTCCTACTATCTCTCTCTCTCTCTCTCTCTCTCTCTCTCTCTCTCTCTCTCTCTCTCCTCTCTCTCTCTCTCTCTCTCTCTCTCTCTCTCTCTCTCTCTCTCTCTCTCTCTCTTCTCTCTCTCTCTTCCTCAGGATTAAGGATGATGCAACCACAATTAAGTCTTGCAATACCACAGTTCGCTCTCTTTCACATGTTAATCACCCGTGGATGTCAGTAGAGAGGTCAAGTCGGAAACATATTGATCTCCACCGATAGCTGTTTGTGGGAATTTGTGTGCGTGTGTGTGTGTGTGTGTGTGTGTGTGTGTGTGTGTGTTTTTGTGTGTGTGTATGTGGTGTTAATATATATATATATATATATATATATATATATATATATATATATATATATATATAGAGAGAGAGAGAGAGAGAGAGGAGAGAGAGAGAGAGAGAGAGAGAGAGAGACAGAGAGACAGACAGACAGACAGATAGACAGACAGACAGACACAGACAGACAGACAGACAGACAGACAGACAGACAGATAGAGATAGATAGATAGATAGATAGATAGATAGACATATAGATAGATAGATATAGATATATAGATATAAACGAAAAAAGATAAACAAATTCGCCTTTCAAATAGTGGATATATTTACTTGACAATATGTTTGTTAAAAAAAAAGATCCTCTCAAAGTGATTTCAATTAATTAGCAAACGAGCTTGAAAAAAAAAGGAAAATAAATGAAAAGAAAAGAAAAAGAAAATAAAATGGTGATGAAATTGTTGCGTCAAGACATGTTTTATGAAAATGTTGTAATGAATAACAGTAATAGTCATAGTGGAGAGGAAGAAGAAGAAAGAAGGTGAAAAAGAAGATGAAGAATGAGAAGAAGAAGAAGAAGAAGAAGATGATGAAAAGGAAGAAGAAAGAAGAAGATGAAAAAAGGAGATGAAGAATGAGATGAAGAATGAGAAGATGAAGAAGATGAAAAAGGAGAGAAGAAGAAAGAAGAAAAAAAGAATGAAAAAGGAGATGAAGAAGAAGAGAAAAAAGAAGAAGAAATAAGATAAAAAGAAGGAGAAGAAGAAAAAGAAGAGGAAGAAGGAGAAAGATGAAAAAGAAAGAAAGAAAAAAAGAAGGGGACGAAGAAGAAGCAGTAGTAGAAGTAAAAGAAGAGGAGGAAGAAAAGGAAAAAAATAAATTGAATAAAAGAAAATGAAGAAGACCAGTAATCACTAAACTAAATATAACAATAAACCGTATAAAAAAAAAGACAAATAGCTCTCAGCCTCTCTTTGATTCCCCACTTTCTTTTATTAGATGTTACAGCCGTGGCCATTAATCAAAACATTAATTAAATCAAGCAGAGGAGCAGGTCAACATTGCAAGGGTTTCAGTGGCAATAAGAAGAGAAAATGTCTTATGTTTGCACAGAGAATGTTGGTTAGTGTCTGATTTTTATCATTTGAAAGCCTGAGAAGTAAGGAGAATTTGAGAGAAGAGAGAGAGGGAGGGAGGGGGGGGAGAGGGGGGAGGGAGGGAGGGAGGAGGAGGGAGGGAGGGAGGAGAGGAAAGAGAGAAGAGAGAGAGAGGGGAGGGAGAGAGAGAGAGAGAGAGAGAGAGAGAGAGGAAGGGAGAGAGAAAAGAGATGATAGAAAGAAAAACGAAAAAAAGAGAGAAGAGAGGAATAAATATATATAGAGAGAGAGATGGTGAAATTTAAAAAAAAAAAAAGACGAAATTGACGAGTGTTGGTAAGTACCTGGAATTAAATCAAAAGCGGTTCTTAGTGAACATAAACCACTTAATATGCAAGAACTCAAAAGCCTACTTACCTCTCATTCTACGAAAAGATACTCACCGCTTCTAATTTTAGCGACAGATCTAGATTAGTTCAAGAAAAGGGACGACCACTTCTTCATCACTTAGCGAAAAAAATATTTATACAGGGCAAGTGGATACAACTTTGGCGCTACGGTTACAATCTGGCTTTATATATTAAGTTATTTTCCACCTAGTACTTTCAAGATATAATCCTTTTTACTAAGTGTCATAATTGGCAATCCGTGGATGCAAATCTGCTTGTCAATAGAGCCCTTGGCAGACTGAGGAAGAAAAGCAATTGCAACTTTACTACCTATAGAGGCGATATCCAGTGAATTCAGTAGAGAAATAGATCTTTACATTTTGATAGACATTTACTGTACCTGTGTTTTATCTTTCTTTCTTTTCTTTTCTTTCTTTCTTTGCAGTTTCTTCTGGGCTCTTTTGTCAATAGGTTCATGAAATCTCGTATAACAAGTGAGCTTTATTGGTACTAAACACCAAACACGTCTCTCTCTTCTCTCTCTCTCCTCTCCTCTCTCCCTCTCTCCCTCTCTCCCTCTCTCCTCTCTCTCTCTCTCTCTCTCTCTCCTCTCTCTCTCTCTCTCTCTCTCTCTCTCTCTCTCTCTCTCTCTCTCTCTCTCTCTCTCTCTCTCTCTCTCTCTCGCTCTCTCTTCTCTCTCTCTCTCTGTCTCTCTCTCTCTCTCTCCCTCTCCCTCTCTCCTCTCCCTCTCCCTCTCTCTCTCTCCCTCTCCCTCTCCCTCTCCCTCTCCCTCTCCCTCCTCTCTCTCTTTCTCTTTCTCTCTCTCTGGCTGAGGGGGTTGGTGGCAGCATGGAATGTCCTAGGGACCATGACTATAAAATTGGACAGTAAAATACAGGGCTTACAAGTGAAGCAAATTACATTCAGACATGGACACAGGTGGCATACATACATTGTACTATAAGTAAGTAATTACAGAGCAATACATTTAACAGATCACTTTATACAGAGTCGTAGCCACTTTTCAATCTACACACAGTTATTGATTGAAATTTTGTAGGCCTATGTACGTTGCTCTTGCGCTGTGGATTACTTGATCAGTAATAAGGATGATAATTATCATGTAATGATAATGATAAAAGTGAAAAAAAAAACAATGATAACGACAGACTTGATCAGTAATAAGGATGATAATTATCA
>NW_020869230.1:829093-831593 GCF_003789085.1 Penaeus vannamei | reverse complement strand
CAAGCACACACAGTACACACACACACACATACACACACAACCCCCCCCACACCAACACACAGCACAACCCCCTGCTCCCCCCCACACACAAAAACACAAACCCCCCCACTCCGACCCCCCCCCACACACACAAAACCCCCTCTCCCGCCTCATCCGCCCACCACACAGACGAGCCGCAGCAACATGGCACAAGATCAAGGTTGCATGTAGTAACGGTGGTTAGTCATACATCGGAGGACCACATGACTGCAGTGATGATGAGAGAGAGAGAGAGAGAGAGAGAAGAAAGAGAGAGAGGAGAGAGAGAGAGAGAGAGAGAGAGAGAGAGAGAAGAGAGAGAGAGAGAGAGAGAGGAGAGAGAGAGAGAGAGAGGAGAGAGAGGAGAGGAGGGGGGGGGGGAAGGAGGGATAAGGAGAGGGAGGGAGGGAGAGAGAGAGAGGAGAGAGAGAGAGAGAGATGAGAGAGAGAGAGGAGAGAGAGAAGAGGAGAGAGAGAAGAGAGAGAGAGAGAGAGAGAGAGAGAGAGAGGGAGAGGGAGAGAGAGAGAGAGAGGAAAGGAGAGAGAGAGAGAGAGAGAGAGGAGAGAGAGAGAGAGAGAGAGAGAGAGAGGAGAGAGAAGAAGAGAGAGAGAGAGAGAGAGGGAGAAGGGGAGGGAGAGAGGGAGGGACGGGAGGGAGGGGAGGGAGGGGAGGGAGGGAGGGGGAGGGAGAGAGGGAGAGGAGAGGGAGAGGGAGAGGGAGGAAGACGAGGGAGGGAGGGTGGGGGGAGGATGGGGAGGGAGGGAGAGAGAGGGAGAGAGGGAGGGGGAGAGGGGAGGGAAGAGGGAGGGAGAAGGGAGAGGAGGGAGAGGGATGGGGGGAAGGGTAGAGGAGAGGAAGGGAAGGATGAGGGGAGGGAGGGGAGAAGAGAAGACAAACGCACACATAGACAGAGAGATCAGAAAGGAGAAAAATAAAAAGAGAGACACACAAAACAGAAAAGAAAAGAAAAAGAAAAAAAACAACAACATCAAAAATCACCCCAAAAGTACGCCCAAAGAACCTAAGAAGAGTCACAACCAAACGCAAAAGTTACTTCTCCCTCCCTCTCCTCCCCTTCTCCCCTCTCCGCCACATTCTGTCTAAGCCCGTTCCCCTAAGCCCCTCTACCCTCGGCCCTTTCCCCGCCCCTCCGGCTCCTCTCGCTTCCTCCCACCCTCCTCCCCTACCCTCCTGCCCCCGATCTCCTCCCCCTCCCTAGCCCCCTCGTACGCCGCCACCTCCTCCCAGCCTTCTGCCTTCCCCTCGCCGCCCAGCCATCCTCCCCTTCCCGCACGGCCTCCTCCGCTCCGTCCCGTCGCCCTCCTATACCTCCCTTCCCCCCTATCCCCTCTCCCCCTTCCCCTCCCACGGTACTCCGCACCCTCCCCTCCCCTTCGCTCCCATCTCCACCCAAAAGCCACCCCCTCCACTGCCAACCTCCGCGTAAATGCATGCCAGGTTCCCGGAAAGGTCGGCGCTGGCTTTCTCCGCGGCGGGTCACAGGTCCGTTGGCTGGCTCTCGCTTCCGTGCATGGCATCACGTCCAGGGGCTGTCTGGATGGCGGTATGATGGGCGGGGAGCTTTGGGGGGGGAGAGGGAAGAGGGAGAGGGGGAGGGAGGGGAGAAGGGAGGGGGAAGGAGAGGGGGAGAGGGAAGGAGAAGGAGAAGGGGTAGGGGGAGAGGGAGAGGGGAGGGATAAAGGGGGAGGGAGGTAGGAGGAAGGGTGAGACGTGGGGGGGGAAAGAGGGGGGAAAGGAAGAGGAAAATATAGAGGGGGAGAGAGGGAAGGAAGAGGGAGGGAGAGGGGGTAGGGGGAGAGGGAGAGGGAAGGAGAAAGGAGGGGGAGGGATGGGGGAAGGAGGGAAGAAGTTTCTATTACTTTTTTTTTGTCTTGTTTTTGTTTTGTGTGGTTCGTTGTTTAACTTGCTATTTTTTTTTCTCGCGCTTTCTGCCCGTCTCTCTCTGCTCTCTCTCGTCTCTCTCTCGTCGCTGTCCGTCGGTTCTCTCTTCTCGTCTCCATCTGCTCTCCGTCTCTCTCTCTGCTCTCTTCTCTGTCGCCGTGCTCTCTCTCTCCTCTTCGCCCTCTCTCGTTTCTCTTTTCTGCTTTCTCTCCCTTCTCTCTAAGTCTGCCCTGGCCCTCCCGTCCTGCTTTCATTCCCCCTCCCTCGCCTCCCTCTGTTCTGAAAAAACTTATTAATAGACGAAAGAATAATAATAACAATAATGATGATGATAAACTAAACTATAGAAGCAATGAATGGTGATAAAATTGATTATAAAACATGAATAAAAATTAATGGTAATGATGATAAGATCATGGTAATATATAACGGATGAGAATGATGATAAAGATGATGATGAATGATGAATATGATAATATGATGATAATATGGATGATGATTGATGATGATAATGATGATGATGATGGTGATGATGACGGATGATGATGATAATGATGAATAATGATGATGTGATGATGA
>NW_020869230.1:821593-824093 GCF_003789085.1 Penaeus vannamei | reverse complement strand
AGAGAGAGAGAGAGAGAGAGAGAGAGAGAGAGAACAGACAGACAGACAGACAGACAGACAGACAAACAGATGAGGAAGTAAGAACTGTAAAGGAAAATTATTGTAAACGGTGAACGAAAGGAGTGGAAGAAACAGTTAAAAAAGGGATATGAATATTAGTGATATTAATAATGAAGTCAATATAAAGTAATAGCGATGATGATGCTAAAATAGTACCGGGATAATAATAATAATAAAATAGTGGCTAGCACCCTAATGCCAATAGCTATGATGCTAACATAATGATGATAATGATGAATAACAGAATTAAACATAAAAATTATGAATACTATTGATGATAATAGCAAGAATGATAATGCTGATTAATGATAAGAATAAGAATAGTGATATAATAGTTTTGGAGATAAGCAAATGATGATCTAATTTGGAATAAAGAATTTTATCAGATCTAACAAATTTTAACTGTTTTTTTCACGTATAATGAGAGGATATAGTGAAGATGGTGAATGTGATGATTAATAGTAGTGGTGATGGTATAGTGAATGATCTATCGATGTTATGGTGGTAAAATAGTGAGTGGGTGATAGCCTTAATGATGATGATAGTGATGATAGTGGTGAGGGTGACGAAGACAGTGATGGTGATTGATGATGATAAGATGCTGGCTGATTATGATAATAATGATAGTGATGATAATGGTGAAGATAGTGAAGGTGATGATGCTCATAATGAAAGTGATGAGAGGTATTGAAGTTAGTAAACATGAATAATGATGTCAGTGGTGTGATGGTGAATACTGACTATGATAGGGATGATAGTGACAACAATTATGGTGACTAAGAAGGACGATTATACCAACATACCAGTGATGACGAATATAAATAAATAACAGGAATGATAGTGATAAAAAAAATTGACAAGAAAATAAAGATAACATTAAACAATAATTGAAAGAATGACAGAAAAGTAAGATACTTTAAAACAACGAATTAAATTAATGATTAATCTTTATTAATTCCTCACTCCAGCCCGCGACCCCGCTCCTCCCCAAACCCCCCTCCTATCCCCGGTCTTTCACCTTTACGCAACCCTGACATAACGGCCAAACCTTCCCTTTTGGCACTAATGAAACTTTGTGCAAAACTCTGGCTCTGCCATATTAACTGTTTTTTCCTTCGTAATTATGATTTATGTATGAATAATCTTTATATCTTCCTTGGTTTTCATGTTTTGTTCATGTAATTGTTTTTTATATAAAGGTATGTGATTTTATTTTCTCTACTATGTAAAAAAAGCAATGCGATTTAGTGGTCGTGACGAGTGACGTTGTGGAAGTCCGGATATTTTGAACGTGTAGATGGCTCTTCTCTCTCTCGTCTGTCTCTGTGTCTGTCTGTCCTCTCTCTCTCTCTCTGTTCTCTCGTCTTCTCTCTCTCTCTCTGGTCTCTCTCTCTCTCTTCTGTGTGTGTGTGTGTGTGTGTGTTAGTGTGTGTGTGTGTTGTGAGGTGTATCCCATCTCCTATCTATATCTTTTTCTCTATCTTTTCGTATATCCGCCCCTGTCTTCCCCCCCCTCCCTCAACAACAACCCCCTTTTCCCTGCCCCACCCCCCAATACACTCCCCTTCCGCAACACACATATCCCTGCAACCGCCCTCCCCACCCTCCTTGCAACAGACACACCATTCCTACCCACACACACCCACACCACACACACACACACACACACACACTTCACACCACCCGGGCTCATGGCATACACACACACACACACACACACGACACACACAAGCGCGGCTCGTGGTCGTTGCACACACCATCCCCCTTCCCTTTTGCCAGCCCAAACCCTACACACCTGCACACAGGCACACAGAAGCACCAACCACAACAACACATACACAACACACGCACGCACACACACAGTACCACACACACACACACACACACACACACACACACAACACACACACACACACACACCACACAGCACAAACACACACAAGGCGCAACACCCACACAACACACACACACATCACACACACACCACACACACACACACACACACGCGCACAGGTGCAAGTCGGAGACGCATCTGTTGCGGTCAGGCACTCGCTCAGTGGTCAGACTTTTTGAAATGTTTGTGTTTGTTTGTGTTGGGATGTTGTTGTTTTTGTTAGTAGTTGTTGTTGTTGTTATTTAAGTTATGCTGTTAATTATGTTGTTTTGTTAATTATTTTGTTATTGTTAATTATTTTGTATTGTTAATTATGTTGTTATTGTTAATTATGTTGTTAATATTAATTAATTTTGTTATTGGTTTAATTATGTTGTTAATGGTTATAATGTTGTTAATGTTAATTATGTTGTTATTGTTAATTATGGTTGTTAATGTTAATTATGTTGTTATTGTTGATATACTGTTAATGATGTTACGTTTTGTTGTTTAGTTCGTGTTGTTATTATTAGTGTTACTGCTGTTATTATTATTATTGTTGGTGTT
>NW_020869230.1:810341-812841 GCF_003789085.1 Penaeus vannamei | reverse complement strand
ATAAGATACTACAGCTACTACTATAACAACAACAATAATGATAAATTGATGATGATAATAATAATATCAATAATGCAAATGTTTATTTTCATTATCATTATTATTATCAATATGGCAATGATAATAGTAACAATGACAATGACAATAATGGCAACATTGCATTATACAGACTACCATTTCCTTGGTAGTGCTTGGAACATTTTTCAGGCATTAAGCTTCCGGTTGCTTCGAAGCGACTGCAGTTAATTGTGCCTTTATGTCGATACTGAAGAAGAAAAAAATGAGAGAGCATCAGTATCATTAAAGATGATTTTACTATAAGGGTTACTGATAGCAAGGAGTTTCCGTTGGAGCTACTACAACAATTTCTACTACTGGTACTAATATTACTTCGGTTATCTTTTCCACTAACCCAACCCATTTTGTCACTTCTGTTCCTGCTGCTACTACGAATGAATCACCTAAATTCATATAAACGCTGAAAGTATACGTTATCTCCTGACCCTTTGTATCGACTTCACCTTCGGTGTCATTAAAAGGGGCGTGATCAGCCATTAGCAGGGGTGACGATCCATCTGCGGCGACAGGCTTGACGTGATATCCTGAGATAGTGTTAAGTGCCTAACAAATTCTAGCCAGTGAGGCATCGAGTGTCATTGATTTTTGCTCAAGTGATGGATGTTGAGAGCCTCGCTGAGATGAGGTTGGCAGGAGGATGTTCGTGTCTCGGAAGTGAAGGTGATTGAAGAAAAAAAGAAATCTGTCTTCGCATACGGGTATTAGTACTGGCAGCATGCAATGAGACGCTACTTTTTTCCCGCTCACTGACGCCCTGTGTGGTCTTGGGAACGGACGTAGTGAAGAAGGATCTTTTTTCTTTCCCTTTGCTGGTAAATTTATTCTATTAATTTTTATTTTATTTACTTATCGATACATGTAATTATCTCATAATTGTAAGGACAAACTTTTGCGGCAACTTGCATCGAGGGAAATTGTACAATTCATTCATACAGAAATGAGTTTGCTGAAGTTGGGAGATTTTCCGAGCTATTTTTAATCAGAGGTTACTGACCTTGACGAATGCTCCAGGCCAACATTTCAGCCCTGATGCGGTTCCTTCAGACGTGTGATGGGAAATGTAAGCAAATTTGTATAATGGCATCGCAGTAATGACGAGCATTTCATTTTTATGCCTTAGACTAGCAAATGGCACACCGCTGGGCCATGGGCTGGTTCTCAGGTGGGTCATGGGTGTTCTACCTGTTCTTTGCCCCGGGGCCCTGGCCGACTGACGGCGGCCCTGTATATATATGTATATATATATATATATATATATATATATATATATATATATATATATATATATATATATATATATGTATACACACACACACACACACACACACACACACACACACACACACACACACACACACACACACACACACACACACACACATGTATGTGTGTGTGTGTGCTTACACAAATGGACATATAGGAACATAAATAAATAGATTCATTGGTTTATATGTATAAAAGTGTGTCTGTCAATGCATCGGCAGTGTTGCCCGCCCATAATGCATCTCCCGCCGCGTGAAAGACAGAAAGAGAATTCAAAGAAATCGCGAAATCTAGAAGCTACGCCTTTAGAGTGCTTTTGGACAGACGTCACAGTTTTCCCTTCTTTTTTGGGCACGTGATATGCTGCCTTTCATTTCATTAACATTACAATTCATTAAAAACTAAAATTCGTGTGGTAAATTCTTTCTCTATATAAATATGCACATATTTAATGCAGGGATTATAGTGGAGTATAATGAAAGTGACCTCTTTTTTTACATTCTAAATACTCCCCAGGTATGCTTGCATTGTTTATTGGACACAGAAATATTGTGGCAATTCGGTTGTCCTGTTTGGAGATTAACATGGGGTGAATTTCAGAGGGGGGGGGGGGGAGATCAGACCCATATCCCCTCTCTCTGTCCAATGTATGTGGGGGGGGGGGTAAGGTAGGGGTGCTTCTTGAGCTGAAACTACTGTCGTGATTGTACATAACGGTGCACATATACAGTACTGGGCATATGTATTTCTCAATATACACCCATTCATTTACACACGGACATATGTACAAACATATGTATGTACATACATGTGTATGTGTAATTTTTATTTATATGTATGTGTGTACATATGTATGTATGTGTGTATGTAAGTATGTATGCATGTATGTAGGCACATAGATTTGTTCATGGGAAGGAACATGGCCATATTCTGTATAGGTCGCAGCGATCGAAACAAAACTAAATCAAAGAGGTGAAAGCAAGAGAATTTTATTATGCCATTGAAGCTCAAACTGGACTTGCTTTGTGCTCCAGCAAACAACAACTGTAAAAGCTAAGATGTTTTTGTTGTTATTAACTCGTGCAATCAGATAAATAGCTGGCGATTAAAAGTTTATAGCCTAGAAGAGTATGCAGTGGTGTGTGCTAGTGTAATTTAT
>NW_020869230.1:790140-795817 GCF_003789085.1 Penaeus vannamei | reverse complement strand
TGCGTTTGTTGGCAGTGCTTCAGACCTAGGCAGTGTTTCTTTTTTTTTATTTTTGATGTTTGGTTTGCAGGCGGTTTTCATCTACGCCCCATCAGGTTTTTTTTTTTTTTCTAAAATGTTTGGTTGCAGGTTTTCGTTAGGCAGGCTGTTTTTTTTTAAGTTTGGTTGCAGGCTCTGTTTTTCTAGCAGGCTGTTTTGTTTTTTTTAAGTTTGGCTGCAGGTTTGTCTGGTAGGCAGGCTTCCGTTTTTTTTTTTTTTTTGTAATGTTTTTAATGGTTGCAGCGTCTCTGTAGGCAGGCTGTTTTTTTTTTTTTCTGTTTTAATGTTTGTTGCAGGTGCTTTCTTAGGCAGCTTGTTTTCTGTTTTTTTTTTTTTCTGACACATGTTATGGGTATGCAGGTCTTCTTAGGCAGGCTCGTTGTTTTTTTTTTTGTTTTTAAATGTATTGGTTGCAGGGTCTGGTCTTAGGCAAGGCTGTTCTGTTTCGGTTTTTCTTTTTAATGTTGGTTCGCAAGGTTTTCTAGGCAGGCGTGTCTTTTTTTTTTTTTATTTGTTTTACAGTTTCCGGCAGATTGCAGGTTTTTCTTACGGCCGAGGCTGTTTTTTTTTTTTGTTAATGTTCTGCGTTGCAGGGTTATTCTTAGGCAGGCTGTGTTTTTTTCTTTTTTTTTTTTTTATTTTTTTTTTTAATGTTTGGTTGCAGGTTCCCTAGCGGGCCCTGTTTTTTTTTTTTTCTGATGTTTGGTTGCACAGTCAGGCAGGCTGTTTTTTTATTGTTTGGCTTGGGCGAGTTTCTTAGGCAGGCTGTTTTTTTTTTTTTGTTTTGATGTTTGGTTGCCAGGGTTTTCTTTAGGCAGGGCTGTTTTTTTCGTGTAAATGTTGGTGTGGGCAAAAAAGGTCTCTCGTCTTAGCAGGCTGTTTTTTTTTTTTTAGATGTTTTAAGTGCAGTTTCTTAGGGCAGGCTTTTTTTTTTTTTTTTTGGTGTATGGTTTGGGTTGCAGCGTTTCTTAGGCAGGCCTGCGTTTTTTTTTTTTTATATTGTTTGGTGCAGGTCTTCTATTATGAGCAGCTGTTGGTTGTTTTTGTTATTTTGTTTCTTCTTTTTTAAATGTTTCGGTATGTATAGTTTCGTGTGATTATTTAGCTGCTCATTATGGTTGGGGGTATGTTGGTGTTGGTGGGTTTTGTGGGATCTGTTCTGTGATAACTGGTTTGAGGTTATAGGCGACCTTGCTATGTACTCCACGCACGTGCACTCAAACCTACATCTGCGCCTGCAAATCCTTCGTCGCAATGTTTCCGATATACTTCACACATGCAACCCCTAGCAATCTTATCTAGCCTGTCTGTATGTGAATCTATTCGGATCTCTTTTTCTATCTATCTGTCTATTCATTTATGTTACACACGGCGCTCGCCTTGCTCGCAAACACAGATATACATTAAAACCTTACATTTTTTCCACTTCCAATGGTCTCCCTAGACACTTTTCCCAATACATTCCCTTTCTATTGTGCTCCTTGTTTCAAAAGCATTTTGGTTCCCTTATTTAAACACACTCATTTAACCACTACGACAATCAGGAACACACACACACCACCGCCTACGTACACACAGCACGCAAAAACACACACACAAAACAGACACACGCACACACCCCTAAACACACACACAACAAAACCGCAGCCTACACCAGCCTACACCACACAAGCATACACATCACCACTCAACCCCCCCCCCCCCCCACACACACCCACACACACATACCACACACGCACCAAATACCGATCCACGCCTCACACATACACACAGCTCAAGCACCCCCTCCCCCCTCCCCACAGCCCCTCCAGCAGCCTCCTGTGCCTCCCATCCTCGCCAAACTTCATTCCCTTAACTCCTGTACCAGGCCCCGCTGCCGATACCCGACGTGGCTCGTGCCCCTGCTTCCCGGCCCCCTTCCCTACTGCCCCCTCCGGCCGAACCGCCACAACCACCACTGGGACGCAGGCGCCGATACTTCAATTCATCTTCCCCTTTCAACGAATGTCCACCGTTAATGGTCAGTTTCCAAGTACAGTTTACGGAAACTATTTTCCAAACAAGGGCCCCTTCATTTATCATACATAAGCCTATTAAGGTGAATGTAGGTTGCGTTATTTACCGTTAGTCTGATTAGTTTTCGTTGGGTTTAATTAACAGACGCGGAAGTGGCATAGCCTAACCTTAGATGCCATCCATCCTCATGTAATTCATCAATCATCATTAATATCATCCACCATCGACCACATCATCATCTACCTATCATCGATCAACCCGAGTGACTCTATCATCAACTTCATCATCGACCAGCCATCATCATTATCATCGTTCCAATCATCATTATCACCATCATCTATTATCATCGAATATCAGTCACCACACCATCATCCAATCATCATCGATGACACCTTCTCGCGCTCTCTACATCAGGTTCGACATCGGACCGATCATCATCAACTATCACCATCATTCATCATCATCAAGTGAACAGATCATCCACCATTATCATCATCATCATCCAATATTCATAATCATCTATTATCGATCATCCATTATCACCGCCCATCAATATCATCACCATCATTCATCTATCCATCACCAGCCCACTATCATCATCGGATATCCATCGTCAATAATCCATCATCCATTATCATCTCAATAGTCATCATTCTACCAGCATCATCAGATATTCCCCGCCGCCACCCGATCATCATCTTCATCAGTGACTAGATCATCAGCCAATTATCATCATCATCAACTATCATAATCATCATTATTAGTCATCCTCGGATCATCATCACCTTCATTAATATCATTCATCATAGCATCATTATCATCCACCACCGACTCCCTCATCATCAGATCAATCACCACCACATCATCTCATTATCATTCGTCTAATAATCATCATCAATCACGCCCCTCATCAATATCACCATTTTGTTAAAATAGTTTTATGAAAATTCGAATCAATAATTCGCATCCGCTTTCTGTCTGAAAAGATCACCTTGGTCTGGGCGGGGGACATGATATTGCCCGAAGTCCTCCAAGGCAATTTAGTTTGGCAACAA
Organism: Penaeus vannamei; assembly: GCF_003789085.1. NCBI lineage: Eukaryota > Metazoa > Arthropoda > Malacostraca > Decapoda > Penaeidae > Penaeus > Penaeus vannamei. The sequence goes on along the minus strand of NW_020869230.1, from coordinate 792,707 downwards.
GAGTGGTTCTGAAAGAGAATTCTAAGTAAAATCGAAATAAAAGTATCTCTTCTCTCTACTTCTTTTTCTCTTTCTTTCTCCCTTGCTCTCTCTCTTCTGTTCTCTGATTCTTTCTCTTTCTCTCTCTCTTCTCTCTCCTCTCTCTTCTACTCTCTCTCTCTCTCTCTGTCTCGTCTCTCCTCTCTCTCGCTCTCTCTCTCCCTCCCTCTCCTCCACGACCTCTCTCTCTCTCTGCTTTCTGTTCTCTTGTCTCTCTCCTCTGCTCTCTCTCCTTCTCTCTCTCTTCTCTCTCTCTCTCGCCTCTCTCTCTCTCTCGCTCCCTATCTCGCCCCCCCAGTCTCTCTCTCTTCTTTTCTTTCTCTTCTCTCTCTCTCTCCTCCTCTCTCTCTCTCTCTCACTCTCTCTCTCTCTCTCTCATCTCTCTCTCTCACTCTCTCTGCTCTCTCTCTCTCTTCTTCTCTCTCTCCTCTCTCTCTCTGCTCTCTCTCTCTCGCTCCCTCCCCCCCCCTCTCTCTGCTCCTCTTTTCTTTATCTACTTCGTCTTCCTCTCTCTCTGGTCGCTCCGCTCTCGGTCCCCTCCCGCTCGCCTCCCCCACCTCTCTCTCTCCTCTTCTCTCTTTCTTTCTCTGGTTCTTTTTTCTCTCTCTGCTTCTCTCTCATCTCTCTCTCTCGCTCTCTCTCTCTCTCTCTCTCTCTCCTCTCTCTCTCTCCTCTCTCTCTCTCTCTCTCTCTCCCTCCTCCTCCCTCCCTCCGCCCCCCCCCTCTCTCTCTCTTCTTTCTTTTCTTCTCTCTCTCTCTCTCTCTCTCTCTCTCTCTCTCTCTCTCTCGCTCCCTTCCTCCCTCCCTTCCCACTCTCCCTCTCTCTCTCCTCTCACACACACGAACACACACACATATATTTGTATAAATATGTATGAATGTATGTATTTATCTGTATGTATATTTCCCTATGTGTATTAGCGTATGTGTGCGTTTGCATGTGTGTCATTTACGTAACACAACGACAAACACAAGCAAACCAACAAGCAGAAACAACTACGAATAGCACTTTATGTTAGTCAAAATAACCCCCCCCCCGAAAGTAGAGAAAGAAAAGAAAAGAAAAAAAATCTCTTATTCACACGTCTTATATGAAAATACTATTAAGAATTAAAATGAAAATGTAAAGCAATAATAATAATAATAATAATAATAATAATAATAATAATAATAATGGATAATAATAATAATAATAGTAATAATAAAAAAAAACGATTGAACCATTGCCTCGTACAAGGAAATTCCCTTAAAAAAAAACAAAAACAAAAACACAAAGAAAATCCATTTCTTTGCACTTATAATAAAACAAGCGAGAAAGGATTAATGTTTAACGGTTCTATGGTGTTGAATTTTCAGGAATTCTTTGAGTGAAAAATTCAGCGAAGAAAATGGTTGAAACCTTGAATATTAAAGCAAAAGAGAAAAGGGGGAGAGGTGGTTAAAAGAATGGGAATAAATTAAGAAATAGATAGAACAGAGAAAAGGGAGAGAAAGAGGGAGAGTCATAAAGAGAGGGAGAGCGAGCGAGTAGAGAGGAGGAGAGAGAGAGGGGAGAGAGAGAGGGTGAGAGTGAGAGACAGACAGACAACAGAGAGAGAGAGAGAGAAAGAGAGAGGAGAAAGAGAGGTGAGAACAGGAGAGAGAGAGAGAGACAGAAGATAGAGAGAGAACATGAACACACGCAATATATATAAAAAAAAAAAAAAAAAAATGCTAACATATCTCTCCACCAAAGACATACTCCATAATAGTCATGGGTGTGACCACCCTATCCTATCCCCCCCCCTCCGGAATCCCCTCCCTACCCCCACCCCACCCACCATCGCGGGTCTCGCAACTACAGCTGATTCTTTTTCTTCTATTATTTCCTTTTACACGGAAATGATAAGAAAAGTAATACCGAAAAAGAGCTAATCATATATTCAGGCTTTCATTTGCATATTACATATTTCACGAAGGTTCTAATGCCGACGAACGAGAGGTTACGTGAGGAGAGGGGAGAAGGAGGAGGGGAGAGGAGAGAGGAAGAGGAGGGAAGGAGGTGGAGGGAGAGGGGGAGGAGGGAGGCGAGAGGAGAGAGGAGAGGAAGGAGGGTGAAGAGAAGAAGGAGGGATGGAGAAGAGGATGGGAGAGGAGGGAGGGGGTAGAGAGAGAGGGAGGCAGAGAGAGGAGGAGGAGGAGAAACGGATAGAAAGAGGGGTAAGGGAGAAGAGAGGGATTGGGGGGAAAGAGGAGGGGTAGGGGAAGGAGGGAGGATGGGAGATGGAAAGGGTGGGGGAATGAGAGGAGATGAGAGAGAGAGAGAGGAGAGAGAGAAGAGAGAGAGAGAGAGAGAGAGATGAGAGAGAGGAGATAGAAAAGAGAAGAGAGAGAGAGGGAAAAGCAAGGCAAAAAAGAAAAAGAAAAGAGAAAAAAAACAAAAAGAAGATAAAAGTAAAGAAAAGTATGATAAAGAGCGGGAGATAATATAAGGAAGAACCTAATGAATGAATATAGAAAAATGGAGAAAAAAAGAAGCGTTCTATCTT
>NW_020869230.1:772640-780140 GCF_003789085.1 Penaeus vannamei | reverse complement strand
CAAACACAGATTTTAGACAGGGCCGGGTAATGAGGCTGACACTAGAATTCTAGATTCAGATTTAAGGGCCGTGATCAGCGTTGGCACAGGATAAAGGGCGTGTTGAAATGGAAAGTAAATACTCTCAAAATCAATGTGTGATCATATGCAAAACAGGAGAAATATGCAAATTAAGACACAGAGGGGCGAAGCAGACCGAACTGAACTAAAGAGGATATATATATATATATATATATATATATATATATATATATATATATATATATATATATATATATATATATATATATATATATATATATATATGTATACATATATACATATATAACATATATGTAAATATGTATATATATATATATATATATATATATATATATATAATATAATATATATATATATATATATATATATATATATATATATATGTATGTATGTAATAAATATACCACATATATATTATATGTATACATATATACATATATGTAACACACACACACACACACACACACAAACATAACACATACATACACAACACACACAACACATACACATACACATACACATACACATACACATACAAATACACATACACACACACACACACACACACACACACACACACACACACAACATATATATATATATATATAATAATATACATATATAATATATATATATAATATATAAAATAATAATAATAATATTCATAAAGCTCAGACAACCAGACCCTCGCGACGAAACCCAACCGAGTTTCACTACACACCAGAAGTAACAAACAAACGGGTTTATTTGTCCCCCTGATGAAGGTTCCAGCACGAACCGAAAACGTCGCATTGATGTGCAAATATAGCTTCCATTATATTCTGTTTCATCTTTGCTTTGTATTTGGGGGATAAGCTTGAACTTGTATGTAACGTACTTTGGGATAATAGCTTTTAGTGTATGTTTTTGAGGTATGAATTTGATGTGAATTTAATGATATATAATAATAATATAATTGATAATATGGTATATTAGAATCAAATTTGATATGTATTTGAATATATCAAATCAGAATAATTGATTAGTAGTGTAGCAATATATGATATTAATTAGATATGATGTACTAATATGTAATTAGATATATTTGTATTCTATCTTTAATATCATTTAGGAATATATCTAATCCTCTTATTCATTTGCTAACTTTATAATTAGCGTTCTCTTTTCGTATACCTTTATAAGCTGGTTGATGTTTTCCTTCATTTTTTTATTGACTAATGAATATTTGACTGTCATTTGTAAGGTTTTTCCATTGGGGGCTTACAATGGAATAACAAACCTAAACCAAGATCCTTATGAAAATATACATATACATAAACACACACACACACACCCACACACCACACACACACACACACACACCAACAACCACAACACACACAACAACACACATATATCCAGCATAAAATACCATATATGCATATATTAATATATATATATTATATATATATCAACTCTTAATTATACCTCCTATTATATATTCTATATATATATAATTTACGGCTATATATATAATATATATACTATTTATATATTATATCATAATAATATACATACACTATAACTTATTATAACTGTTACTAACTACTTATATACTCTGTATACATAATATTTACTTATGTATATTATATATTTACTATATGTTTCTGTACACTATATAACTATATATATATTATATATATAAGTATACTAGCACTTTATATACCATCTGGTATATACATACACCCAATATATTATATTATATTACCTATATATATACTTATACTATATATATGTGTGTGTGTGTGGTGTGTGTGTGTGTGTGTGTGTGTGTGTGGTGTGTTGTGGGTGGTGTGTTTTAGTACGTCATTGCACAATACCTTTCGGGAATTGATTTCATAGAGAGAAAAGGATACATCAATATCTACTTATAAGCATATCTATCTATGTATCTATTTATCTATCTATCTATCTATCTGGTCTGTCCTATCTATCTATCTATATATTGAGAGATAGACAGGTACCCATACATGCATGCGCATACACATACACATGTGTGTGTACGTTTATAATTGGGTAAAATGTATGTGGCTCACTAGAAATATGTGTTAACGTAATGAATTGATGGTAACAAGAAATATAAGCATTACTTGTTATTATAGATATCACTCTTAAATAACATTAATATATTTAACGTTATTAACTTCCTTATCAGTATTCATATCTTTATTATCAGTAATATCTATATCTCTACCGCTACTAGTTTCTTTTGTGCATGCCCGTGTGTGTGCGTGTGCTTTTGTGTGTGAGTGTGTGTGTGTGTGTGTGTGTGTGTGTGTGTGTGTGTGTGTGTGTGTGTGTGTTGTGTGTGTGTGTGTTGTGTGTGTGTGTGTGTGTGTGTGTTGTGTGTGCGTGTGTGTTGTGTGTTCCGTGTGTTGTGTAGCAACGTGTTTAAATATTGAGCTTGCGAAATATTACAACTTTATCTTTCGGTCACCCACGGACATAAGAGACAGACTGTTGGTCGTTCAGGCCATATGTTGGACAAGAGCCAGTTGGGTTGTTATCAAGCATCATCTCCCTTTTTTTGTGTATTTTTTCGCTACAAAAAAAGTAGTAATCTCCCTGCAATAAAAGCGAGATGGGGAAAAATGATACGAAAAAAACAGAGGGTATTCATATGGCAATTTTGGCTTACGCGACGCATGCGCAATCGTTCCCATTGTCTTGTTTTTGTTTTGTTTTTGTATCCGACCTTTTCAGCGCTTGACACAGTGCGGCTATATTAAAATAATGTTTAAATATGTTTAAAAAGTATCTCAATGCCCTTCACCAATTAAAAAAATTAGTAAAAAATACCAAATTTCCCACAAGATAAGCCAACACGCAACATAGAGGCGGAAAGACGGTTTAAAACATGACACTCCAATGAATCTCAACGGCTGTGTCCACAACCACGTGAATCTTTTATGAAGTGTCAACAAGCGGTTCCAAGAGGGAGAGAGAAAGAGAGAAAGAAAGCTTCTTGTCCTCTTCATACCCCGGAGAACAAACAAAAAAAAGAGAGAAAAAAAAGGAAAAGAAATAAAAGAGAGAAATAAAAGGAGAAGAAAGGGAAAAAGTTAGCTCTCCTTTTGGCGCCTCGGTAAAGACTGGCCAATTACGGGATGAAAACAAGTACCCTGAAGAGGGGGAGATGGGAAGGGGAAGAGGTAGGGGGAAGGGGCGTGGGAAGTAAGGGGGAAGGGAGGAGAATAGAAGGCTATTGGAGGGGGAAAGAAACGGAGAGGAAGAGAAAGAGGGGAAGAAGAGAATAGGAGAAAGAGAGAATGAATAGAATGAAGAGAAAGAGAGGGGGGATACGAGTGAAAAAATATCATGAAAAAGAGTAATAACTGAAAATAAAATAAAGAAGAGAGAGAAGGAAAAGACAAAAACAAAAAACAATCAAAATATACGAAATATAGGAAGCTCAGAGAACGAATGAATTATAAAACAGGGATTTAAACTTTGGGGAAAAGGATGGAGAGAGGGATAAGGGAGAGGGGGAAGTGCTTAAAATGTTTTGAAGTGAAGAGACGCATACGAAGTCAACGAAAAGGAAGTAGAGGTAATGTGAGATGATGAAAATGACTTCGGTGAATGTAGGTCGTTAGGTCGTTTTAATTTGGATGTTTCTTGCTTTTTCATTACGAAGAAGTTGGGAGAATTGCCAAGAAATAGAGAGAGAAGAGGGAGGGAGAGAGAGAGAGAGAGAGAGAGAGGAGAGAGAAGAGAGAGAGAGAGGAGAGAGAGAGAGAGAGAGAGAGAGAGAGAGAGAGAGAGAGAGAGAGAGAGAGAGAGAGAGGAGAGAGAAGAGAGAGAGAGAGAGAGAGAGAGAGAGGAGAAGACAGAGAAAAAAGAGAGAGAGGACAGACAGACCAGAGAGAGAAAGAAAGAGAGAGCCAGAAAGAGAAAAAGAAAAGAAAGAGAGACAAAAAAAAAAGAACCCCAAAAAAGAAAGACCCCCCCCCAAAAAAAAAAAAAAAAAAAAACAGAGCGAAAGAAACCGAAAACGAGAGAACGTACTCCGTACAAAAAAAAAAAAAAAAAAAAAATCCGACGAAATTTAAAGGGCGAACCCGCAGCGTCCTTGACTTAGCGACCGAGAGACAGAGACAAACAAAGTTCTTTTCTTAACGACTAGCAGCGGGCGACAAGAACCGCTCCTGCAGACTAATTCACTCGTCAAAAGAGACAGCTGAGGAATGTACACATCTAATGAACGTCCGCTGCGAGGACAGACGCTTGGATGCATACACATGTGTTTAACGCACACGCGTACATGTGAACGGTATCATACACGCACACACATATATGAATGTATACGTACACTCACATACATACCACATACATAATGATTACATACTACACTACATCACTCACACACACACACACACACAACACAACACACACACACACACACACACCACACACACCACACACACACACACACACATATATATATATATATATATATATATATATATTATATATATATATATAATATATATATATATATATATATAACACACAACACCACACGCACACGTAGACACAGACACACAAAACATACGCAGACAGACACACACACACACAACACACACACCAGCACACACACACACACAACACACACACACACACACACAACAAACCCACGCACATACACCACACACATACAACACACCAAATACCACGTCACATGTCAACACACACACATAGTGGTGTTTTTTATGGGTTCTGGTTCGTGCTTGTGGAAGGGTTTTGTTGCCGGTCTTTTTTTATTTGTCTTTTTTTTTATTTCCTTGTTTTTTGGTTCTTGGCTGTACGTTATCATTCACCGCTTTTCTACTGGCCTTAATTTTTTCTTGGTGTCGTACCATCTACATGTTTTTCGTAGCACACACTGTACTTTGTCTGCGTCGTCAAAACTCGTCTTGTTCGTATTGCGACAGAACGCACACTACACAGCGAGCTGACGCGCTATATGTCGGCTTTTCTTTATCTGTTAAGATCTGAATGAGAGCCAAAAGATCGAGTTCTTGACATACATCATACATGTATTTATAAGTCTATATATGGTCTCTCTATTTTCTGCGAATAGTGACGTGGTGCTGCTCTTAGCCAGCGTAGTTTGCCGTTTTTGATTAATGTGGAGAAGTTCCATTCGGTTGTGCGGTTAGTTGAATATCACTTTTATCTCTTTATTTCTTTCTTCAGAATATCATCCATGGCGAAAAGTGGAAAGTAGACAAGTAAGGATAAATGAATAAATAAAGTAACTATATAGTATTAATGTGAGTAGATTAAATAATAAAATACATAACAATCATAAAAGATAATAGTAGAGGTTAAAATCAAACTATGTAGTTAAGGAATATGGAATAAACGAAATAGTTAATAAATAAATAGAAAAAACTAATACAGAGGAAAATGATATCTAAGTCGAACATTTAGAAAAATGAATGACTATGAAGTAAATGAGAGAGAGAGAGAGAGAGAGATCTACGGCGCCAAAGAAGACAAGTCGGATAATGAAGGAGCGGATGATGAATAAAGAACGAATCACCCATGATAAAGGAAAAGGAGATGAAAAAGAGAACAAGTAAATGCAAAAAACGAGAAATAATGAATATAAGAAAGAAGCAATACATATAGGTGTAAAACGCAGAAGAATCAAACATATTAGATAAAAGAGAAAATATGTAAATGCAGAAAGACGAAGGAGATTAGATAATAATAGATAGAAAAGAAGAAATGAAGTAATATATATAAAAAAATAATAGAAAAGGAAATAGATATAGCAATACATGGAGAGAGAATAACAGTATTGCGAATGAAGTTAAAAATCCTTACAACATGGGTGAAATCTGATAGTTAAAGTGACAGAATCGAATGAAAAAATAATGATGATCAGAGAGTTAGTTATATAGATATAGGGGGTTTTACAACAACAGTATAAAAATATAAAATGAATAGTATTGAAAATAGAGAGAGAAGGAAATCAATAGCAAATAAAAAGAATGATAAGTGAAGATAAATATAGAGATGAATAAAGGAAAATAACTGAGATGTTCTAAGTTAGAACTGAATTGTCTGTAAAGAGGGCGCGAAATAGACATGATAAAGAAGAGGGTATGGATTCATATACAATGTGCTCATAATGATAATTATTTGGCATATAGTAGCGAGCAGCGTAATTAAGGAAAATGAATGAGAAAGAGAATGAATAAGTAAAGACAAATACGAAGAATGAGTAAAGGAAAACTAAATGAGAAAAAGCTAAGGATGAATGAATTGATAAATGAAAGGAGATTAAAGAGAAGTGTAATAATAAAGAAAATTTAATTGAGAAGAGAGGAATGGATAGTTAAGTGGTATGTGATGGTTAAGACAAAATAAGAGAATGAAATACAGGAAAATAATTGAGCAAAGAGAATGAATCAAGGTAGAGAGCAACTACAAGAGAATGAATAAGGAAAAATAATGTGAGAATAGGAGAGTGAATATGAAGACATAATAGAGAATGAATAAAGAAATAATTGAGAAATAGAAGTGAAATAAATCGAAAATAAACGAAAAAGGGAATTGAATAAAGGAAAATGAATGAGAAAGAGAATGTATAAAGGGAAAAAATGAAAAAGAGAATGAATGAAGTTAAATAAACAAGAAAGAAGAATGAGAATAAATGGAAAATGAGAAGAGAATGATATATTTTATCAGGGAAAAAACTGTTAAATGAATCTTCGAAAGAGAAGATTAAAGGAAACATCGAGATGAGAGAAGAGATTGATATAAAATGAACAAATAATGAGAATGAAAGTAACATGAAAATAATGAGAAGAGAATTGATTAATATTAAGGAATAATGAATAAAAACTTGCATGAATGATTGTACAATTGTTAAAATAAAATGAAGCATGAATAACCATAGAAAGAAAAATAAAAGTAAATGAAAAATAATAAAGAATAAATACTAGCTAACCACTCCCTTCCTCTTCATTTGCCGTTTTCCTTTCGCTCTCTTTTTTTTCCTCACTTTCTGCTGCCAATTTTTTCCCGTTTTTAGCTGTCCTTCATATTCATTTTTTCTTTCTTTTTATCCCACATTCGCTATCTACAATCTATTATATCCTAACTCTTCCCCATCATTATCGGCCGTCTCCTGCTTCACCCTCCTCCATTTAATTTAAACACACTAATCCCATCCTCCCTTACCTTTAACCCCATGACATTCCCCGGTCTCAAATTCCAATCGCTCCCTCCGCCTCCCTCTCCCAGCCTCTCCTCCCCGGTTCCCCCTGTCCCCCTCCCCCAACCCCCTCTCACCCTCAACCCTCCGGGCAAGTCTCCCTTCAATGTCCCTCGGCGGACTCGCGGGATATAAGCGGGGGGGGGAGGGGGGGTAGGCAGTAGGGGGTAGGGTGACGGGAGGGTGGT
>NW_020869230.1:762640-767640 GCF_003789085.1 Penaeus vannamei | reverse complement strand
CTAATAACTACTATCATTATGTTTTCATTATCATTGGTCATGAATCTTTATTTTTAATACGCATTCTATCATGGCTACAATAATTCTGTGACTTTACCATTACTAAAGAAAAAGATAAATAATATAACGATGATAATGAAAATAAATTATATGTAAATAAATAACAAATGAAGTGATAATAAACATAGTTGGTAGTAGTAGTACTAATGATTATTGATAATAATAATCGATGAATAATAATATTTGAATAATAAATATTTCGAATGATAATAATATTGATAATAATAATAATACTAACAACAACAATAATAATAGTGATAGTGACTGATAAATCAAGCAATGATAGCAATAATGAAATAATAAAATATCAATAATAACAATAATAAAGATAATATTAGTAATAACATTATTATGAACAATAATAATAACAACAAATATTGATAATAATTAGTAATGATAATGAATGTATAATACATGATAAATAATTATAATGATAATTATTGGGTAATAATGATTATAATTTAATAATAAATTATTGAATATAATATAAACTATAGTGATAATAATGATAAAATAATAAATAAAAATTAATAATGATAATGAATGATGATAAGATAATAATAAAATAACAATAATGATAATAATATTTGCATTACTTAGAATATCGCAAGAATGATTATCATTATTATCAATATCACCTTTGCTATAACCATTAGGATTATGATAATCATATCAAAGAAATGTATATTTTTTTGTCTTTATATTCGTTTTATTTGAGCAATTTGAATTTTTAGTTNTGACACAACAGGACACGTCGAGAACCTTTCACAACGGCGGGATGTTGCTTGTTTTGTGGTATCGCAATGCCCTGAGGCATGCTGCGTGGTCGAACGGGCCAGCGCCAATAACTTTGTGTGTTTCTGGTACTGGGGTACTTCAGGGATGATACGAGAATATTAAATGAAGGAAGTGCTGATACTTGATCCAGTTACACCGGAATTAATACTGATACAGAGTGATACATGATCCATTTTAACACGCGGATTAATACTGGATACAGAGCTGATACCTGATCCCAGTTAACACCGGATTAATACTGATACCAGAGCTGATACCTGATCCCATTTAACACCGGATTAATACTGGTACCAGAGCTGATACCTGATCCCAGTTAACACCGGATTAATACTGATACCAGAGCTGATACCTGATCGCATTTAACACCGGATTAATACGATACCAGAGTGATACCTGACCCATTTAACACGGATTAATACTGGTACCGAGCTGATACCTGATCCCAGTTAACACCGGATTGATACTGATACCAGAGCTGATACTGATCCCAGTTAACACCGGATTGATACTGATACCAGAGCTGATACCTGACCATCTGACACCAGAGCTGATACCTGATCCCAGTTAACACCGGATTAATACTGATACCAGAGCTGATACCTGATCCCAGTTGATATTGGAATGATATCTGATACCAGAGCAATGGCAATACAAGAATGTTGATAGTGATACCAGGAAAGGAACGTCGATACCAGAATAACAGTATGAATAATAACATCAGAGTGAATACAATACCAGATTCATTGCCAATATAGTACAATACCAATGCACTATAAGTACCAGGGGAATGCGAGTGGAATACCACTGCCGTAAATATACCACGACCGATACCAGCACAATTTACTTAATCGCATTTTCAGAGTTCGCAGAGAGAGAAGAAAAAGGAAGAAAGAAAGAGAAAGAGAGAAAGAACTCAGGAGAACTCCAGAACTTGAGAATGGATTCCTCCTTCCCTCCCTCTCCTCTCCTCCCCTCCCAACCCTCTCTCTCTCCCTCTCCTCCCCTCCAACCCCCCCTCTCTCCCTCTCCTCCCTCTCCCTCTCTCCCCCTCTCCCCCCAAACCCCCTCTCTTCCCTCTCCTCCCCTCCCCCTCTCTCCTCTCCTCCCCTCTCTCTCTCTTCTCCCTCTCTCTCCCCACCCAACCCCCTCTCTCTCTCCTCCCCTCCCAACCTCTCTCTTCCTCTCCCTCCCTCCCCATCACTCTCTCTCCCTACCAGGTGTCTCCTCTCCTCCTCCATCCCACCTCTCTCCCTCTCCTCCACTCCCACCCCCTCTCTCCCTCTCCCTCCCCTCACATCACTCTCCCTCTCCCTACCAGGTGTCTCCGCTCTCCTCCCCTCCTCCTCCCCCATCTCCCCTCCCAACCTCTCTCTCCATACCAGCCCCCCTCCCTCCCAACACTCCCCCTACTACCCCCAGACTTCGAATTCCGCCACGACACAAATAAAATAATCCAACGACTAGAACATTTCCGAATAAAAAAAAAAAAAAAGAAAAAAAAAAGAAAAAAGAAAAAAAAATCATGATGGTAGGCATCACTATTCTGGAAGTGTTCCCTAACTCTCCGTCTTTCTCCCTCCCTCTCCCTCTCCTCTCCCTCCCTCCCACACGATCCCCCCCACCCCACCCACCATCACTTCTCCCCTCTCCCCTTCACCCCCCTCCTCTCCCCACTTCCCTCTCCCCGCCTCTCTCTATTTTCCCCGGCAAGTTCACAATCGCTGTCTCTTTTTTTTTCTTTCTTTCTTTCTTTCTTTCGAGCTTAGTTTTATAAGAGCATTTTCCTCGTGCAATGTTTCCAATTTGCATTTGCTATTCTCTTTTCTGTATTTTATTATATAACTTTGATTGCATACTTATTTTTTACAGTCTCATACTCAGTATTGTTATTGAAGCTGTTACCATCATCAGTAGTATCATAATTTTCATTTTTACCATTATTATTCTAATTAAAGGCATTAACTTCATCATTCTTATCATCATTAACGTCATTATCATAATCATATGCATTATCAATGTTATCGTTACTACTATCATCATCATCTTCATCAACATTATCACCATCACTTTTTTTCCTCTTTATTTCTTCAAAATATATTCACCTCATTCAAACGCAACATTCCTGTCTTTATTTCTAATTTCCCATTCGTATTTGTATCCTCCTTTATCACTTATTTCTCTTCCGATATTTTTTTCTTTCATCATTTTTTTTGTTTATTTTTCCTTTCATTTTTTCTTTGCTGTTTTCGTGTAGGTTTGTTTGCTTGTTTGTGCATGTATTTTTTCTTATTTTTTCCATTTTATTTTCTACTTTATTTTCTTTTCTTTTTCTTCTTCTTCTTCTTCTTCTTCTTCTTCTTCTCTTCTTCTTCTTCTTCTTCTTCTCTCTCTCTCTCTCTCTCTCTCTTCTCTCTCTCTCTCTCTCTCTCTCCTCTCTCTCTCTCTCTCTCTCTCTCCTTTCTCCCTCCTTTTTCCTTCCCTGTTCCACCTCTCTCCATTTGCTATCTTTCGTGAATTCTTCCTATTACTGAAGCTGTTTGTACTCCTTCTCTCCTCTCTCTCTAGTTCTCTCCTCACCTCTCCTCTCCACCGTGATTCTCCTCTCCTCTCTCTGTTCTCTATTTGCTTTTAGAATACAGTCGACTCTCCCTTATCCTCTCCCCCTCTCTCTCCCCACTTGTCTTCTACCTGATTATCACTCCTAGTCTCTCTCTCTCTCTCTCTCTCTCTGTCTCTCTCTCTTCTCTTTCTTTCTCTCTCTTCTCTCTTTTATCTATCTTTCGCTTTCCCTCCTGTCATTTCATTTCTAATGGTAGTCTTTCTTTCTTTTTGCTCTACCCCATTTCTCTTTCTTTCTAAATTATTACTTACTCTCTCTCTCTCTCTCTCTCTCTCCCCTCCTACCTCTACTTCATTATCTCTCTCTCTTCTCTCTCTCTCTCTCTCTCTCTCTCTCTCTCTCTCTCTCTCTCTCTCTCTCTCTCTCTTCTCCTCTCGTCCCTCCTCCCTACCCCTATTATCTCTCCCTCCTACCCTCTACTTCATTATCCTCCACTTCTCTCTCTCCCTTCCCTCGTTCCGCCTCTTCGTCCAACACACACGTTAGTCCTGACCTAGATTTTCCATAATCTAATTTTACCTATTTACACCTCAGCATTCCAGTCCATTTCACTTGTTTACAACCTATTTTACTCCGGTTGATGATGTGCATTGAGGTGGTGTGTTTATCTTTTATTTATTCAATTATTTTTCGCTATTATTCTTTTTTATAATGATGAAATTAATTCTTATCATAATTATCATCTTTTTCACTGCCGTTATTCTTATTGGCATTATCATCATTGCTGTTGTTATTACTATTACTATTATCATCATTAGGGTTCTATCATTAACATCATATCATATTTTTCTTCTGTTTCGTCTGTCTTTTCTGATTTTTATCAATATTGCTATTACTATCAGTAGTTGCAGCAGTAGTAGTGATAGCAGTAGTAATAGTAGTTACTATGGTGGAAGCAATAGTAGTACTGGCAAGAGTAATCGCCAAGCCGGTCAAGTCCAGCTAAGCACGTATCCTCTTAGCAGAGTAGTTTATAGAAGACAATCTGATAGCGTGCTCCGGGTACTTATTTAACCCCAGTCGAGGTAGTTGGTGGATCGGGATCCAACTCGATCGTCTAGGCCACGCGACTAAAGTTCCTATTACTGTGGAATAGTTCATAAATAGCAGCGAGTGCTGAGTATTGAATAGCATAACGGTTCGTGTAGTAAGTTCTAGTTTAGAGAGCCACAGTAACCTAGAAGTATCCCACCAGTAACTAAGTAGCAGTAGATAGTAGGTAGCGTTAGCGTTTTCGTGTAATATCGCCGTTATTAGAATACTCGCCTTTCTTTTCACTAACTATCCCCGCTTGGACTAACAAGAAGAATGGGACATTTTTTTTTTAAAAGAAAACATCGAGAAAAAAAAAAGCCAGAAGATTCCCTAAAAGGAAATAGAAAGAAACCAGAGGGAGAAACAGAACAACCGGAGAGTGTGAGAGAAAGAGAGCGATCAGTGTATGTGGATAAAAAAACCGCAGGAACAGAAGACTACTCCAATGATAATAAAGAGAAGACAAAGCTTCGAAAAAGATACAAGC
>NW_020869230.1:755140-757640 GCF_003789085.1 Penaeus vannamei | reverse complement strand
GAGAGAGAGAGAGAGAGAGAGAGAGAGAGAGAAGGAGAGAGAGGAGAGGAGAGAGAGAGCTCGCACTCACGCACACACACACACACAATTATGCGAGAGAGAGGGAGGAAAGAGAGAGACAGGGACAGAGCGATTGACTTCAGCGAATCAAACAAACAAACGGAACAAGAAGAATGAGATGCACACCAAAAGGAAAATAACTAACGAAGAAAGATTATGACAGGACTCGATTACACGCCCAGCCTCCCTCCTCTTCACCCCCCATCCCCCACCCCCACCCATCGCTCCTCTCTCGCCCTCTCTCTCATTTCCTCCCTTCCTTCCTTCCTCCCTTCTCTCCTCTTTCTCCCTTCTCCTTGCTTCATCCCCTCTCCGGCTTTTTTTTCTCCATTCTCTCTTTTGCATCTTTTTCGTCTCTCCCTTCTCTTTTGCTTCATTTTTCCTCTCTCCCTCCTTTCTTTTGCCTCTTTTTCTACTCTTCCTCCTCCCCTTTGCCTCTTTTTCCCCTCTCTCCCTTCTCTTTCCATCCTCTTCTTTGTCTCTGTCTCCTCTCTCCGCACCCCCTCCCTTCCTCCTCCTCCTCCTCCTCTCTTCTTTTTCTTCCTCCACCTCACGTTGGTTTACGTTAATTCTTGTATTCTTCTTTTTATCTTCAGGCTCTTTCTTTCTCTCGTGCTTTATTACATCTCGCTATTATTCTTTTTTTTCTTTGTTTATCATTCTGCATGTCTCTTTATTTGTCTTCTGATTTTTTGTCTGTCTCTAAGGATCTTTCTCTCTATGCACTTGTTCTCTTCTTTCTGTTTCAAAACTTCCTTCTTTATCACCTTGTTTCCCTATCTTCCTTATTTACTCTCTCTCTCTCCTTCCTCCCTCCCCTCCTTCTCTTCTTCTTTCTCTCCTTCACTCATTCGGAGCGAATTCCTTTCCTGCCCTTCCCTCCTTCCTCCCTTCATTCACTCAGTCTTTTCCCATTTACCTTTATATTTCCTACTTTCCTTTATTCGTTCCCTCCTTCTTTCCCCCTCCCTTCCCCTCTTACCCTCCTTCTCTCCCTCCCTCTTTCCCACTTCCCCTAACTCGCCCTTTTCCACCTCTCATTCTTCCTATCTTCCTTTCCTCTTTCTCTCCCTCCTTACTTCCAAATTTCCTTCATTTATTCCTCCTGTCTTTCCCCCACCCTCCCCTCCTTCCCTACTTCTCTCTCTCCCACCCTCCTTCTCTCCCTCTTTCCTAGCCTCCTACCCTCCTTCTCTCCTTCCTTCCTACCGTCCTACCCTCCCTCTCCCTCCTTCCTTCTCCCCTTCCCTCATTCATACAATCCTCCACTTTCCTCCTTTCGCTGCTTCCTTCTTCCCCCCCCCCCTTCCCCACCCCATTCGTTATATCCTCCTGCTCGCTATGAACCCCTTAAGCCTTCCTTGGAACAGAAAGTAGATGTGATAACGATTACAGAGATAGATAATTAGGCCATTCATGAACATAATCGTGTTGTTATTGTTAGGCACGCTATATTTGTTCTTAAAGTAGGGGCTGTTTTTGAAAGTGTACGGTACATTTTTTTTCTTCTTTTTTTCTTTCTTTCTTCATTGTTTGTTTATAATTTCTCTCTTCTGTTTTTTTTTACCGGTGAATTTTAGCTTTTTCTTTCTCTCTACGCTCAATATTATCATGACAATCTTCTGATATTTATCCTACGTCTTCTATTTTCTTCCTTCTTCTCCACCTCCTTCTCCTTCTCTCCCACCTCCTTCCATTCCTCGACCCTTTACCCCACTCTTCACTTCCCAACTCACCTCTCACCCCTCCCCACCCTCTATTCTTCCCCTCCCCGCCTTCCATTTTTTCCTCTCTCCAACTCCCCCATCTCTCCCCAACCTCCCCAGCCCCAACCCACTCTCTCCCTCTCCCTACATTCCCTTTTTCCTATCCCCAACACCCCCATCTCTCCCCCTCCTTCCCCAGCCCACCCCCTCCCCCCCTACATTCCCTTTTTCCACTCCCAACTCCCCCATCTCCCCCCCCCTCTTCCCCAACCCCGCCTCCTCCTACCCCCACATTCCCTTTTCTTCCTCCCCACCCTCCCTTTTTCCTCTCCCCAACTCCCCCATCTCTCCCCCTTCCCCAGCCCCAACCCACTTCTCACCCACCCTCCCCCCGTCCATTTTTTCCCTCCCCACCTTCCCTTTTTTCCCCTCCCCAACTCCCCCATATCTCCCCACTTCTCCCCCCCCCCTCCCCCCGTCCTATTTTTTCCCTCCCCACCTTCCCTTTTTTCCCCTCCCCAACTCCCCCAACTCCCCCATCTCCCCCCCCCTTCCCCAGCCCCTTTTTGCATATGGCGAACGTCAGTAAATCGTTAATCATAGGAGAGTCGCCGGAGTGTGCTGGAGAGCGGAGCATAAAAGGCCAGACTGTCCATTTGTTTCTAATCTGTATGGAGACACCGTGGTCCGGGATGCGCCGTGGCTGTGGGGGCGTAGGGGTGTGGGAGGGCGGA
>NW_020869230.1:741052-746052 GCF_003789085.1 Penaeus vannamei | reverse complement strand
GTCTGTCTATCTCTCTAATTTGTCTACCTACTTATCTTATCTATCTATCTGTCTGTCTGTCTATCTATCAATCTATCTCTCTTATTCATCTACCTACTTATCTTATCTATTTATCTGTCTATCTATCGATCTCTTCTCTCTCTCTTATTATCTACCTACTTATCTTATCTATCTATCTGTCTGTACCTACTATCTATCTATCTATCTCTATCTATCTATCTATCTGTCTGTCTGTCTGACTATCTATCTATCTCTCTATCCATCCATCTATCTATCTATCTGATTTATCTACCGACTTATCTCATCTATCTATCTACCCATCAGCCTTTCCTCCTCTTATCACTCCACATAATCTCACGCGAATGAAAAGAAAAAAAAAGAAAAAAGGTAGATTTTTCAACTTGGTTTATCATTCAATCAATCTGCTAACAATGACAAACCGTTTCCATTTATGATTTAATCTAGGCAGCCATATGCGTATTTGATTCTGCGTATGTGTTTGTTTGTTTGTTTGTTTGGGTGTATGTGTGTATTTGTTACTTAATTGGTTTGAGTGAGAGTGCTAGTGTTGTGGGTGTGTGTGTGCTTGTCTATATGTATGTGTGTTTGTATGTATATTTGTAAGTTAGATAATTTGTTTGTTTGAGTGTGCTAGTGCTGTGTGTGTGTGTGTGTGTGTGTGTGTGTGTGTGTGTGTGTGTGTGTGTGTGTGTGTGTGTGTGTGTGTGTGTGTGTGTGCTTAAGTGTGTGTGTCGTTTTCAAATTATGATTCAATAGTTATTATGATACAAATGATCATATAAAAATATCGCCAATGCGAGTATTAGAAGTAACAACAACAACAAAAACAAAAGAGCAACAACAAAAACACCAATATAACAGGAACAACACACCACCACCACCAACAATAACAACACGCCATCACCATCACCAACACCAAAAACAATAACAATAACATGTCATCACCACCACCAAAAACACCCCCCTCCCCCCTCCCCCCTATAAACAACCCCCTCCCCTCTCCCCCCTATAAACAATCACTCTCTTTATCAACAGCGCAAAACGGGGAAACCATCAAGTGAAACCACGCCGACAAAGGCCAGCCGAAGCCTCCATCGTTAATAAATCCGAGGGTTTCCGACATCTTGTACAGTGCCTCGCCGCGGGGTCCTGTCACGCGACCTAATTTTGAGTGGATGAATGACAGCAGGGAGAAAAGAATTCAGTCACGCCCGAGGCACGGTGACAAAGGGGAGGGTTTGTCGGTGGTGGTGTGGCTGTTTTTCCTTGTTCATTTTTTTTTTTTTTTTTTTTTCATCTTCTTACTTATTTGTTTGTCTATTTTTTTCTACTTCTTTGTATCTTTGTCTTTTTCTTTTTTTTTCTCTCTCTGTGTCTCTGTCTCTGTCTGTCTGTCTGTCTGTCTGTCTGTCTGTCTGTCTGTCTGTCTCTCTCTCTCTCTCTCTCTCTCTCTCTCTCTCTCTTCTCTCTCTCTCTCTCTCTCTCTCTCTCTCTCTTCTCTCTCTCTCTTCTCTCTCTCTCTCTCTCTCTCTCTCTCCCTCCCCCCTCTCTCTTTTCTTTTTCCTTTTTTGTTTGTTTTTTCCCACTTCTTTGGATCATTTTTTTTGTCTTTTGTTGGCTCTCTAATTTTCTTTTGGTCTTTTGTTAGTCCTTTTTCATTTTTTTCTTGAGTTTTATAATCCTTTGTGTTCTCTTGATTTTTCGCTTCGTTGTTCTTTCCTCTGCTTCATTTTTTGCTACTTTTTAAAATTACGCTTCTTTTTTTTTTTTTTTTTTTTTTTACCAAAAAAGAAAAAGCAGATCATGTCATATTCCTTTATTTTTTTCCTTGCTCTTTCTTTATCCTTCCTTTTTCTCTCCTGTTTCTTCTTTATTCCCCTCTTTCCTTTCCTGTTTCTTCTTCATTCCCCTCTTTCCTCCTGTTTCTTCTTTATTCCCCTCTTTCCTCTCCTCTTCTCCATCCCCTCCCAACGCATCCTCCTCCTCCCTTTATTTCTCTCTTCCTGAATCATACACCATCTTCATTCAATATTCTTTCTCCTTTTTTCTTTACTCTATTGAACCCTCTGTTCACCTTCCTTTCTTCCCCTCTATCTTTTCTTTTCCCTTTTTTTCCTCCTTCTCCTTTTCCTTCTATTCCAGTTTTTTGCATCTCTTTTTTTCTTTCTCTTTCTTCTTATTATTACGTTATTATTATTATTATTATTATTATTATTATTATTATTATTATTATTATTATTTATTAGTTATTACTTCATTATTATCATTATCATTATTATTACATTATTATTATTATTATTATTATCATTTTATTATTATTATTATTATTATCATTATCCACTATTATCTACTTTCTTCTTCTTCTTTTACTACTACTGTCTCTTCCTCTTCTTCCCCCTCCTTCTTCTTCATACTTATACTATCCACCAACGCCTTCCTCCCATCCCCCTCCTTCCCTCTCCCCCACTCCACCTCGTCCCCCACCTCCTTTCCCTTCCCCATCCCCACCTCCCCTTCCCTTCCCCTCCCCCACCTCCCTCTCCCCTTCCTCTCCCCCACCCCCCTTACCCCCTCCCCCTTCCCGCCCCTCCCATCCCCCCCCCATCCCCAGAGGCCCATCTCACAAGGCTCGTTAAAAGAGACGTTTTAGGAGCTCTGCCTAAGCCTTATGACACGAGGAATGCTACGGTCTCTGCAGGCTTGCCTTAATCCCCAAGCACCGTGCACGCTTCAGACGTGGGCAAGAGACTACAGAATGGGGAGGGAGGAGAGAGAGAGAGTGGAGGAGGGCAGGAGGGCTACAGAATGGGGAGGGAAGAGAGAGACGGAGGGGAGGAGGGCAGGAGGCTACAGAATGGGGAAGGGAGGGGTAGGCTTGGGAGGGAGGGTAGATGGGTAGGGAGAGGAGGAAGGGAGGGTGGGATGAGTAGGGAGAGGGAGGGTGGGATGGGTAGGCTGGGTAGGGAAGGGGAGGAGGGCAGGAGACTAAAGAATGGATAGGGAGGAGCGAGAGAGGGAGGGGTAAGGTGGGTGGTGCTGGGAGGAGGGAAGGAGGGGAGGGGAGGGAGGAGAGGAGGGATGGGTAGAGGGAAGGAAGATGAAAAAAGAGATAGAAGCCAAGAAGAAGAAGAGGAAGAATAGAAAAATGGAGATGGAGGGAACCAAGAAGAAGGAGGAGGAAGACGAGGAAAATGCAGATAGAGGAAAACCGAGAAGAAGGAGGAGTCAGATAAGGAAAAAGGAATAGAGGAAGTCAAGAAGGAGGAAGAGACGAATAAAAAAGGAGACAGAAGGCCGAGAAGATGGAGAAGTAAGACGAGGAAAAAGGAACTAGAGGAAACAGAGAAAAAAAGGAGGAGGAGACAGCGTTTATAAGGCGAAGAATATAAAAGAGGAGGGTGGGGTGGGGGGGTGGGGGAGGCGTACACCCAAGACCGCTTTAAGTGCTGTTATACGAGCAGTTTGGCCGAACGTCAACGGAAATGAAGCCTTAGTAGTTTCGGAAAGAAATGCTTATTCCCCTTTTGACTGTCTGTTCTAAGTTAATTTACTATGTCCTCGTAGATTTTTTTGGGGTGGCATATACTTTTTTTTTTTTTTTGCTACTTTGGTTTGTCTATTATTGGCGTAAACGATCTTTTTCTTTTTTTCTTTTCTCATTTCTTTGATTGTCTTACTCTATTTCTTCTTCCTCCTCTTCTATTATATAATATTTTTTTTTTTTTGGGGGGGGGGGGGGGGAGGCGATAAGTAATTATTAAGATGTAAAATATTTCTTACTCCTCCTCCAGGGATCGTCAGATTTCAACTTCTCAAACGTAGCAGACGGGAAAAACTAAAAAATAAAAATGAGAGAAGAGAGAGAGAGGAAGAGAGAGAGAGAGGAGAGAGAGAGAGAGAGAGAAGAGAGAGAGAGAGAGAGAGAGAGAGAGAGAAGAGAGAGAGAGGGGAGAGAGAAAGAAGAGAGAGAAGGAGAGGTAGATGAGAGAGAGATAGGAGATGGAGAAGCAGACAGACAAAAGATATAGATTAGGAGAGTAACGAACAGAGAGAGAAGAGAGAGAGAAGGAAGCTAGATATTGAAGTGTCTTCCTGAAAACAACTGCACTGGCTGTCGAAGTGTCGCCTTAAACATTTTTACAGCCGTTGTCGTAACTATACTGCAGAGCTTTTACGTAACTAGTAAGATTTATGATGCTCCCATCCCCTCCTCTTCCCCCCAACCTCCCCATACCCCTTCCCTCCCAACCCTCCCCATACCCCCTCTTCCCTTCCAACCCCTCCCCACCCCCCTCTTCCTCCCACCCCTCCCCATTCACATCTCCCCTCTCCCCTCCCCCATCTCAACCATACTCTGCCCAATCTTCCTTTCTCTCCCCTCCCATCTGTTCTTTTCCTCCCCATATCCATCTACTTTCTCCCCATGTGCTCTAAACCCCCCCCTAAAAAAAAAAGCTTGATTTCCGTGTCCCCATCCTTTTTCTATCCCTTGTCTTCCACCCTATCCCAACCCTCCTCCCTTTCTCTCCCTTACTTTCCATCCATCCTCTCCCTATCATCACCCTCCCTCACCTCTCTCATTCTCTCCCTCCCTCCTCATCCTCATCCCCATTCCCTCCTCCTCATCCTTCTGTCTTCCTGCGCCCATTTTTCCTCCTCCCTCCTCAAGTATATCTCCCTCTACCTCTCTTCTGTCTCTCCTGCTGTCTGTCTGTCTGTCTGTCTCTCTCTCTCTCTCTCTCTCTCTCTCTCTCTCTCTCTCTCTTCTCTCTCCTAGTATCCCATCATTTCTCCCTCCCTCCTCTCTCCCTAAAGTACTCCCCCCCCTCTCTCTCTCCCCTCCATAACTTCACAGCAACTTACCATTTCGAAAAATGGATTGAAAATCGTTATGAGACAAAATCGCAGAGTGTCGGGACTTACGGTTCTCGAGGCGTGAGAAGTGGAGTGTAATTTTGAGTATTTCTAATGCTCGTGTT
>NW_020869230.1:718552-726052 GCF_003789085.1 Penaeus vannamei | reverse complement strand
TAGATGGATAGATGGAAACAAGGAAGATAGGCTGGATGGATAGATAGATAGATGGATGGATAGATGCTTGGGTAGATAGATGGGTTGGATGTATGGAGGAATGGATAGATAGATGGACTGATAGGTTGGATGGATAGATAGATAGATGGAAAAAAGGAAGATAGGCTGGATGGATGGATAGATGGATGGATAGATGGATGGGTAGATAGATAGGTTGGATGGATAGATAGATGGAAACAAGGAAGATATGCTGGATGTATAGATGGATGTACAGAGGGATGGATGGATAGATAGATGGAAAAAAGGAAGATAGACTGGATATATAGATGGATGGATGGATAGGCTGGATGTATAGGTGGATGGATGTATAGAGGGATGGATAGATGGATGGATAGATAGACAGATGGAAAAAAAAATAATGTATAGATGGATAGATATATATGGATGATGGATGGATAGATAGACAGATGGATGGATAAATGGATGGATAGATAGATGGATGGATAGATAGATGGAAAAAAGGAAGATAGGCTGGATGTATAGATGGATGGATGGATAGGTTGGATGGATAGATGGTTGGGTATCTGATAGATGGACTGATAGATAAGTTGGATGTATAGAGCGATGGATAGATAGATAGGTGGACTGAAAGATAGGTTGGATGTATAGATGGATGGATGGATGGATAGATGGATTCATAGATAGGTAGATAGATAGATAAACATAGATAGAGAGAGAGAGGTAAATACAGACAGACAGACAAAGAAAGAGAGACAGTCAAACAAACAGACAAAGAGAAAGAGAGACAGACAGACAGAGAAAGAGAGGCAGACACACAGACATACAGAGAAAGAAAGACAGACAGACAGACAAAGCAAGACACAGAGAAAGAGAGACAGACAAAGAGAAAGAGAAACAGACAAACAGACAGACAAAGAGAAAGAGAAGCAGACAGACAGATATAAGAGAAGAAAGACAGACAGACAAAGAAAGACAGACAGAGAAAAAGAGACAGACAAACAGACAGACAGAGAGAAAGGGAGACAGACAGACAAAGAGAAAGAGAAGCAGACAGACAGACAGAGAAAGGAAGACAGACAGACAGACAAAGAAAGACAGACAGAGAAAAAGAGACAGACAAACAAACAGACGAAAAGAAAGCACAAGACACCCGCAGTATATTCCGATTCCGAAGACACGGGTGAGAATACGTACATTCCATTAACCCTTCCTCCTCAGGGTGTAAGGGCAGGATGGGGACTCTCACACCTCCTTAAAACCCTCTCTCTCTCCCCCTCTCCCACCCTTCCTCTTCCCTCTTTGGTTCCCCCTTTTGGTAACAGAATATCGGATCATACCAATAAACAGTCTTGTGACCCTTCCCATATTCTTTCCATCTGTAGGGGGGGGGAGGGGGAAAGGGGAGAGCGAGAGGGGTCGAAGGAGGGGGAAGAGAGGACAGGGAGAAGGAAGGGAGAGAGGGGAAAGGGGAGAGCGAGAGGGGTCTAAGGAGGGGGGATAGAGAGAGAGAGGGGAACGAGGAGAGGAAGGGAGAGGGACAGGGGGGCGAGGAGAGGTAAGGGAGAGGGACAAGGGGACAAGGAAGGGATAGAGGGTAGGGGACAAGGAGAGGGAAGAGCGAGATCGAAGAGGGAGAAAGAATGGAAAAGAGGAATAGAGGGAAGAGGGAGAGGGAGTGTGTCTAGGGAGAGTAAGGAGAAATAACCAAGGAAAGGGGTAGTGGGAGGAGGAGGGAGGAGAGGGACCAAAGAAAGCGAAAGGGGAGACAGGAAGAACACCAATAAGGGAGGAAGGGGTATGGGGGAGAGAATGTCGGTCTTTTATGGACCTGTATAGCCTATCTATAAGGTTCTCGGGTCAGGCTCTGTCTTAAAAAAGGAATATATATAATAACAGTAATAAAAAAAGAAAGATATATTCCCTAGAGACGTTTGTTATCTAAGGCTGCTGGTCAGTTATGGCTTCGAGGTGAGGAGGGAAAAGGAGGGAGGAAGGAGGAAGGAGGAAAGAGGTATGGAGGGAGGAGGCAGGAGGGAGAAAGAGGAAGGAGTATAAAGAAAGGAGGAGGGAAGAGGAAGGGGGATGTAGAAGGAGGAGGAAGGAATGAGGAAAGAGGCATAGAGGAAGAAAGAGGAAGCAGGGAGAAGGAAGGAGTATAGAGGGAGGAGAAAGGAGGAAGTTGCGTGTGTGTTCAAGAGCGTAATAAGTGATATCGCGTGGGTTCTCTCTTTCAACGCTATTCTCCCTCTCTCTCTCTCTATCTATCTATCTATCTATCTATCTGTCTCTATCTCTTTCCCGCTCTCTCTCTCTCTCTCTCTCTCTATCTCTCTCTCTCTCTCTCTTCTCTCTCTCTCGTCTCTCTCTCTCTCTCTCTCTCTCTCTCTCTCTCTCTCTCTCTCTCTCTCTCTCTCTCTCTCTCTCTCTCTCTCTCTCTCTCTCTCTCTCTCTCTCTCTCTCTCTCTCTATCTATCTATCTTCTCTATATCTCCTATATATCTGTCTCTGTCTGTCCTTCTTCTGTCTCTCTCCTCGTCTCCTCTCTCTATTCTCTCTCTTTCCTTTTCCCTCTGTCCCCTTCTCCCATCCCCCTTTTCCTCTCCCCTCTCCCCTCTCCCCCCCTCCCCTTCCCACATCCCCCATCCTCTCCCTCTCCCCCTCTCCCTCATCCTCCCCCCATCCTCTCCCCTCTCCCCCACCTCCCATTTACTCCCCTCTCCTCCTCATTCTCTTCAAGCATTTCAATTACCACATCACGAAAGACCCGCCACGCATGACACCGCATGGGGCGAAAACCATGCGAATTCCTGGTCAAACCGCAGCCTGCAAAAAAAAAAAGCGAATAATTTGCATGTTAGCCGAAGAATGTCTTTTAGGGGCCATCGAGAGTGCGATTGCAAACTCAAATTAGCGAATTCTTTTCCCCTCTTTAACGACTGTGAGAAAATTAAGTCCCTCTCTCCTCTCTTTTTTTTTTTTTTTTTTTTTACTTTTTTTTTTTTTTTTTTTTTTTTTTTAGTGTTCTAGGAATAAATAATATATTTATGGTTCGTGAAGAGTCATGCGCTCGTGGGGGTGTCAAAGGCTGGCGATGAAAGGGGTTTGTGAATAATAAAATGGTGTGAAAGCTGGTGTGTTTGGGCGTAGACTGTTAAACTGAATGAATGTACATTTATATACATATGCGCGATTACGTGTGGGTCTGAGTGTGAAGGTGTGCGTGAGTGTGAAATGTATATATTATATATATATATATATATATATATATATATATATATATATATATATATATATATATATATATTATATATATATAATATATATATATATATATATATATAATATTATATATATGTATGTATATGTGTGTGTGTGTATACACACACACACATACATATATACACATAAACAACTGAATTGCATTTAATATTACTTCTTCCTTTCCACAACTTCTAATTCCACCTTTTTCGTCTCCAACTGATTCTATCCATTTATCTCCTTCACCCCCCCACCCCTCTTGCCTCTCCCCCTCTCTTCCTCGATTTATACCTTCCTCTCTCCTCTCTTCTCTGTTTACCGACTTTATCTGACCTTGTCTGTTACCCTCTCGGCGAGGCTGTGAATTTATGGCAAAAGTTTGCTCGTATGAAAAATATTGGAGGTTTTCGTAATGCAAATATTGGATCTCCTACAATACGTGGCTGTTTAAATTGGATGTGATATTTCTGTAGCTTCTTCTTCCGCCTGTGGGAGTTCTCGGGTGTCTTTTTCTTTCTTTTCTTTTTTCTTGGATTTTCTCTCTCTTTTTTTTCTTTTTTTCTTTCTCTCTCTCACATTGTTCTTTGTCACCGTTTGTTATTCTTTTTTTTCTCTTCTTTTTCTTTTCTTTTCGGCTTTCTTTCTTTCTTTCTTTTATTCTTTCTTTCTCTTTTTCATGTTTCAGTGAGAGTTTTCTGATTTGTTTTTCTTTATTTGACGCGGGTGAAGAGGGGGGAAGGGGGGGGAGCAGAATAATCTACTGCGTAGTTCTGTTAACATGAGTGTGTTGTCCATTTTTTCGGGAGTATGTGATTTTGCAGTTAATTTCTGGGTGTGCACGAAATATACGTTCACACATGTATGATTGTGTGTACAATATCTATATATATATATATATATATATATATATATATATATATATATACATATAGTATGTATCTATATACAGGTATGTGTACATCTACATAGGTGTATATATACGTATATCAGCATCTTACACCTTGATTTCCATACAAGTCCTTTAATAACCCTATTTATAAAGAGGTATTCCAATCTACAACAGTATTCACAATCACATGTCACTTGCCATAGGGCGTGCTTACTATAAAGGAAATAAGATGACTTATGAATAGAAAGCTGATTCAATGTGCAAGACTTTGATTCCCTGAAAAAGTAAATCATCTGTCTCTTTATTTACTTATTTTCCATTTATAATTCTACGTCATTGCTGTCCATGTGTTGCTTTGTTATTTTCATTTATTTCCTCTTCTTCGGTTCTTTGTTGATCGAGCTTTTGTCTTCGTTTTTATTGTGATAGTGGTGATAGCGATAACAATGATGATAATGATAATGTTGATGATATTGATAACAATAATAACACCGATGAAAACTATTAAGGTATAGAATAATAACAACAACAGCAAACATTATTACAGTTATGGAAAGGGTAATTGTGGTAGTAATAATGATATTGATATTACCATAAATAATGCAATTACTACAGCAGTTGCTAGTAATCATGATAATGATGATGATAACAAAAATGGGGTCATTATTATTACTGCCACTTCTAATCAGGACGATGATAATCATGGTAATAAAAGTATTAATAATAATGAGGATAATAATAATAAAGATGATAAGAACAATAATAACAACAATGATAATGGAAATAACACAATAATTATAAAAACACAAATAACAAATATAAGAAAAAAACAGGTGAAATAACTACCATCATTATTATGATACAACTACTAATAAAAACTTCACAGGAAACCGTTACTTATAGAGAAAATAATCATGAAAAAGGTTCACACTTTTCCCCCTCTTTAGAAACATAAACAAAAGGATGTTTGTTTACCTGTAATTATTTTTGTCTAAACATCCGTAGAGTGTAAAACGAAACAGGTTGGTGTATTTTCTTTTTTTTTCTTCTTCTTCTTCTTTTTTTTTTCCTTTTGTCTTTTCTTTTTCTTATTTTTCTTTTCTTTTCCTGATTTTTTCTTTATTTTCCTTTTCTTATATTTTTTCTTTTCCTTTCATTTATTTTTTTCTTTCTTCCTTTCATTTATTTTTTTTCTTTCTTCCTTTCATTTATTTTTTCCTTTATCTTCCATGACCTTACTTTGTTTTATCAAAATAATTTTGGTCTTTTTCTCCACTACTTCTACCTCTCCTCTCTCTCTCTCTCTCTCTCTCTCTCTCTCTCTCTCTCTCTCTCTCTCTTTCTCTCTCTCTCTCTCTCTCGTCTCTCTCTCTCTCGTTCTCTTCTTCGTCTGTCTCATCTCTCCTCCTCTCTCTCTCTCTCACACTCTCTCATCTCTCACTCCTATCTCTGCTGCGTCTCTCTCCTCTTCTCTCACTCTCCTCTCTCATCTCGCGCGGTCTCTCTCCTCTTCTCTCCTCCTCTCTCTCTCTCTCTCCTCCTTTTCCTTTCTAGTCTGTCTCCTCTCCTCTGCTCATCTGGTCATCCTCTCTCCTGCCATCTCATCCGACGTCTCTCTCTCGCTCTCTCTCTCTTCTCTCTTCCTCGTTCTTAACTCTCTAGTCTTCTCTCGTCTCTCTCTCTTCTTCTTAGAGTCCATCATATCCCTCCACTACCAGTCTCTCCTCTATCTGTCTTATGGGCGCGGTGGTCTGCTCTCTCAACCTCTCTCTCTCTCTCTCGTCTCTCTCTTCTCTCATCTCGATCATCCCTCTCTCTTTCGCTCTCCTCCTCCGTCTCTCTCTCTTTCTCTCTCTCTCTTTTCTCTCATCTCTCTCTCTCCTCTCGCTCGTCTTCTCTCTCTCTTCCTCTCCTTCTCCTCTCTCCTCGTCTCTCCTCTCTCTCTCCTCTCTCTCTCCTCTCTCTCTCTTCTCTCTCAAAACCTCTCTCGCTCATCTCTCTCTCAATCTCCTCTTATTTCTCTTCCTCTCTCTCTTAACCAATATAACAACATGAAACTCATCAGGCCCGGTTTCCCTTCTGTTTATTCTCTCAGCACGTGGGATGCGCTCCCTTCATTAATTAACTCATTAATAGCATGCAAGAACACCTTTGTTGGCAGAGGAAAAGTGAGCAAAGAGAGAACACTGAATAAAGATAGAATAAGGAAATTCGAAATAGGAAATGTGATGATGATATTGGGTATGAGGGTATATGGCGACCTTTTTGGTTTTATTGATGAATTGTTAGTGTTAATTGATAATTGGTCAAGATAAAATGGTGTTGATAAAATGATGATATAGATATATTATTGATTAGGATGATATGGATATTAGAATGATAGTGATACTAACAATTGGTAGTCGATATTCGTTGACAATAAAAAAATTACTGTATTGATAAGATGATAATAGTAGTGAGAATAACTAATGGTAAGGACCGCAATAAAAACAGTGAAAATGAATTTAAGTTGAGGGCTGATAATATAATGATAATAACAATAAATAGTAATAAATAGTAAGAGCTAATAACAATGAACAGCCTAGAAAAGACAACAGGGTCATGATAATACAAATAATCACATTTGAAGAATAGCATTAAAATCACCCTTTTCTTAGTACACCGGTGACGCCACGTTTCTATTTCGCAATGCTAATGAATAAAATATAGATCTTTTTTGAGCCTCTGTTGTCCAACCATTCCCCTCCTTCCATCCCCTCCCTTCCCTCCTTCGGCCCCTCCTCTCCCTCCTGGCTCCTCCTCCTCCTCCTATTCCTTCATCCTCGTGACTCCTATCCCTCTCCCACTCCCTATCCTCCTCCTATTCTCTACCCCTCCCCTCCCCCTCTCCTCCTATTCCTCTTCCCCCTCCCCCTCCCCTCTCCTCCTCCCCTTCCCCTCCCCCTCCCCCTCCCTCCCTCCTCCTCTTCTCTATTCCTCCTCCCCTCCCCTCCAAGGTAATACTGTGTAGCTGATACAACCTTGATCCTGATCCGGATCACCACAGAAAAAGATAAACAATCAATCTAATAATTTAAGTTGGGCAAAGGCTGGTAAAGTTTCATAAAAATCTATTGATAGATTTTTAGTTGGTCTGCTAAACGAACTAACCAACTGCAAACATCACAATTATGTCGATAACCAATCGCCTGCCGCAACTATACTCTTGGCGGAGGCAATGAATATTGAATAATGCTAATGATACATTGTCATAAATGAATAGTAACAATGCCAATAATACATGTATTATTGATAATTCATGTTATCAATCAATGATAATAACATTATTCTAA
>NW_020869230.1:713552-716052 GCF_003789085.1 Penaeus vannamei | reverse complement strand
AGAGGAGAGAGATGAGAGAGGAGAGAGAGAGCGAGAGAGGGAGAAGAGAGAGAGAGAGAGAGAGAATGAGGAGAGAGAGAGAAGAGAAGAGAGGAGAGAGAGAGAGAGAGAGAGAGAGAGAGAAAAGAAGAAGAGAGAAGAGAGAGAGAGAGAGAGAGAGAGATGGAATGAGAGAGAGAGAAGAGAGAGAAAGAGAGAGAGAGAGAGAGAGACGAGAGAAAGAGGAGAGAGAGAGAGAGAGAGGAGAGAGAGAGAGAGAGAGAGAGAGAGAGAAGAGACTGAGAAGACAGAGAAGGACAAAAGGAGAAGAGGAGAGAGAGAAAGCAGCACGGACAGACAGACAGAGAGGAAAGAAATTAATGATAACCAATGACCCAACAATGATTTATTTTATTTTTGTTGTTAGCTTTTATTCAAGAATCAAATCCTAAGAACCAAATCCCTCGGATAAATGTTAATTACTCTATTTTTCATTTTCAACGATATCCGGCAAGACCTGGGAGAAGGAGAAACGCCGTGTTCAACAATACTAAATAATAAAATTTATAGGAAAACGATTTTACGATATTCGGATAAGGAGAGAAAGCCTGTTGCTCGGGAGGGAGAGGGAGGGAGGGGAGGGGGTGGTGGAGAGGAGGAGGGAAGCGTCGGAGGAGGAGGAGGAGAGGAGGTGGAAGAGAGAGGAAGTGGTGGATCACAGGAGGAGGAGGAGGAAGGAGAGGTAAATAAGGAAGAGGGGGAGGGTTAGGAGAAAGGAAGGAGGAGGAGGAGAGGAAAATAATAAGAGGAGGGTTAGGAGAAAGGAAAGGGAAGAGGAGAAGGAAGGATTATGGTGAGAGGATGGAGGAGGAGAGGGGAGGAAAAGGAGAGGAGGAGGTATAAACAAGGAATAGAGGATGGGGTAAAAAAGCGAAAGAAGAGGACGGGGAAGGAAGAGAGGAGGAGGAGGAGGAGGAGGAGGAGCAGGAGAAAAAAGAGAGGAGGAGGAGGAGGGAGGAAAGAGGAGGAGGTAAATAAGGAGAAAGGAGGGCTAAGAGAGAGGAAGGGAGGAGAAAGAGGAGGGTTAAGGGGTAGAAAAAGAATAAAGAGAAGTTAAAGGAGGAGGAGGAGGAGGAGGACGGAAGGAGGAGGGTCAAATGTGAGGGATGACTAGGAGGAGGTGGATGAGAGAGGAATTAAGATCTGAAAGAAGGAGATGAGGGGAGGAAGAAGGAGATGAGGCGGAGGAAGAGGGAGAGGGACCAAGAGGCGAGGAGAAAGAGGGAGGAGGCGGAGGAGGAGAAAAGGAAGACGAGGAGAAAAAATGGCGATAAAGAAATGGAAAAGAGAAAAAAAAGACAAGGATGAGGAAAGTTGAAGAAAAAGAAGAGAAGGGATAGGAGTGGATGATGATGATGAAGAGTTAGAGGGAGAGGGACAATAAGAAAATGAGAAGACGGGAGAAGTCAAGCAGAAAGGGAAGAAGAGAATATAAGAAAACGTAGAAAGAATAGGAAGAGGAAGAAGAAAAGAAAAGATTAGAGAAAAATAATAAAAATAATAAAAAGCAAACATTGAGAGGATAGAGACAGGAGATAATAGGATATTAAAAACGAATAACAACAAGAAGAGAATAAAAAGAAATAAGAAGGAAATGAAGAAGAAGGAAGTCTATAAATCACAGGAAATTGAGGAGAAACAGGAAATGGAAAATAAAGAAATAGAAGAGGGAAAAAAAATAAAAATTAAGATAGATACAAAGAGAAATAAGAAAAGAAATAGAAGAGGAAAAAGAGGTAAAGAATGAACAAAATAGACACAAAGAGAATAAGAATAAGGAAGAAGAAAGGAAGGAAACGTAAGAGAATAAAGACTATAATAAAGAGGTGAAAGAGAGGGAGAGAGAGAGAGAGGAAGGGATTTATAGGCGGGTCTCAGAGAGGGGAAGGGGAGGAGGGGAAGGAGGGGTAGGGCGGATCTGAGGGAAGGGGTGTGGGGACAACTGGGAGGAAGACGGGACTGAGGGAAGGGGGGGGAGTGCAGGGGGTAGAGGCGGGGGACGGATCTGGGGGTGGGGCCCGAGAGAAGGGAAGGGAGGAGGGAAGGGGCGGGGTCCGAGGAGAAGGGAGGTGGGGACTGTAGGTGGGGTCGGATCTGAGGGAAGGGAGGAGGGGAAGGGAGGGGTAGGGGCGGGTCCGAGAGAGGGGAAGGGGGTGGAAGGATCAGAGGGTTTGGGCGGGATCTGAGGGAAAAGGGGTGGGAGTGCAGGGGTAGGGGGTAAGGGCGGGGTCCGAGGGAGGGGAAGGGGGAGGAGGGAGAACAGGAGGTAGGGAGCGGGGTCCAAGGGAAGGAGGAGAAGAGGAAAGAGAGGAGGTAAGGGGAGGGAGGGGAGAGGAGGGGGTAGGGCAGGTCTGAGGGAAAGGGCGGATCCGAGGAAGGAAGGGAAGGAAGAAGAAAAAAAGAGAGGAGGAAAGAAAGGGTAGGGAGTGGGGGAAAGGGAGGGGGGGGAGAGAAAAGAAAA
>NW_020869230.1:706052-708552 GCF_003789085.1 Penaeus vannamei | reverse complement strand
GGAAGACGAAAGGAGGGTAGGGAAGGCTAGAGAGGGGCGAGGAGGTGGGGGGGCGAAAGACGAAAAGGAGGGGGTGAGGGGGACAGAGATCTGACATGTAGGCGCGAGGCAGAAACAAAGGTTGGGACGAGGGGTGGTTTAAAGGCAACATAAAGTAAAGCGGGGAGCGAGGGGGGAGAGGGTCAAAACATAGTGGGGGGAAGGCGAATTGGAATGCAGGAAGGAGAGGCGGAGGCGTCTGCGGGGGGGGTAGGGGGGCGTCCTAGCTGGGGAGGGAGGGGATACCCACCCCCTCTCTCTCTCCTGTCTGACAATCTTCCAATATTTTCTGATGAACACAAAAAAAATATGGCTTATATATTTTAGTTTCTGTAACCCCCCTCCCCCCTATCCAGATCCTCTTTATTAAAAAAAAAAAATCTTTTTATTCTTGTCCTACTTTCCCTCCTAATCTTGAAATTATTTCTTTAACTTATTTTTTCTTACCGTTAGCTTCTCCAGATTAGACCAACCGCCCACGTTCTTCGCCATTATTGGAAGAAAGGGAGAGACGGAGAAAGAGGAGAGAGAGAGAGAGATGAGAGAAGAAAGGAGGAGAGAGAGAGAGTCGAGAGAGAGAGAGAGAGAGAGACGAAGAGAGAGAAGAGAGAGAGAGAGGCAAGAGCGACGAGACGAGAGAGAGAGGAGATGCAGAGAGAGAGAGTAGAAGATCGAGATTGAGAGAGGAGAAGAGAGGAAGTGAGAGAGAGAGAAGAGAGGAGAGGCAGAAGAGCGAGAGAGACGAGAGAGAGAGAGAGAGAAGAGAGACGAGAGCAGACGAGAGAGAGAGAGAGAGAGAGAGAGAGAGAGAGAGAGAGAGAGAAGAGAGAGAGAGAAGAGAAGAGAGAGAAGCAGAATGCAGAGAGGAGAGGGAGAGAAAAAAACGGAATTATAAAGAAAAAAAAAAAAGCTTATATTACACTTCTCACGGAGAATATAACGATTCCTGTCCCTTTTTTTCCATATCCCAAGATTTCAACCATTTCCTGAGAGTTCATAAAGTGCCTTAATGACCCGGCTCATCATGTTGCGAAAAGCCCTCCCCCCCTCTTCTAAAAAAAAAAAAAAAAAAAAAAAAAAACGAAAAAAGAGGGGAAACTAAAAAAAAAAAAAGAGAGAGGAGACCAAAACAGAAAAGAAAAGAGAAAAGAAAAAAGAAGGAGAGAGGGAGGAAACTCAAAAGAACAGAAAGGGGGAAACCTAGAAGAAAGTAGACGTAAGAGCAAATCGCCATTTCTCTTTTTACCATTATTATCTCCACTTTTAACGACTACAAGTTCTTTCAGTCGGCTAAAAGTCTATAAAACTTAGAACTTTGATACTAAACTTATAGAATGGCGTTTTTTCACCTATTTACACCAGAAAAAGGAAGGAAGAAGGAAAGGAAGGATGGAAGGAAGAAAGGAAGGAAGGAAGAAGGAGAGGAAAGAAGGAAGGAAGCGGAGGAAGAAGGAAGAAGGAGGAAGGAAGAAAGAAGGAGGAGGGAAAGAAGGAAGAAGGAGGGAGGAGGAAGGAAGGATAGAAAGGAAGGAAGAAGGAAGAAGGAAGAAGGAAGGTGGAAGGAAGGAAGGAAGTAAGCAACAAGTTTTTTCCACCTAATACACCAGAAAAGGAAGGAAGGAAGGAGAAAGGAAGGAAGAAAGGAAGGAAGGAAGGAAGGAAGAAGAAGGAAGGAAGGATAGGGAGGAGAAGGTTGGAAGGAAGGTAGGAAGGAAGGAAGAAGCGAAGAAGGAAGGAAAGGAAGGAGAAAGGAAGGAAGGAGGAAGGAAGATGGAAAGAGGATGGAAAGAAGGAAGGAAGAAGGATGGAAGGAAGGAAGGATGGAAGGAAGGAGCGAAGAAAGGAAAACGAAGGGAAGGAAGGGAGGAAGAAAGGAAGGAAGGAAGAAAGAAGGAAGGAAGGAAGGAGGAGGAGGAAGAAACGAAGAAAGCGAAGGAAGGAAGGAAGGAGATGAAAGAAGGAAAAAGGAAGGAAGGAAGGAAGGAAGGAAGAACAGGATAGGAAGGAAGGAAGAAAGGAAGGAAGAAGGAAGGAAAGAAGAAGAGGAAGGAAGGAAGGAAGAAAGAAAGGAAGGAAGGAAGAAAGGAAGAAGGAAGAAAGGAAGGAAAGAAGGGAAGAGATAGGAAGAAGGAGGAAGAAGGAAGGAAAGAAGGAAGAAACGAAGACAAGGAAGAAGGAGGAATGAAAGAAGAAGAAAGGAAGGAAGAAGAAGGAAGGAAGGACAGGAAGGGAAGAAAGGAAAGGAAAGAAGGAAGGAAAAAGAAGGAGGCAGGAAGGAAGGGAAGAGAAAGGAAGAAGGAGGAAGAAAGGAAAGAAGGAAGGAAGGAAGGAAGGAAGGAAGAAGAGGAGAAGGAAAGAAGAAGGACGGAAGGAAGAAAGGAAGGAAAGAAGGATAGGAAGGAAGAAGAAAGGAAGTAAAGAAGGAAGGAAGAAAGGAGAAAGAAAAAGGAAGAAGGGAAGA
>NW_020869230.1:690016-700016 GCF_003789085.1 Penaeus vannamei | reverse complement strand
TGTTAACTTTAAGTCTGGGCTTGTTAAGGTTGGCATTCGGCTTCTGTGTGTGTGTTAAAAAAAAAAAAAAAAAAAAAAAAAAAAAAAAAAAAAAAAAAAAAAAAAAAAAAATTGCTTTTGGGTCTTCGTTTTCCTTTTTCTTTCTTTCTTTTTTTGTTTCTTTCTTTTCTTCTTTCTTTCTTTCTTTCTTTTTTTGCTTGCTTGCTTGTTTTCGGGTGTGTTTGCAATTAGATGATCGTTATCAGCTTTTCGTGTGTGTGTGTCTCTTGGAGTGGAATTATTGTATATTTGGGAGAAACGAAAGGGAGAGAGAGATAGAGAGAAAAAAAAAGAGGAAGGGAAGAGGCTGATGTCCAGAGAGAGAAAGAGAAAGAGGCAGAGAAAAAGAAAGAGAAAGAGAAAAGAGCGAGAGAAAGAGAGAGAGAGAGTAGGAAGGGATTGGGAAAGAAAGAGAGAACAGAGACAGAGAAAGAGAAGAGAAATAGGGGAAAAAAAATATAGATTAGTGTCGTCCCTCCCACACACCCCCACCCCAAACCACCCCGCCGCCCCCCGACCCAACCCCACCCCGCCCCGCCCCCCCACCCCACACCTCCCACGCAATGTTGCTGTGACGTCATATCCGGCGACCACTCCTCCCCCTCATCCCATCCACGCAAAAGAATAAAGATAGGAAGATTAAAAAAATAATGGGAATGGATCTTCAATTGTGTTCATCCGAAAGAGAGAGAGAGAGAGAGAGAGAGAGAGAGAGAGAGAGAGAGAGAGAGAGAGAAGAGAGAGAGAGAGGAGAGAGGAGAGAGAGAGAAGGAAAGAAAGAAAGAAGAGAGAGAGAAGAAAAAGAAAGAAAGAAGAGAAGAGAGAGAAAGAAGGAAAGAAAGGAAAGAAAGAAGAGAGAGAGAAGAAAAGAAAGAAAGAAAAAAGAAGAGAAGAAAATAGAGAAAGAAAGAAAGAGAGAGAGAGAGAGAGAAATGTAAAAAAAAAAATGCAATGTTGATTCTGGTGTTGCGACCTGGTCAAGCCTTGGCAAGGGTTGACAGCAAGCGTAGAAGTGATATTGCAAGGGGACAGTTGGCAGGCACATTGTTGCATGAGGATAGAGGGGGGTCGTGGGGAGGGAGGGGGGAGGGAGGGAGGGAGAGGAGGGGAAGAGGAGAGGATCGTGGGGAGGGGAGGGGAGGAGAGAGGGGATCGTGGGGGAGAGGGAGGGGAGGGAGAGAGGGGGATCGTGGGGGGAGGGGAGGGGGGAGGGAGGGAGAGAGAGGAGGGGAGGGGAGGAGAGAGGGGATCGTGGGGGAGAGGAGGTGTGGGGGGGAGGGGGGGTGTGGTGGTGAGGAGCTGTAGGAAATTGTGGATTGTATTGGGGCCAGCTGTTTTATGTGTGTGTATCGTGTGGGTGTGTGCGTGTTGTGTGTGTGTGTGTGTGTGTGTGTGTGTGTGTGTGTGTGTGGTGTGTGGTGTGTGTGTGGTGTGTGTGTGTATGATTTTTCTACTTTTGTCTTTTTGAAAAAAGTGTGTGTACATACACAGAAACACAAACACACACACACACACACACACACACACACACACACACACACACACACACACACACACACACACACACACACACACCACACACGTGCCTTCTCCTCCTCCCTCTCCCTCTATCCTCCCACTGCTCTACCCCCCCCCCCCATTTCCGCCCTTTCCGCTGATATTTCGCTACATCCTCTCCCACGCCTCTCCCTCTTATTCATCCTCTCTCTTATCTTATCTTATCTCTCCCCGCAGGAACAAGAGGTCCGATAAAAGCAAGAAGACGAAGTTAAAACGACGCCGAGCTTACTACAGATCGCAGAAAGATGTAAGTGTTTTTTTTGTTTTGTTTTGTTTTTTTGTCGTTCAAAAAGTTCGGGGTTTTTGTTTTGTTTTGTTTGTTTTTTGTTTTTTTGACGGGATTGTTTTTTTTTAAGTTCGGGTGTTTTTGTTTGTTTTTGGTGACGGGATTGTTTTTTTTTTTTAAAGTTCGGGTGTTTTTGTTTGTTTTTGTGATGGGATTGTTTTTTTTTTTTCGGGTGTTTTGTTTGTTTTTTTGTTTTGAATGGATTTCTTTTTACGAAAGTTCGGATGTTTTTGTTTTGTTTTGTTTTTGGCGACGGGATTGGTTTGTTTGTTTGTTTTGTTTGTTGGGGTCGTCTGTCCTGCGTATATGTGTGTATATAGATGTGTATATATACATATATGTGTGTATATAGATCTGTATGTGATTGTGATTGTTTTTTTTTTCCTTTTTTTTGTTCGTGTTATTGTTTTGTTTGTTATGGGGTACTGGTGAGTTTGTTTTTTGTGAGGTTGGTTTGTTATTGTTATTGGTAGTGGTGGTTATTTCTTGTGTTATGATGGTGTGGATATCACCATCATTGTTATTGACGATTGCTTATATTACTCTCATTATTGACACTAATACTATCATCCTTACCATTCATGTTATTAATTAGTATTGTCATTAGTCATAAGCACTACTACGCCACGTGCCACCACCACTTACCAGCCACCACCTGGCACCCATCACCCAACACCCACCACCTGCCACCTGCCACTTACCACTACCTCCATTACTGTTTCCACTGTCACTACCACCACCTACCAACACCACCTTCCACCTTCCACCTACCACCTACCTACCAGCCTGCCTACCTACCTGCCTGCCTGCCTTTCTACCTACCTACCTACTCACCTACCTACCTACCTACCCACCCACCCACCCACCCACCTACCCACCTACCTACCCACCCACCCACCCACCTACCCACCCACCCACCCACCCACCTACCCACCCACCCTACCCACCTACCACCTACCTACCCTACCTACCTACCTACCTACCCACCCACCCACCCACCCACCCACCCACTACCACCTACCTACCCCCACCACCCACCCACCCACCCACTACCACCCACCCACCCACACCACCCACCCACCCACCCACCTACCCACCCACCTACCTACCCCCACCCACCCACCCCAAACCCCCACCCACTTACCTACCTACCCACCTACCTACCTACCTACCAACCTACCTACCTACCAATTCTCCCCGAATCTCCCTTCATCCCCGAGTGTGAAATATTGGTGCCGCGATTAGGCTGTGTGTTATTCATTCAATTAAGTAGCGGGCCAGAGGGAACTTTGCATTTGATGAGGGGAAAATGGCTGGTTGAGAGAGGGAGGGAGGGGGAGGGAGGGGAAAATGGCTGGTTTGAGAGAGGGGAGGAGGGAGGGAAAATGGCTGGTTTGAGAGAGGGAGAGGGAGGAGGGAGAGAGGGGAAAATGGCTGGTTTGAGAGAGGAGGGAGGGAGGGAGAGGGAGAGAGAGGGGAATGGCTGGTTTTGAGAGAGGGAGAGGGAGAGGGAGGGAGGGAGGAGAGGGAGAGGGAAATGGCTGGTTTGAGAGAGGGAGGAGGAGGGAGGGAGGGAGGGAGGAGAGGGAAATGGTGGTTTGAGAGAGAGAGAGGGAGGGAGGGGGGAAAGAGGGAGAGGGAGGGAGGAAGAGAGGGGGGAAGGAGAGAGGAGAGGGAGGAGGGTGAGAGAGGGATAGGCTGGAGAGGGAAAGAGGGAGGGAGAGAGGGATAGGAGGGTGGGAGAGAAAGAGGAGGGTAAGAAAGGGAGGGAGAGGGAGGGAAGGAGGGTGAGGAGGATGAGAAAGAGAGGAGGAGGGTGGGAGGGTGAGAGAGGGAGGGATGGAGGATGAGAGGAGGGAGAAAAGAGAGAAAGAAGCCGGAGGCAGATAGACATACATAGACAGACAGAGAGAAATGGGAGAAAGAAATGGGAAAAGAACGAGGAAAGAAGAGAGGAGATTTTTTGGAAGGAAGGGAGATAGAATGGCTAGAGAGAGAGAGGGAGAAAGTTTTGGTAGGAAGGGGAGAAAGAGAGGGTGGAAAATACATAAAGGAAAAAATTAGGGAGACAGAGAATTCTGAGGAAAAGGAAGGGAGAGAGAGAGAGAGAGAGAGAGAGAGAGAGAGAGAGAGAGAGACGGAGAGAGACGAGAGAGAGAGAGAGAGAGAGAGAAGAGAGAGAGAGAGCTAAGCTTTGATAGCAGAGGGAAAAAGATGAAGAAAAGTTTTATTTTTATGTTTAAAAAAAGAGAGAGGATAGCGCCAGGGACTGACACAGAAAGAGAATGAAAAACGAGAAAACGGAAGCTATTGTATTTTTTGTATATAACTTTATTTATTTAATATTCCTTTATTTTAAAAGGTGCGGCTTTTTTCTTTTCTTTTTTGATTAACGTCCCTCCTTTTTTTTTACTTTTTTTTGCGTAAAAATTATCTTTCTCCTTTAAATATTATTATTCCAGGGACTAAAGTTACAAATCTGTTTTATCCTTGTGAACATGTGGAGGGAGGGAGGAGGGAGGAGGGAGGGGAGGGAGGGAGGGAGGGAGGGAGGATAGGGAGAGAGGGAGGGACGGAGGGAAGGAGGATTATGAGGTGTGGGAGGGAGGGAGGGAGGAGGGGAGGGAGGGAGGGAGGGAGGATGATGAGGGTGGGAGGGAGGAGGATAGAAAGAGGGAGGGACGGAGGGAAGGAGGAGGAGGATGAGGCGTGGGAGGGAGGGAGGGAGGATGATGAGGTGTGGGAGGGAGGGAGGGAGGGGAGGAAGGAGGAAGGAGGGAGGAGGAAGGAGGGAGGGAGGGAGGGAGGAACTCGTAATCGGAATCGAGAACAAACCGAGTTATTCATTAGCGTTTTGAAGACCAGTGGAATCCGAAAATGAGTTTTAATTATTTGGCCATTTAGCGGCTCATTAATTGGGCAAATTATGATATAATTAGTTGGCGGTACTTTTTTTTAAGGGCGATGGCGGAAGGGGCTGTGAAGCAAGAAGGAAAAAAAAGGGGGGAAGGGAGGAAATGGAGATGGAGAGGAGGAAGGAAGGAAGGAAGGGAGAGGGAAAGGGAGAAGGAGAGGAAGAAGGAAGGTGGGAATAGGAGAAGGGGAGAGGGAAGAGAGAGAGGGGAAGGGAGAAGGAAGGTGAGAATAGGAGAAGGGGAGAGGGAAGAGAGAGAGAGAGGAAAGAGGGAAGTGAGGGAGGTATAGGAGAGAGAGAGGGGGGAAGGAAGGGAGAAAGAAAAAACAGAGAGAAAGAGAAGGAGAGAGAGAGAGGAGAGAAAGGAAGAGTAGAGGAAAGTTGAGATAATAGAAGGAAAGAAGGGGAGGGAGAAGGCTTGCGGAGGGAGTAACCGTTAGGAAGGAGGGTGGAGGGGAGGA
Organism: Penaeus vannamei; assembly: GCF_003789085.1. Taxonomy (NCBI): domain Eukaryota; kingdom Metazoa; phylum Arthropoda; class Malacostraca; order Decapoda; family Penaeidae; genus Penaeus; species Penaeus vannamei. Next base: position 694,756 of record NW_020869230.1, on the reverse strand, counting down.
AGGGAGGGTGGGGAAGGGGGAAGTTGTCTTGTTGTGAAATGGCAAAGGGGAAAGTTCTCTTGTCCTCGAAGGAGACAAAGGAATAACCCGAGAGAAAGGGGAAGAGGGATGGAGGGAAGGAATGAGGGGAAAATGGAAAAAAGGAAAGGAAAGAGAAGGCGAGAGGGGAAGAGAGAGAGAGAGAGGGAGAGGGAGGAGAGGAGAGGGAGAGAGAGAGGCAGGAGAGAGGAGAGAGATGAGAGAGAGAGAGAGAGAGAGAGAGAGAGAGAGAGAGAGAGAGAAGAGAGAGAGAGAGAGAGAGGGAGAGAGAGAGAGGAGAGAGGAGAGGAGAGGGAGAGAGAGAAAGAGAGAGAAAAGAAGAAGAGAAAGAGGAGGAAAGAAAGAGAAAGACGGTCAGACAAACACAGACAGACAGACAGCCAGACAGAGACAGCCAGCCAGACAGAGACAGCCAGACAGACAGACAGACAGACAGACAGCCAGAGAGGCAGAGAGAGTACCGGGCCCGCGCCAGCCGGAGGGCCTCGGGCATCGAACTGACGGTTGAAGTTAGTTATCTTTGGAAGTTCAAGAAACGCTCGGCGAAGGAGTTCCTTCTTCTTGGTCTCTCTCTTATTGTTTGCTCTCTCCTCCTCCTCATTATCTTCGTCGTCAATCACGTGCGTTGTTGTTGTTGTTAATGTCGTTTATCATCGTCGTTATTACCGTTGGTGGTGGTAGTTGGGGCATCATTATCATTGTCATCATCATCATCATCGCCTTGTCATCATCATCATCATCGTCATTTTCACCTTCATCGCCATCACTATTATTGTAATCATCATCACCATTATCATCGTCATCGTCATTATCACCGTCATCATCATCATCATCATCATCATCATCATCATCATCATCATCATCATCATCATCATCATCGACCCCCATTATCTCTATCTCTCCATTTTTCCCTCTTCCCCCTCCCCCTTTTTTTCTTCTTCGTCACCCCCCCCCCCCCCTTACCTTCTCCATTCATCCTTCTGACCGAAGAGGAGAGAAAAAAAAACGAAAACGAAGAAAACGAGAGAAAGAAAGAAGGGGAAACTTAGTTAAAATCCCTTTCAACTACTGTAGTCTATAAGGCAGCCTTTCAGCGGGGTCTAAACAAGGCTAAATTAAGGAAGAAACGTTAAATGAAGTGAGTGCGGAAGGAAGGAGGGGGAGAGGGGGAGGGGGAGGAGAGGAAAGGTGGGGGGAGGAGGGGAATGGGGAGGGAGGGGGAGGAGGAGAGGTAGAGGAAGAGAAGGCTGGGGTAAGCTGATGATAGGAAGAAGAAAGAAAGAAAGAAAGGGAGGGAAAATAAAGGAAAGGAAGGGAAGGAAAAAGAAGAAAGAAAGAAAGGGGAGGAAAAGGAATGGAAAGGAGAGGAAAATGAGAATGAAAATGAAAGGAAAGGGAGGAGCAAGAGAAAGGGTAAGTGGGAGAGAAAAGAAGGAAAGAAGAGGAAAAGGAGAATAGAAGAAAGGAGAAAAAGAGACAAGAGAAGAGAAATGAGGAGGGAGAAAGAACGGGGGGAGTGGAGAAGAAAGAATGTGGAAGGGGGGAGGGAGTCAGAATTCTCACTTGAGGCTCTTGATAAATGGATTTTGAGGGTGAAAAAAGTCGGAGAATGAGAATGAGAAAAAGAGGAAAGAAGGCCAAATAAGTGATGTGAAGGACGAGAAGGAGGAGGAGGAAAAAGAAGAAGAGGAAGAGGAAGCTTCGTTAGCACATATATGCATCTGTAAAGAGAGAGAGAGAGAGAAAAGAGAGAATGCAGAGATAAGAAGAGAGAAAGAAAGTGAGAAAGAGAGAGAAGAGAAAAAGAGAGAAAGAGAGAAGAAAGAAAGAGAAGAGAGAAGGAAGAGAAAGAGAAGAAAGAGAGAAAGGACAGAAAGAAGGAAAAGAAAGAGAGAGAGAGGGGAAACCGTGGGGCCGAAACTGTCAGAGCAGCGCCCTGCCTTCGAAGGGAAATGTTGACGCGGTCATGTGCGTGTCATAGCAAGCATCAGGAGGGGGGGGTGGGGATGGGGGGAGTCGAAGGGTGAAGGGGGGAGGGGATGAGGGGATAGGGGGGGGGAATGTGACACGAAGGGGGAGGGAGTCGAAGGAAGGTGGGGTTGGGGGGGGAGTCGAAGGGAAGGGGGGGATGAGGGGGTAGGGGGGGTGAATGTGACACGAAGGGGGAGGGAGTCGAAGGGAAGGGAATGGGGGGGAGGAGGAAGGGGGAAGGGGAAGGTCATCTCAGGAGATAACGTCCCTTACGCCCCCCTTTTTAGGTCGATATTCCGAAGGTTGTCTCGTGTTTGCAAGGGATCGCGTGGTTTTAGGGGAAGGGCGGGGGGGGGGGGGGGAGGAAAGATTTTTTTCCCCTTTTTTGTGCTGTTTCCTTTTTTACTTTGCTATTTGTGTTGGTAGCTTTTTTTGTTGTCTTTTTATTACTCTTATTACTGTTTTTGTTATTAATATTATCATTATCATTGTCAAAAGTGTATATATATATATATATATATATATATATATATATATATATATATATATATATATATATATATGAATGTGTTACTATAGATGTAAATATGCGTGTGTGCCTCAAAGCCTGAGAGAGTCACAGGATTGGGGGGCTAGGCAAGGGGGAGGAGGGGGGGTAAGGGGCACGTGGGGGAGTAGGGTCGAGAAAGGAGGAGGAGGCGAGGAGAAGAGGTGGCGCGACCCACCCTCGGCCCGTCGGCGATTCGCTCCTCGGCTCCGGTGACCTCGCCCTCCGCTGCCGGTCCTGACCGTGACGGCTGACGGGCGGTGTCAGCGCTTTCTATATATGGCTGTGCGGTCCGGGGCGGGAGGATAGCGGGCCGCTGCCGATGGGCGGGCGGGCTGTGCTGGGCGCCGATTTATTGCGGTGTTTTATTGCTGTTTCTCTCTTCCCCTCCTCTCTCTCTCTCTTTCGCTTTCGCTCTCTCTCTTCTCTTTTCATCTCTCTTTCTCTTCTCTTTCTCTCTCTCTCTCTCTCTCTTTTCTCTCTCTCTCTCTCCTCTCCTCCTCTCTCTCTCTCTCTCTCTCTCTCTCTCTCTCTCTCTCTCTCTCTCTCTCTCTCTCTCTCTCTCTCTCTCTCTCTCTCTCTCTCTCTCTCTCTCTCTCTCTCTCTCTCTCTCTCTCTCTCTCTCTCTTTCTCTCTTTCGTACTCTCTCTCTCTCTCTCTCTCTCTCTCTCTCTCTCTCTCTCTCTCTCTCTCTCTCCTCTCTCTCTCTCTCTCTCTCTCTCTCTCTCTCTCTCTCTCTCTCTCTCTCTCCTCCTCTCTCTCTCTCTCTCTCTCTTTCTCCCTCTGTCTATATATCTATCTATCTGTTTATCTATCTGTGTGTGTCTGTATATGTGTGTGCTCGCGCGCGCCTGTGCTTGCGAGAGAGAGTGAGTGAGAGGAAGATAGAATAGATAGATAAATGATTATATTTTCCATCTGTCTCTGCGTCCACACCGCCCCTCCGCGTCCCTTTTCCCTTTCCCGTGAGTGCGCTATTTTCCCCTTTCTACCCCTCTTTTTTTCCGCCCTCTCCCCTCTTTTCCTTGCCCTTCTCTCTTCTCTCAGATCAATTATTCTCTTTTCTCTCCCCCTCCTCTCTTTCTCTCTGCCTCACCATATTGTACTGGGCGAACTCTTCCTGAATCACCCCTGAAACAGCCGTTCCGTCTCCGTTTTCTATGATCATGACGGGCGGGAATGTCGGCCTAATGATATCAGTGTTATGGAAAACTTGGGCGAGTGTGGACGTGTGCTCTCGTGTCCTCCCGCCGCCTGGCTTCAGTGTTAGCGAGTGGTTGCACTAAGGGGAAGGAAATCCAAAGGAGGGGAATACCCGCTTCGAAATGGAATTTGCGGCGGCGTTCGTGGAGGAAGAACCGGCGGGGCAGAGGGTGCTTTCGAAAAACGCCGACCCCTGTATAGTCGCCCGGGAAATGTATGGAGTTTAGTGCGTGATCCCTTGTGTGTTTTACGAAACAATGAGGTTATTCAATCAGGGATGAATTCCCGAAAGAGCGAGGAAGAGGTTGAAAGGAGATGATTGCACGTCATCGCACAACAATGGCAAGAGGAGGCTCCGGTCGACGAGAGAATCCCAGTGGAGTTTAACGTCACCACTTTTTGTTTTTCTTTTTTATACCTTTTTTCATCGGTTCACGTTGTTGTTGTTAATTGGCGGGGACAAAGTGGTTCTTCCTCCAGCCCGCAGGAGCGGCCCGTCGGCCAGTGGAATCGGTCGCAGTGGTCACAAAGAGCGGGGTCGCACCGGGAGGCATAAAAGATGAATAAATGTTGACTTAGGAGACGCCGAGGACGAGAGGGTGGTCATTGAAAATCCCTGGAGTCCTAATTGGCCTAATTTGGATCCTGATTCGGATATAAAGGCAGCTGTTGAGGGAGTCCTGCCTCGGGATTCCCTGAGAGAGCGGGGAGAGGAGCGCCCCCGAGGGAGAGCAAACCCCGAGGGGCGGCGGCGGAGGCGGCTCCGGAATCCTCGTCTGGGGAGCCGCGCAATCCGCTGACCTGAGGGTCGCCTCGGGACCCGATTTCCCTTCTTGGGAGCGCCCTTGGGAGACGTCCCGGGGCGCTGAGCAGGGGCCGCTCGCTCGTCGCAGGGCGGCCAGGGCCCTCGAGGGAGGAGGAACCCCCGCCAGCGGAGCTCCGAGCGGCGAGAGGACCTGCGGGCAGGATCGGCGTGGCCG
>NW_020869230.1:677516-685016 GCF_003789085.1 Penaeus vannamei | reverse complement strand
CTCCTCTCTCTTCTTCTCTTCTCTCTCTTTTCTCTCTCTTCCTCTCTCTCTCTCTCTCTCTCTCTCCTCTTCTCTCTCTCTCTCTCTCTCTCTCTTCTCTCTCTCTCTTCTCTCTTCCTCTCTCTCTCTCTACTCTCTTCTCTCTCTCTCTCCTTCTCTCCCTCGCTCGCTCGCTCATCTTTTTTCAACGGGTCATGACGTCACACGAAGGGAGAAGGGAGAGAGGGGAAAAAATCATTAGAATTTTCTCTTTGATTTTTGTGTGAAAATAGGGAATTATGCAACACCGGTTTGGCGTTAGAGATGTGAGGAGAATATTGAATCCGAGAGATTGGCGGAGAGCAAAAAGTTTTAATGAGTTGTTTGTGTCTATGGGCCATGGCTAATTCACCATGTGGTCGGGGGTGGGGGGGAAGGGGCGGGAGGTGAGGGGTTGGTGGTTGATGGGAGCTTGTCATCCTCTCATCTCTGTCTCTGTCTGTCTCTCTGCTCTTCTTTCTTTTTCTTTGTCTCTCTCTTCTTTCTCTTTCTCTTTGTCTTCTCTCTTCTCTTTCTCTTTCTCTCTCTCTCTCTCTCTCTCTTCTTCTCTTTCTCTTTTCTTTTCTTTCTTTCTTCTTTTTTTCTTTCTCTCTCTTCTCTTTCTTTCTCTCTCTCTCTCTCTCTCTCTCTCTCTCTCTCTCTCTCTCTCTCTCCTCTCTCTCCTCCTCCCTCTCTCCTCTCTCTCTCTCTCCCTCTCCTCTCTTCTCTCTCTTTTTCTCTCTCTTTCTCTCTCTCTCTCTTCTCTCTCTCTCTCTCTCTCTCTCTCCTTCTCTCTCTCTCTCTCTCTCTCTCTCTCTCTCTCTCTCTCTCTCTCTCTCTCTCTCTCTCTCTCTCTCTCTCTCTCCCTTCTCTCTCATTTTACTTTGAATGGCATAATTTACATAATTCGCCAGTATAATGGCTCTAAGGTAAAATTTGAATTCATATCATATATATTTTTGGAATTTAACGCAGCGACACGAAATAAAAACGAAGTAATAACGATTCAGAGATTGAAATTCGGCTTCTCAGATTTTCACCGGAATTAGAAAGTCTACCCAGAAAGTTACATCTCGAAAACTCCATCCAAGATATTGCCAAATCCATTTTCTTTTTAATTTGCGAGACAATCTGAATTGAGATTTTTTTCTCTTTCTTTTGAATGGCATTTTATTATTTTTTTTTCCTTCTTTGTCGTGTGTGTAAGTGGGATTTTTTTTTTCTTTTTTTTAAGTAAGTTTATGGGTGATCGCGACCGGATGAGGCGATCCGGATAATTGCCAAATTGACGCGCAGTTTAATAATACCATAATGAATCCCAGTCGGTGAATTGTTCGTGCTTGAACCTCTCTCTGAACGAGGATAACATAATTGCAGAGGCCGTGGAAGGATGCCAAAGGGAGGACGATCGCGTGAGGTGATTCGAACCCAAGGAAGTGAAAATGTTGATTTAGGAATTTTCTGGGGCCGAAGTGAGGTCATTATTGATTCAGCGGCTGTGACGATCGGGGGGCCACTGTTGTTTTGTCTCGGTGTTCTTTGATGTTTTTTTTTTTTTTTTTTTTTTTTTTTTTTTTTTTTTTTTTTTTTTTTTTTTTTTTTTTTGGCCAGATGACTGTAATGATAAGGATGGTTGTTGTAATTTATGTTGTTGTTGTTTTTTCTCAGGTATCTGTAATGATAATGATGGATGTTATGATGATATCGATGAGGATGTTAGGAATGAAAATGTTACATGTTAATCAAAAAAGAAATTGTGAGTTGTTTTCCTCACGGTAAGGCGAGAATATTCTGAAGTGTGAGTNTCATATTTCTCCGTGTCTCTTCTCTTCCCTGCGTCGTCTTTTATCCTCCATCTTCCTTTACACTCCTTCATCATCATCCACAACCTCTCCATCCTACTTCACGCTCCTCTAGCAATCTCCAGACTTCTTCATTATTTTTTGCATTATGTATAAACACATTTCCACGTCCCGCTGGCCGAGGGTTTCAAAATGCGTTTCGGTTTCTCTCTCTCCGCTTCCTCTCTTTCTCTATCTCTCTCTCTGTGTCTGTGTTTGTCTCTGTCTGTCTGTCTGTCTCTGTCTTCTCTGTATCCTGTCTCTCTTTTTCTCTCTGTCTGTGTATGTCTGTCTGTCTATCTATCTCTCTTTCTCTCTCTCTCTCTCTCTCTCTCCTCTCTCTCTCTCTCTCCTCTCTCTCTCTCTCTCTCTCTCTCTCTCTCTCTCTCTCTCTCTCTCTCTCTCCCTCTCTCTCTCTCTCTCTCTCTCTCTCTCTCTGCTCTCTGCTCAATAACAATAATGGCATGATGATAATGATAATAATAATGATAATAATGATAATGGATAATAATAAATAATAATAATAATAATAATAATAATAATAATAATAATAATATAATTAATAATAATAATAATATAATAATAATAATAATTATAGGGATAATAATAATATAATAATTAGTGATTAATAATAATAATAATAATAATGATATTACACAACAATTTTGATAATAATGCTGATACTGATGATATATTAACAATAATACAGATAACAGTGATAATGCCTCTCAATAACCACGATAACACACACAACGACCACCACTCGCATCAGACCAAATCAAAACCCAACATACGGACCAAAAACCGGAAAATAAATAACCCACACCACATACCCTCTTCGGACACTTACAATATCCTTCTCCCCATCCTACGCTCTCCTTGGCGTTCGAGGAGGAAAACGCACTCGAGGCCTTCTTTCATTAGGATCTTGGGATATATTCATTTTTTTTTTTTTAGCTCTCGCGTCGGCTAAGGGTTGGAGGGGATGGAGGGGACGGGGGGGAAGGGAGAGAATGGGGGAAGGGAGACGGGGCAAAGGGTAGGTGAGAGAGAGGAGGGTTGGGGTGGAGGGAAGGGGAGGAGAGAGGGAGAGGAGGTAGGTTGAGGGGAGACAGGAAGAACGTGGGGTTGTAGGGGAGGGTTGGGGGTTGAGGGGAGGATGAGGGAGGGGAGGGGAGGGTGGAGACGGAGGGTCGGGGTTGAGGGGAAGGGGTGGGGTTGGAGGGAGGAGGGGCTTGGGGGGGGTTTGGAGGGATGGTGGGTTGGGGTTGGAGGGGAAGGGGGGGTTGGAGGGGAGGGGGGGTTTGGGGGGAGAGGGGGTTGGAAGAGAGGGTGGAGGGGTTGGAGGGAGGATGAGGGAGGGGAGACGTGGAATAGGGGGAGGGGGGGCAGAGGGGAGAGAATGGGGGGGGGAGACGGGGAAAGGGGAGGAGAGAGGGGAGAGAAGAGGAGGGGAGACGGAGAAAGGTGGGGGAGAGGGAGAAGAATGGGGGAGGGAGACGGGGAAGACGAGGGGGGAGGGGAGGAAGAGAGGGGAGATGGGAAGAGAGGAGGAGGGAAGGGAGAGAAAGGGGAAGGGTGGGGAGAGGGGAGAGAATGAGGAGGTGAGAGAGAAGGGAGAAAGGGAGAGGGAGGGAGGGGAGGGGACGGGAGGGGAGGGGTGAAATAGGAGAGGGAGAGAAGAAGAGGATGGGGGAAGGGGTGAGAGGGAGAGGGAATGGAGACGAATAGCAGGGAGAGGAGGAGGGCGATGAGAGAGGGAGAAAGGGTTGGATGAAGGAAGAGACGGTAGAGAGAGTGGCCAAAGGGAGAGAGGAGAGAAAGGTGAGGGTGAGGGTAAAAGGGAAAGAGGAGGCTAAAGTGAAAGAAGAGGCCAAGAAGAAATGGAGGAGAGGAAAAAGAGACAGTAAGAAAGAAAGGGAGCGATAGGAGAGGAGAAGGAAAACGCTCAACTGAGAGGGAAAAAAAAAAGAGAGAGAAGGAAAGCAGAAGGAAAGAGAAAGAGAAGAGGAAAGAAATTAATGGGAAAAGGGGTAGGAAGGCAGGTAGAGGGAAAAGGGGAAGGAAAAAGAGAGAGATAGAGGAGAGAAGGATAGAGACCTGAAGCAATGGGAATGTAGAGATATGAATGAAAATGCACAACCCATATGAATGTTCCTCTCAAAGTTTATGCATATGTAGAGCATGCGGGAGGATACAAACACAAACAAGGACCTCAATGAATGTATGTGAATGAAAATATGCTGGGTTGTGCAGTCACGTGTGCGTATGTGTCGTCTAGTGTCGGGAGACTTTTTTCCCCCATGTGTTCTTGTTTGTTTGTGTGTGCTGGATGTATGTGTGTATGTGTACGTGCATGCTTAGGTGTATGTATATGCTTAAATGTATGTATATGAGTATGTGTATGTGTATATGAATGCTTAGGTGTATGCATATGTGTATATGAGTATGTGTGTGTGTGTGTGTATGAGTATGCGTATGGATAACTGTATGTCATTGTGTAAGGACATGCGCATGTGTGTGTATGTGTATGCGCGCACGTGTGCCTGTATCCGTGTGTGTGTGTGTCGCCGCCTCGTTCATTTAACCTCCGTCCAGCACCACAATGGCCCCTGGAATGCTGTCACGCCAGAACATTATGGCGTGGCTGATCAATATCTCCAACCACTTAATAATGCAACACTGAAATCGACCTCGAGCTCTTCAATGCACCTTCGCGTTGCCTGGGCCGGTCCACCACACCACTCCGTCGCGGAAGGTTCTGGCACTCGCTCCCCCAGGCCCCGATGGTGCGTCGTCCTCCTTGTTTGTAAGATGCCTGCCCCCTCCTCCCCCTCCTGGGTATGCCCCGTAAGTCCTTAGACGGGGAAAGAAGAGACCCCCCTCCCCCCCTCCCCCCCCCCTTTTGGTATGCTCCGTAAGTCCTTAGGCGGGGAAAGAAGGAGGGGGGGAGGAGGGGGGAAATAGTTGATTCGACTCGTGGCGAAGGCGTCTGTGTGCTGTCCTCCCTCCCTCTAGTTCGCTGTAGGTTCTGCACTCGCTCCCCCAGGCCCGATGTGCGTTCGTCCTCCTTGTTGTGTATAGATGCCTGCCCCCTCCCCCCCCTCCCCCTCCTGGGTATGCCCCGTAAGTCCTTAGGCGGGGAAAGAAGAGAGGGGGGAGAGGGGGGGAAATAGTTGATTCGACTCGTGGCGAAGGCTGGTCGTGTGTGCTGTCCTCCCTCCCTCTAGTTCGCTGTAGGTTCTGGCACTCGCTCCCCCAGGCCCCGATGGTGCGTCGTCCTCCTTGTTGTGTATAGATGCCTGCCCCCCCCCTCCCCCTCCTGGGTATGCCCCGTAAGTCCTTAGACGGGGAAAGAAGAGAGGGGGGAGGAGGGGGGGAAATAGTTGATTCGACTCGTGGCGAAGGCTGGTCGTGTGTGCTGTCCTCCCTCCCTCTAGTTCGCTGTAGGTTCTGGCACTCGCTCCCCCAGGCCCCGATGGTGCGTCGTCCTCCTTGTTGTGTATAGATGCCCCCTCTCCCCCCCCTCCCCCTCCTGGGTATGCTCCGTAAGTCCTTAGGCGGGGAAAGAAGAGAGAGGGAGGGGAGGGGGGAAATAGTTGATTCGACTCGTGGCGAAGGCTGGTCGTGTGTGCTGTCCTCCCTCCCTCTAGTTCGCTGTAGGTTCTGGCACTCGCTCCCCCAGGCCCCGTGGTGCGTCGTCCTCCTTGTTGTGTATAGATGCCTGCCCCTCCCCCCCTCCCCTCCTGGATATGCTCCGTAAGTCCTTAGCGGGGAAAGAAGAGAGGGGGGGAGGGGGGGAAATAGTTGATTCGACTCGTGGCGAAGGCTGGTCGTGTGTGCTGTCCTCCCTCCCTCTAGTTCGCTGTTTCGTGCCTCTTATCTTTGGCGATCGAGACTTACGATTTCCAATATCTTATCCTCTCGCGCGAACCTTAACCTTAGCCGACATATATACCACCAAAGGCACTGTAAAGAAGAAGACAGGGAGAAAGAAAAAGAGTAAAAAGAAAGAAAGAAAAGAGAGAGAGAAGGGTGTGTGAGTTTGTGTGTAGAATGTGTGTGTGTGTGTGTGTGGTGTTGAGAGAGAGAGAGAGAGAGAGAGAGAGAGAGAGAGAGAGAGAGAGAGAGAGAGAGAGAGAGAGAGAGAGAGAGATGAGAGAGAGAGAGAGTGAGAGAGAGTAGAGTGTGTGTTGTGAGAGAGAGAGAGTGATGTGAGAGAGAGAGAGAGAGAGAATGTGTGTGTGTGTTGTGAGAGAGAGAGAGAGAGAGATGTGTGTGTGTGTGAGAATGTGTGCGTGTGTGTGTGTGTGAGAGAGAGAGAGAGAAAGAGGAGAGACAGACAGACAGAGAAAGAGAGAGGAGAAATCTAAACACCGCAGGTCTGTGATTACGTCCACCACTCTGCGTAACCATTTAAGCCCCGCGGTCCGTCATGGCGCCCATGTACTGTTTCCGTTTCCCGGAATCCCGTTCGTCCGGCGCGGGATTCGTGACTCTTAACAGCGGCTGCAGGACGTCGCGTGCGCCCCAGCTGACTGCCGGATCGACCCAGCTGTTGATAGATGTTATACTACGGGTTTTACACAGCGGCGCCCTGGCTGTCTCTCTCTCTCGCTTCGGGGCCGCTTCCGTGCGCTGACTTTTTCCGAGGTCGAGCGAGGCGGGCTTCCGGTTCTCTTTACGTCTGTTTCGTTGCGGCGTCTGTTTCGTGGTGATGCAGTTTCACTTCCGGTTTCTTTCTAAGTCTGTTTCGTGGTGATGCGGCTTCACTTCCGGTTCTCTTCCTCGTCTGTTTCGTGGCGAGGTGGCTTCACTTCCGGTTCTCTTCTAGTCTGTTCGTGGCGAACTTCCGGTTCTCTTCTTCGTCTGTTTCGTGGAGATGCGGTTTCACTTCCGGTTCTCTTCCTCGTCTGTTTCGTGGCGACGCGGCTTCACTTCCGGTTCGATTCGCCATTTAATCGGAGGCGATGCAGCTTCACTTCCCCGTCTGTTTCGCGTAATGCAGCTTCACTTCCGGTCCTCTTCCTCGCCTGTTTCACTTCCGCTTCAATTCGCCATTTCCTCGGAGGCGATGCGGCTTCACTTCCGGTTCTCTCCCCCCCCTCCTGTTTAGCGCGTGATGCAGCTTCACTTCCGGTTCACTTCCCCGCCCGTTTCGCGGCCACGCAGCTTCACTTCGGTTCTCTCCGCCTTTCCTGAAAGAGGCGACGCAGCTTCTCCTCCTTCCGTTTCCCTCTTTCGTGAACCGAGCTTTTGGGGGTTTCAAAGGCTTCATTCCCAGCTTCGTTTCGCTTGCTTCGAAACCCCGAATGAAGCTTCGTTTCTTGTCCTCCTTTTCCTGTCTTTTGAATCGATCGCTGGAATTGGGGGTTTTGTCCTATTTTTATTCTTGTTTTTTTTTTTTTTTTTTTGGGGGGGGGGGGATTCTGTGTTGAGAAACTGCCTTTTCGAATTGGTTTCCATATTCATGAACTATTTTTTGGAAGCCATTTTTTTTTTTTTTGGGGGGGGGAGTCGGGTTCGGAGCCACGTGTCTCTACCTACTTGTCGGACTCCACGTGTCTGTGCTTGCGCGTCGGACACAGCCACGCACATATACACGCACACACACACACGTACACATACACACACACCCACA
>NW_020869230.1:657516-672516 GCF_003789085.1 Penaeus vannamei | reverse complement strand
CGTAATTCAAATGACGTCTTTTAATCCGAATTAGAAGGCTGAAAAAGTGTTTTGTTGTTTTTTTTATTTCATTGGAGACAATCAAGAAAATACGTAGAAAAAAAAGATGTTTAACACTTATGTTATCTACTAACTAGCAATCTTTTTTCCGTCTTTCAAGAAGAAAAATAAATAAATAAAAGAACTCAACGAATATTTTTCTCCTTAAATCTGACAGGTGATTCTGTTTTAATTTAAAAATAGATCCCAAAAAAAGGAAAAAAAAAATCGTTCATGATATAGATTCCACGGTAAACACAGCGGACATGTTGTGCTGAGAGGCGGCAGTTGTCGTACGGCAGGGACTCCGCTTCCTGGCGTACGACTAGGCCTGCTCCCTCCCTCCCGCTTCTCTTCCTTCCGTTCCTCTCTCGTTCCGTCCCCGTTCTTTCCGTTCCGTGTCCGTTTCTCCGTTTCTTCTCCCGTTTCCTTTCGTTCTTCTTCCTTTCACTTAACGTTCCCCCTTTTCGTTTCTCTCCCTTTATTCCTGTTTCCTCTCCTTTTCCGTTTCGTCCCCCGTTTGACCTTCTTTCCCTTCCAATCCCTTCTTTCCCTCCTTTCTCCTCCCTGTTTCCGCTCGTTCCTCCATTCCGTCCCGTTCCTCCCAATCCCTCCCGTTTCCCTCCCATTCCTTCCCAGTCCCTTTCATTTTCCCTCCCTTTCTCCTCCGACGTTCCCCGTCCAATCCCTCTCTTTCCCTCCCCATTCTCTCCTGTTCCCTCCCGTTCCCTCCCAATCCTCCTTTTTCCTTCCCGTTTCCTCCATACCTCCCAATCCTCCAATCACTCCCTCTTCCTCCGCATTCCCTCCCTCTTCCCTCCCTCTTCCCCTCCATTCCATCCCATTCCCTCCCAATCCCTCCCGTTCCCTCCACAACGCAAAACACTCGCAAAATACAACAAAATGAACGTAGGACTTTTTATGTGGCATAGAGAGGGATTATCGGGCAGAGTTTATGGTGAAATGTTGTCATTAATGAATTCTATTTTATAAGTGTATTTTCCCCTTAAATTCCACGGAATCGAATTAGTAGCCGAAACAGGGAATAATTTTCGTATTTAATCTGCTTCGGGAAAATACAGCGAAAAAGAGGGGAGGTGGAGAGGGGGGAGGATGATAAAGGGAGAGAATGGGAGACAGATAGATAGATAGGGATGGATGGATTAAAAAAGAAATAGACAGGTAGAGAGATAGATGTAGAGACAGATAGAGATATCGATAGATAGATAGATTGATAGATAGATAGATTGATAGATAGAAAGATATATAGATAGAGAGAGAAAAGAGAGAGAGAGAGAGAGAGAGAGAGAGAGAGAGAGAGAGAGAGAGAGAGAGAGAGAGAGAGAGAGAAAGAAGAGAGAGAGAGAGAGAGAGAGAGAGAGAGAGAGAGAGAGAGAGAGAGAGAGAGAGAGAGAGAGAGAGAGAGAGAGAGAGAGAGAGAGAGAGAAGAAGAGAGGGAGAGAGGAGGGAAGAGAGAGAGATAGATAAAGATATATACAGATAGATGGATAGAAAGATACAGAAAGAATATAGAAATAGAAAGACAGACAAAATAGATACATAGATAATAATAAAAAGAAAGAGAAAGAGAAGAATAGAAAAAAAAACAGAAAAATAAATAGACAGATAAAAAAAAAGAAAGAGAAAAAGAATATAAGAGAAGAGACAGACAGACACACAACGTGACATCTTCAAACCAAACAACCAGTGAAAACAAGGAGAGACATAGACAGAAGAGAAAACAAGGAGAGAAGACAGAAAGAGAAAACAAGGAGAGACGTAGACAGAAGAGAAAAACAAGGAAGAGACGGTAGACAGAAAGAGAAACAAGGAGAAGACGTAAGACAGAAAGAGGAAACAAGTGACGAATTTGATCGAGCAATTAACATAATAGCGAGACAGGTGATCGATAAATGCTAATTGGCAACCCCTTCCCCCACCCCCACCCCATACCCTGCCTCCATTGTCATAACTTTACTTGTCATGTCATCGTGTCTTATGCTCTATGTACCTGTCTGTTTATACCATTATCTACAATGTTTTAACGCTCTTAAACCTACATGCCCCGCCTCATAGTCCCAACCTCATAGCTCATATTTCAAGCCTATGCTCCTGTAAACATCCATACACCCCTCATCCCATCCCCCCCAACCCTCATAACTCATAGTTCCAACCTCATAGCTCATGTTTCAAGCCTATGCTGCTATAAACACATCCATACACCCCCACCCTCATCCCTTCCACCCAACCCTCATAATTCCAACCCTCATACCTCATACCAGTCTCAATAGCCTCATAATCGCACCCCTATGCCCCCGCATATCCACCCCCCCTCAACCCTATAGACCTCCACCCCCCAACTCTCAACCTTTCTACTCCATGTTTCCTTGCTCGTTTACTCTTTGTTCCGTTCCCTCCGTTCCTCCGGTTCCTCCCTCTCCCCCTCCCATTCCCTCCCTTTCCCTCCCGTTCTCCTCCCTCTCCCTCCGTTTCTCCTTTCCTCCTCTCCCTCCTCTCCCTCCCTTTACCTCCCTCTCCCTCCCTCCTCCTCCCGTCCTCTCTCTCCCCTCCCGTTCCCTCCCTCTCCCCTCCCTTTCCCTTCCTCTCTCGTTCCTCCCGTTCCTGCACCATCCCCTCCCTTTACTCCCTCTCCCTCCCGTTTCCTCCCGTTTCCTCCCTCTCCCCTCCCGTTCCCTCCCTTTTCCTCCCTCTCCCCCTCCCGTTCCCTCCTTTCCCTCCCTCTCCCCTCCCGTTTCCCTCCCTCTCCCTCTGTTCCTCTCCTCTCCCCCCTCCGCCTTCCTCCCTCTCTCCTCCCTTTCCTCCCTTTCCCCTCCCTTTCCCTTCCTCTCTCCTCCCGTTCCCTCCCCATTCCCTCCCGTTCCTCCCTCTTCCCGCCTCCGTTTCCCTCCCTCTCCCTCCCGTTCCCTCCCTCTCCCCTTCCTTTCCCTTCTCTCTCCTCCCTCTCCCCTCCGTTCCCTTCCTCTTCCCTCCGTTCCATTCCGTTCCCATCCCTCTCCCTCTCCTTTACCTCCTTCTCCCTCCCGTTCCCTCCGTTACCCCCCACCTCCCGTTCCCTCCCTTTTCCCTCCCTTTCCCTCCCTCTCCCTCCGTTCCTCCCGTTCCTCCCTCTCCTCCCGTTCCTCTCCCTTTCCCTCCCGTTTCCCTCCCTCTCCCCCCTCCCTTTCCCTCCCCTCTCTCCTCCCTTTCCCTCTCGTTCTCCTCTCTTCTTCCCGTTCTCCCTTTCCCTCCCCTCTCCCCTCCCTCTCCCCTCCCTTTCCCTTCCTCTCCCTCCCTCTCCCCTCCTCCTCCCCTCCCGTTCCTTCCTCTCCCCTCCCGTTCCTCCCGTTCTCCCGTTCCTGCACCTCCCCCTTACCCCCATACCCCACCCTCCCCCCTCTCCGACACTTCCTGTTACGAAGATTGACGTTATCATAATGGTGGTTTTTTCTTCTCTCCTTTTCTTCCTCTTTTTCCCTCTTCTTTTTCGTTCTTTTATCTGTTTTTTTTTTTTTAATTTATTCATTTGATTTATTCGTGTATCTTTCGGTTCGTTATTCATTTATGTGTGCATCTTTTTTTGTTTTTTTTTATTTATTCATTATTTATTCGTGTATGGTTTCGGTTCGTTATTCATTTATGTGTGCATTTTTTTTTTTGTTTTGTTTTGTTTTTCTTATTTTCTGTTTTCTTATCTGATTCCTTACAATGATTATTTCTCGGTTGGATTTCTGCGTGTGGTGTGTAAGTGTGTGGATGTGTTTTGTGTGTGTGTGTTTGTGTGAGTGCGGTGTGGTGTGTGTGTTTTGTGTTCTTGTGTGTGTGGGTGTGATTAAAATGTGTGTTTAAGTGTGTTTTTGTTTGTTTGTGTGTGTGTGTGTTTAAATGCGCGTGTTTGTTTGTGTGTGCGTGTTTTGTGTGCTTGTGTGTATGTGTTTGTGTTTATGTATGTGTATGTTTGTGTGTGTGTATGCATTGTGTGTTTTATGTGTATGTATGTTTATGTGTGTGTCTGTGTGTTCT
This sequence comes from Penaeus vannamei, assembly GCF_003789085.1. Classification (NCBI taxonomy): domain Eukaryota; kingdom Metazoa; phylum Arthropoda; class Malacostraca; order Decapoda; family Penaeidae; genus Penaeus; species Penaeus vannamei. The sequence continues at coordinate 668,457 of NW_020869230.1, read as the reverse complement.
GTGTATGCATTTTGTGTATGTATGAATCAGTGTGTGTGCGTACGTGTTTGTCCGTCTTCGTGCGTGTTACCTTAATTTCACACGACTCTAATTTGTAGACCATTTAAGTATTAATATGGTCCTCGCCCTTCTGTTAGAGTTAAATGATAGTCATGAAACCTGTCGTCATTGGATTCCTCCTTCTCTCTCTCTTCCTCTTCTCCCTCTCTCTCTTCCTCTTTCTCCCCTCTCTTTTTCCCTCTTTTTCTCTGTCTCTCTTTCTCTCGTTTTCCTTTTTCCGCTATTTTCTGTCTTTTTCTTCGTATTTTTTCTTCTTATCTTTCGTTCTTTTTGGTCTGCTTTGTCTTAGTTTCCCCCTCTCCCTTTTCTCTTTCTCTCTTTCTCTTCTTTCTCTCCTTCTCTCTTTCTTCTCTCTCTCTCTTCCTCTCTCTCTCTCTCTCTCTCCTCTCTCTCTTCTCTCTCTCTCTCTCTCTCTCTCTCTCTCTCTCTCTCTCTCTCTCTCTCCCTCTCTCTCCCCTCTACCCTATAACCCCCATAATCCCCCTCTCCCTCTCGGTCTCTCGTTCACACCCCAATTAACAGGTTCTCGCTATTCTAATCCTTGTTTACATCGAGCCATTATTTAATTCTGTGTTAATAGATTTTTTTTTTCCCGGTCGAGCGTGGTGTCACTAGCCTCTGTCCCGTCTCCTCTCTCCCTCTCTCCTTTAACCCCTTTTCTGACTCCTCCCTTTGTCCTTCGTCAGCGGATTTGTCCCTTCTCCCTCTCTTCGATTATTTGTGTCACCTCTTTCTCTCTGTCTGTATTTTGTTTTCTTTTATTCGTATGCAGTTTTTTTTCTCTCCCTCTCTCTCAACCTTCCTTCCAGCCTCCCGACTTCTCCCCCTTTTTCCTTCTTTCCCTCTTCTTTCCCTGGAACCGCTCCCTCCTTCTACCTTGTCATCCCCTCCTTCCCCTTTCTCCCTCTTCCTTACTTCTCTTCCTTCCCTTCTCCTTTCCAGCCCTCCTTCCCTCCCTCCCTCCTCTTTCCCTCCCTCCCTCCCTCCCACCCGCCCCTCCCTCACTCACTCCTCCTCACTCCCCATTTCCTTCCCTCCCATCCTCCCTCACTCCCTCCTTTCCACCCTCCACCCGCCTTCCTTCCCTCCTTTCTACCCTCCACCCTCCTCCCTCCCTCCCTCCCTGCCTCCCATCCTCCCTCCTTCCTCCCTCCCTCTCTCCCATCCTCCCTCACTCCCATCCTCCTCCTTCCTCCTTTCCACCCCCTCCACCGCCCCTTCCCTCCCTCCCTGCCTCCCTCCTCCTTCCTTCCCTCCTTTCCACCCCTCCGCCCGCCTTCCTTCCCTCCCTCCCTCTCTCCTCCCTCCCTCCTCCTCCCTCCTCACTCCTTCCCCCCCTTTCCATCCCTCCATCCGCCTCCTTCCCTCCTTTCCACCCCTTTCCAACCTCCACCCGCCCTCCCTCCCATCCTCCCCACTCCCTCTCTCCCGCCCTCCTTCCCTCCTCCCTCCTCCCTCCCTCCCTCCCGCCCCATGTGCCGTACCCGAGGCCAAACTTCTGACTAAATCTCCTTGCTTGTGATCCCGTAAATCCGAAGGCTGCCTACGGGAGTCACAACAAACCTACGTGTGGGGATTTGGACCCTCCTCTCGCTCTTTCTCACAGTCTTTCTCCGTTTTCTCTCTCTCTCTCTTTCTCACAGTCTTTCTCCGTTTTCTCTCTCTCTCTCTCTTTCTCTATTTCTCTGTTTGTCTATCTTTTTTTTTTCTCTCTGTCTGTGGCTGCCTACGGGAGTCACAACAAACCTACGTGTGGGGATTTGGACCCTCCTCTCGCTCTTTCTCACAGTCTTTCTCCGTTTTCTCTCTCTCTCTCTTTTTCACAGTCTTTCTCCGTTTTCTCTCTCTCTCTCTTTCCTCTATTCTCTGTTTGTCTATCTTTTTTTTCTCTCTGTCTGTGGCTGCCTACGGGAGTCACAACAAAACCTACGTGTGGGATTTGGACCCTCCTCTCGCTCTTTCTCACAGTCTTTCCGTTTTTTCTCTCTCTCTCTTTCTCACAGTCTTTCTCCGTTTTCTCTCTCTCTCTCTTTCTCTATTTCTCTGTTTGTCTATCTTTTTTTTTTTCTCTCTGTCTGTGGCTGCCTACGGGAGTCACAACAAACCTACGTGTGGGGATTTGGACCCCCTCTCGCTCTTCTCAGCTCTTTCGCGTTTTTTTCTCTCTCTCTCTTTCTCAGTCTTTCTCCGTTTTCTCTCTCTCTCTCTCTTTCTCTATTTCTCTGTTTGTCTATCTTTTTTTTCTTCTTCTGTCTGTGGCTGCCTACGGGAGTCACAACAAACCTACGTGTGGGGATTTGGACCCTCCTCTTCGCTCTTTTCTCACAGTCTTTCTCCGTTTTCTCTCTCTCTCTCTTTTCTCTATTCTCTGTTTTGTCTATCTTTCTTTTCTCTCTGTCTGTGGCTGCCTACGGGAGTCACAACAAACCTACGTGTGGGGATTTGGACCCTCCTCTCGCTCTTTCTCAGTCTTTCTCCGTTTTCTCTCTCTCTCTCTTTCTCTATCTTTCTGTCTGTCTATCTTTGGACCTCAGTTTAGAACCAGCGACCTGCTTTCTGCCGCCCCTCCTCTCGCTCTTTCTCAGGCTTTCTCCGTTTTCTCTCTCTCTCTCTCTCTTTCTCTATTTCTTTCTGTCTGTCTATCTTTTCTCTGTCTGTCTGTTTCTTTCTCTCTGTCTCTGTTCTGTCTCTTTCTCTGTGGTCTGTCTCTGCCTCTGTCTCTGTCTCTCTCTCTTCTCTGTCTCTGTTCTCTGTCTCTCCTTCTCCTCTCTTTCTCTCTCTCTCTCTTCTCCTTCTCTCTCTTGTTCCTTTTCTTCTCTCTTTCCTCTTTTCTCTCTTTCTCTCTCTCTCTCTCTATCTATCTATCTGTCTATCTGTTTCTTTTGTCTGTTTGAATTTTCGTTTTGTTTGTTTGGTCTGTTTGTCTGTCTCGTTTTTTTTTTTGTTTTTTTTTTTGTCTGCTTTTCCTCATTTTTTTCTGTCTTTCTGCCCCCCCCCCAACCCCCTTCCCTTCCTCCCCTCTCTCTCTTTGAACCGCCAACGACATCTGCTGGCACCCAGTACCTCCCAATCACAACACACAAACTCACACACACTCACACAACACACACACACACACACCACACACACACGTCTACTTTCACCTCAACTGCAGACCAGTTAATTCAAGATTCCTCTTTCTTAAATTAATGCCATGGAAGTCCCCTGAATATATACCTACATATTTTTTCTTTTTATTTTTATTTAATTTATTTGTTTTTCTTTATACTTCTATTCATCCCATGGACGATCATCTGTCCCTTTCTTGTGCATTTCACTATGGAAACTTCCCTGTGCCTGTTCTCGTACAAAAGGAACAACTGTGTACATCTTCTTTGTTCACGTAGAGACGCCTATGTCTTCTGCAGGACGCGAGAAATCGGTTTGTTCTCTTCGTCTACTGCGAAGAAAAAGGCCAGAATAAGGTAGATTCGCGAGAACTTTTTAAGAAAAAAAGTTTTCGAGTCAGAAGAGGAAAAGAAAACTGCAGTTTACATAATTCGTTGATAAAGTGAGGTGTTCTATCTCCTTCTTATCTCCCCCATGCTCCTTCTTCCTCTCCTTCCTCCTCCCTCTTCTATCTATCTCCCTTCACATCCCTTTCTCCCTCTTCCTTCCCTCTCCCCCTCCTCCCCTTCCTCCCTCTTATTATCGTCCTTCTTCCTTCACATTCCACTTCCTCCTTCTTCTTCCTCCCATTCCCTCATCCCTCACCCTCCTCCTTCCCCATTCCTCCACCCCTTCTCCCCCCTTTCCCCTCCTCTTCCTCCTCCACCCTTCCCCCGATCCCTCCTTCCTCTTCCTCCCTGCCCCTTCCCCCTCCTTCTTTCCCCCCATCCCCCTTTCCTCCCCATCCCTCACCCCCCCATCCTTTCTCCTTCCAGGTGCTGACTCTGCAGAAGACAAAGGAAACAGTTGGAGGGCAGTTTGTGGATGCTGGAAGCAGGAAGAGGCCGCTGGAGACAGGAGGAAGCTGCAATAAGGAAGATCGGATTCTCACCCAGTGGAGGCTGCAAGTGACAGTTAACGTCACTCGTAAGATATATATTTGAAGAAAGTTCGAGGGTGGAGCAAGAAAGGTGGAGATAGGTCTGAGAGAAAAGGTGTTGGAGGAGGTGTTGGCGGTCTTATTAATGAGGGGGATTGTTGGAGTAGGTGTTGGCGATCTTATTAATGAGGAGGATTTAGGCGAGGCGAATTTGATGGGCGAGGATGATGGTTGGTTGTGTTTTCTCTTCCTTCGAGACTCTGAAGCGGAAATGGCACTTTCTTAACTTCCTTCTTCACACGGAGGAGAATCTCGGTGCTTGTTGTGTGTCGTCGCGAGACAGTGACTCCGGGATCAAGGTGTGTACGGGGAGGAGGAGGAGGAGGAGGAGGAGGAGGAGGAGGAGGAAGGAAAAGGAGGAGGAGTAGGGGAGGGAGGAGGAGGAGGAGGAGGAGGAGGAGGAGGAGGAGGAGGAGAGGAGAGGACGAGGAGGAGGAGGAGGAGAGGGTGGAGGTAGGGGTAATGGTGGAGGAGAAGGAAGAGAATGAGAAGTAAAGAGAAGAATAAGACAATATGAAAGAAAAAGAAAAGAAAAGAAGAAAAAGAAAAGAAGGGAAATATAAAAGGAAGATCGAGGGAAGAGAAGAAGACGAAGAAGAAAGAAGAGAAGGGGAGGGAGGAAGGAGGAGGAAGAGGTGCATTGACCTCGCCAAAGCTCCGTAACAACGAGCGCCGCGAACCCCCCCCCCTCCCCCCTCCCCTCCCCCTTCCCCCTCCCCCCCCTCCCAGCTCCTTGGCGACGTCTCACGGCAGCATAGACTTTGGCGCAGTGAATGGGCGGCCCCGGTCATGCTGTCACGCCCCCTCCCCCCCCACACCCAACGCATGCTTGCCCAAGTCCTCCCCCCCCACGCATGCTTGCCCAAGTCCCCCCCCCCACGCATGCCCCAATCCTGCCCCAAAGTCCTCCCCCCCTGGGTCGCAGCTTGCCAAGTCCTCCCCCCCCCACGCATGCTTGCCCAAAGTCCTCCCCCCCCCCCACTGCATGGCTTGCCAAGTCCTCTGCAAACACTGCGTCGCATCTTGTTTAAGTGTCTTTTTCTGCTTTGTTGCGTGCAACGTGGCTACTGCTTCTGTTTCCTCGTTGGCTTGTGCGATAGTTTTGTCCTCTGGGGGCTTGTCCTTTCTCTGCCTCCTCTGCTTGGGGTAGCTCGTCTTGTCAGCGTCTTCTGTTGCATCTGTTGCTTGTGCCTTTTCTGTTGTTCGTAACGGTGGCTACTTCTGTTTTCGTCTGGTTTCTGTGCGATATTTGTCTCTGTTTCTGGTTTTCGTCTCTCTCTCTGTGCACCATTCGCTCGCCTTGCGGGATTTGCATGTCTTTTTTTATCTTTTTTCGCCATTGACTTCAGTTAGTTGTAATATTCCATCTCAAAAGTGGTTAGAGGAAAAGTAAGTAAATAGATATAAAAGATAATGATAAATGAAAATAGGAATAAGATTATTTGTTTTCATCCATTGGCATCAGTTTATGATGTTGTACCTAAAGAGTGGTTAGAGGAAAAAGAATAAGTAAATAGATATAAATAATATTAATAAAAATAGGAATAAAAAGAAATAAGAAAAATAGGCTTTCGTTGTCTTTTAAAAATCGTTTTTTTTTTCCTGATGATTCGCTGGTCCTTCCTCATCTCTGTTTATTATCATACTCACTGGGGCTATCCCTTGGTCCGCATAATTCGCTGTTCCGTTCCGTTCCCCACACAAATCTGTGACATATTCCGCCGCGTTCCCGTTCCAGCCAGTTAAGCATATTATACCATACCATGCCGGTTCACATTCTTGTCTCGTTCCACGTTCCATCCAGCCGAGCATAGTATCCCGTCACCTATTTCTGTCCCGTCCCATGCTCTGAGAAGTCTGTCTCATAATCCGTTCTGTTCCATGTTCCTCTCCCTCTCTGTCTTACGTTCCGGCCCGTTCCACGTTCCGATTGGCGTGTCTTACATTCCTCCCTGTGATATATTCCATGTTCTACGTTCCTTCTCTCTGTCTCACATTCTGTCCCGTTCCGTCGTTCCTCTTCCCTGTGACACACACAACACCATTCCACGTTCCCTGTCTCACATTCCCGTTCCACGTCCCCCTCAGTCCCACGCTTCCAACCCGTTCCACGTCTCCCCCTCTCTCTATCCCACTCCGTTCCACGTTCCTCCCTCTCTATCCCACACTCGCACTCCGTTCCACGTACCCCCCTCTATCCCACACTCCCACCCCGTTCCACGTTCCTCCCCCTCCATAACCCACACTCCCATTCCTTCCACACCCCGTTTCCACGTTCCTCCCGCTCCCCCCCCCTCCCCCCACACCTGTCCTCCAGCTTGATCACCTTTCACTCGCCAACGCAACCCAGCTTGACCTTTTCCGTTTTGGCGAACAGGAAGATCCGGGACAGAAACGAGACCTTACCAAGATTGACAAGCGGATGCTATTTGAGCCGTAATTCATACCGGTTTAGAGTTTACAATGGCGGGAATACCTCGGTGACTAGAGAGGGGGGGGTGGGGTGGGGGAGGGGAGGGGTGTTGAAGGGGGTGACTGAGCTTGTGGAGGAGGAGGTGAAGAGAGGAGGAGGAGAGGAAGGGAGAGGAGGAAAAGGAGGTGGAGGAGGAGGAAGAAGAGGAGAGGAGGAAGAAGAAGAGAAAGAAAAAGAAAAAAGAAAGAAAAGAAAGAAAACGAAAATCAAAAACAAAAAAGAAAGTAAGAAGAAAAAACTCACAAAAGAGAGAAAACGAAAACAGACACAAAAAGACCTCACAAACCAAAACCCCACAAACAACCCAACAAGCAACCAAGCAAACAAGCCCCCTCCCCACCCCCACCCCCCAAAAAAAAAAAAATTAGGCACCCCGCTCCCCCTTTAGAAGCCTTGGCCCCCCCACTAATGGGACGTCGGCGAGCTGTGGGATGCTGCGGTGTCCTCCAGTGATGCCCGAGAGATTCTAACGACGCCGAAGGGACGGTGATGCTGATGAGGGAGAGAGACAATGATGATGCTGACTGGGAGATAAGTTTGTTGATGATTGGGGAGATGAATGGTATTGTAAGAGGGAGAAGTGTTGGCTTTTTTTGAAGGGGGGGGACGGAGAGAGAGAGAGAGAGAGAGAGAGAGGAGAGGGGGGAGAGAGAGAGAGATGAGAGAGAGAGAGAGAGAGAGAGAGAGGGCGGGGAGAGAGAAAGAGAGAGAGAAGAGAGAGAGAGAGAGAGAGAGAGAGAGAAGAGAGAGGAGAGGAGGAGAAAGAGAGAGAGAGGGAGAGAGAGAGAGAGAGAGAGAGAGAGAGAGAGAGAGAATACGACCCCCTCCATCTATCAGAAACGAATGCAGGGAAGCGAAGATGTGCTGAGATAAGCGAAACCCATACCCCCCCCCCTCTCCTCTCCTCCTCTCCCCCCTCCCCTCTCCTCCTCCCTCTTCCCCCTCCCCCTTTCCCCCTCCCCCTCCCAATCCCGCCCATCCTCCTCCCCCTCGAGTGATAGCCACGCCCCCCTCCGTGACGTCACGAGTGGCGGTTCGTGTTGGGCTCACTTCACCCATTAATTCTCTCGTGTGATGTGTTCTTCCGAGGTTTTGCCGGAATGTGCATGAACAAGAAATAATAATGATGATAATGGTGATGATTAATGATAATGATACTTGATATTGTTTTACCATTATCATTATTATTATTATTATTGTTTATTATTATTATTATTATTATTATTATTATCATTATTATTATTATTATTACTATTATCATTTTCATTATTATTATTATCATTATCATTATTATTATTATTATAATTATTACTATTATCATCATCATCATCATCATCATCATCATCATCATCATCATCATCATCATCATCATTCATCCTCATCATCATCATTATCATCTTTATTATCTCATTATTATCATCATTACCAATATTATGATTATTATAATGATGGTGACAACAATAAGGATAATAGAAATAACAATTATACAAATAAAAGTAGTAGTAGTAATAGAAGTAGTTATGATGATAATTATGATAATAATAATGATGGTGATGACAATAATTATACAAATAAAAATGGTGATAACGATGAAAATGATAACATTAGAAGTATAAGTAATAAGAACATTAACAATGATAAGACTCATTGATAATAATAATGATAAAAATAATAACAATAGTAGTAATAATGATAATAATAAACATAATAATAGTAATGATAATGATAATGATGATGATGATGATAATGATGATAGATAATAATGATAATAATAAGCATAATAATAGTAATGATAATGATAATGATAATGATGATAATGATGATAGATAATAATGACAATAATAAGCATAAATAATAGTAATGATGATAATGATAATGATAATGATAATAGATAACAGTGATAATAAAAATCGATGAATGAATAAGAAAAAAAATCAAAACCTTTTTGAAAGATAACAAACTCCCTGACCAAGACCCAAGACCCAGAGAATAAAGTCCAGCCCTTAAATTCACCTTCAGAATTATCCAGGCCTTTTCATCTCCTTGTTTCTCTCTCGGAATTACCCTTTCGGAATTATCCAATCCTCTCCATCTCCTTGTTTCTCACTCGGAATTATTCAGGTTTTCTCGTCTGCCTATTTCTCTTTCGGAATTATCCAGGTCTTTTCATCTGCTTGTTTCTCTTTCCGAAGTACCCTTTCGGAATTATCCAATCCTCTCCATCTCCTTACTTCTCTTTCTTAATTGCCTACTTATTTCTCAATTTCGGAATTATTCAGCCCTTTCCATCTGCTTGTTTCTCTTTCGGAATTACCCTTTCAGAATTATCCAATCCTCTCCATCTCCTTATTACCCTTTCGGAATTACCTCTCGGAATTATCCAGGACGTTCCATCTCCTTATTTCTCTTTCTTAATTGCCTACTTATTCTTTCGGAATTATACAGGCCTTGTCATCTCCTTTCTTAATTACCCTTTCGGAAATATCCTATTCTCTCCATCTCCTATTTCTCTTTCGGAATTACCTACTTATTTCTCATTTGGAATTATTCAGCCCTTTCCATCTGCTTGTTTCTCTTTCGGAATTATCCAATCCTCTCCATCTCCTTATTACCCTTTCGGAATAACCCTTTCGGAAATATCCAATTCTCTCCATCTCCTATTTCTCTTTCGGAATTACCCAGGCCTCTCCATCTCCTTATTTCTCTTTCGGAATTACTCTTTCGGAATTATCCAATCCTCTCCATCTCCTTACTTTCTCTTTCTTAATTGCCTACTCATTTCTCAATTTCGGAATTATTCAGGCCTCTCCATCTCCTTATTTCTCTTTCGAATTACCCTTTCGGAATTATCCAATCCCTCTCCATTTTCCTTATTTCTCTTTCGGAATTACCCAGTCCTCTCCATCTCCTCAATTCTCTTTCGGAATTACCCAGGACGTTCCATCTCCTTATTTCTCTTTCGGAATTACCCAGACCCTCTCGCCCGCTGGTTCTCGCTCCCTCTCCTGCGCAGGGTCGAGCAGGTGTACTGCGCAGGTGTACAAGCGACCTCTCCTTGTACATGTTATTCCGTCTAAGCTTCGCCCATTCACTCGATCTCCGGTTCTCAGTCTGCCTTTCTTCCTTTTCTCCTTTTCTCGTTGTTTTTCTTCTTTTTTTTAATTGGTTTTAAGGGAAAATGGAGGATGGTATTGTATTTTCTTGGTAAGTGGGTTAATTTGAATATCTTATAAGCGTAATAATGTTGTATGTTTGTGTTTAATGATGTAGGCCTATATGATTCCGGGGAGAAAAATGTTTTGTGATTTATTTTGGTGGTTTGTGTTTAGGTATGTATGGTTGTTGTTGGTTATTCTGTCTTTATCATTCTTCTTCTCTTCTCTATCTCCCGCTTCTCATTATTTTTGTCTGTCTCTGGATCATTCTTCTTCTCTTCTCTATCTCCCTTTCTCATTATTTTTGTCTGTCTCTGGATCATTCTTCTTCTCTTCTCTATCTCCCTTTCTCATTATTTTTGTTTTGTCTTATTTTCGTCATACTTTATCCATGCTTTCGCCATCTCTCTTTCTCTTTTTTTCCTTCCTTTTTCAGTTCGACTCTCATTCGCTCGCTCCCCTCTCTTTATATTTTTCCCTCCCTCATCGCGTTTCTACCAAACATCACGTATCCACCATTTGTATCTCTCTCTCTCTCTCTCTCTCTCTCTCTCTCTCTCTCTCTCTCTCTCTTCTCTCTCTCTCTCTCTCCTCTCTCTCTCTCTCTCTCTCTTTCCCTCCATCTCTCTCTCCCTCCCACCTCCCATCCTTCCCTCCCTCCCACCTTCCCTCCCTCCCACTCCCTTCCCTCCCTCCCTCCCATCCCCCTCCCTCCCCCTCCCATCCCCCATCCCTCCCTCCCCACCACCCAAACACCACCACCACCACACCATCCCCACCATCCCCACCATCCCCACCACCACCACCATCCGCCATAGCGCTACTAGGGGTAACAGGGGTGTGTGGAGTGCCGGTGCTAGTAGTCGCTGTACTAGGCGAGTGACGGTCCTGGTAATCGATACACGGGTTGAGTTCCCCTGAGCAGATCTGCCAACACCAAGGCATCCTCGCCACACACCCGCGCACGCACAGACGCACACGCATGTCGGTGTAGGTTCGTACACCCGCATATATATACATATACATAGACACACACATCCATAGATATATATTTAGAAACACTTATATCGGTGTAGGTTTGTACACGCGCATATATATACATATACATAGACACACACACACACACACATATATATATATATATATATATATATATATATATATAT
>NW_020869230.1:632373-644873 GCF_003789085.1 Penaeus vannamei | reverse complement strand
TGTAAGGGAGGGGGGGGGGGTTGTTGCTTGCATCTCCTCTGCAATGCATTCAGACTACACACAAGCACAAACACACACGCACGCGTAAAAGAACATTATTACAATATAAATCCGAATCTGTACCTCGGGCTACAGATCATCACAGGCGTAGACTAATAAATATATATATACACATTATTTAATACCAGTGCATGTATACCTTACACTGATAATTTTATGTCAGGAAAGAAAAAAAGAAAAATTAGACTGTCTTTCTCAGGATAAGTCCAGCTGCAGTCAGGACCGGGTTTATACGTAAGCTAAAAAGGCTATGGCTGAGGGCCTGGCGTTTCGAGGAGTCTAAGAATTCTATAACCTTTCAGAACTGATTATATATTGCATTCACGTGAGTCATTCCTCCATGTATTATTTTTATGTCTCTTTCTAAACACGTCGCTTTCGTGGTTAGAACATACTATCCGGAATGCAGATTATCTAGGTAATTCTACATTATTTTTCCTATATAGATTTGTTTCAGAAACTAGTCCATATAGCAAGCGAGTGGGAACTGTGTGACTGTTTGATGAGTGAACGATATTAACGCTTTCAAGTTTTACAAGACCTTTATTTGCACCCTTCCCAAGAGCCCCCAAGCTCCATATGGCTTAGGGCCTCGCCGTCTAAATCCGGCCCTGACTGCAGTTAATGCGAAATAAAAAAGCAAAAAGACAAAAACATACAATAAAGATATAGAATACAGAAGAATATGAATACAGAGAAACGAACAGACAAAAGAGTAAATGCGAAAACAACATAATAAAACCACATTATTCTAAAATAACATATTCGTATATATTATTTCTCTCACGCTTACACAAAACCCAGTCATATCAAATTTACACCGTTTTCCTTAATGTTAATTTATTGTGCTCGGGTTCTCTCTACACGATTTTAAAATTTGTTCTACACAGGTCTATTTTGATGTACAAATACACACTCTTGCTACAAACGTGTGTGTCCTACTACTGAAAGATTCTAAGGCCTAACATTTCATTCTTTATCAAAAATGTTCAAAATGGTCAGTGAAATTTTCAATATCATTTAAGGGTGATATTGTGACTTTTAAGAATTTGTCTGCTTTTTAATGTTTTCATTTTTTCTCGTCTTTTCCTGCTTTTGCAAATTGTATCACATTCCCATTCTCACTTTCATGAAATTATTTTATTGAATTTCTTCCCGTTTTTGTAAGATGCTCGTTCGGCACAGATTTCATCATTAATGTGACTACTAATACATCACTATATGCATGTGTGTATGTATCAATGTATACATATATATATACACATATGTATGTATATATTTACATATATACACACATGGAAGTCCTCGCTACTGAACACATACAAAAATTGTCGTGAGTTTGTCATGACTTCCCAAGCCAAGAGGTCATGTCATTGATGCCACGAAGACCAAAGGCGAACATGTCTCTAGAACATCATGTCACTAATTAACTTACTGAGCAACGCCCCGACACTACTTTTCTCTATGTACGCATTTTCCCCATCCTAAATTGAGTCACTTTGGAGAGAACTAATTTACAAGGAATTAGAAAAAAATGTGCAGGCATGTTTATCTAAATGCAATAACTATTGTCCTAATATCTTGAATTAGTATGAATGACTATCCTATTCATTATCAATCTTTTATCATTTTTTTCTTTTAGCGCCGTACATTGTACCGCATATCAAATCAACCAATTTACATAAAGGAAAGGCATACAAAAAATAATTTAGATGACACAACAAAATACACCTTTCTTCACTATTATGTTCTCGAACTGCATATTCACATCCCCCTTATCCCGAATTCCCCAATCGCCAAATCCCCCTAATCCCCAATTCCCCAATCGCCAAATCCCCCTAATCCCAAAATCCCCGTCATCCCCTCATCCTCCTATTTCCCAATCATCACATTTCCCTCCAAGCGTGCTGCCCCGTCGATCATCATCTGGGCGTCCTCTTCTGCGCAGTCCCGACGTTCGTGTAGTTCAGGTTCTTCAGCACGAGCTTGACGTCCCCCCCGGCCAGGACCTCCCTGACGGCGCGGTCGACCATGCCCTTGCAGTGGTCCACCAGCGCCCTCATCTTGGGCGTGTAGGGGTCGAAGCTCAGGGGCCTCTTCCGCCGCTTGTAGATGCCGTCCTGGTGCCGCATCATGCAGTCGAAGTTGCTCTCGGACACCTCCAGGTCCAGGAACTCCAGGATCCGCCTCATCTCCTCGGGGAGGTTGTCCAGGAGGTCCTCGTAGAACACCAGGTGGAGCGGGCCGTCGAACTTGAGCCAGTCCAGCGTCGTGTTCATCCACGAGATGGCTTTGTTGGTCACGAATTTGCTCCAGTCTGAGGGGGGAAAGGCAGGCCCGGGTTAACGCTGGAAGTCTTGGGAGGAGGAGGAAAGGCTTGGGGCAAATCTGAAGGGCCAGGGATAAATCTGACAGGCTTAGATTACGCCCGGAAGGCTGGGGATATATCTGAAAGGCATAAGTTACAGCTGGATGGCTGGGATTAGAGCAGAGCCTTACGGTTTACATCCGAATAGGCTTTCGAATATATGCTTAACTCTTCTTTCCCAATCTGAATCAGAGCAATGATCTAAATTTCATTATCAATATCATTATCATCTTTAATATTCCTACTTATCATCAGTATCATCTTCATTTCCATTACTAATTATCATCATTATTATTACTATCCATCATCTTTATCATTACTAATCATCACTATCATTTGTATTACTAATTACCATCTTCATTATCCTCATAATCATTATTGACATTATTCCTGCCTCCGCGAAAAAGTAAAATAAAATCCAAGAAATTATTCACTCGAAGTAAAGTTTAGCTGATAACGAGATTTCGTTTCTCCGCCGCGATAAAACCCGTCTGTTGCGAAATCCTGGTGTCCGACGAAAGCAAATTTTTATCCAGTTTGTGGAAAGAAGTTTGACTGAAACGAAGGAAAAGAAAGAAGTTCAATTTGATTTAATTTCGGGAGAAGTTACTGAAGCTACTGTGACATTCACGCTTAAAGATTTGATCTTACGAATCTGGAGAAAAGAGTATCTTTTTNAGTAGAGAAGGAGGAGAAAGAGAAGATAGTGGACAGAGAGAGAGAGTAGGAAGCAGGAAGAGAGATGAGAGGAGAGCGATAGAGGGATAGGAGAGGTCTGAGACAGAAGAGATGGGAAGAGATGAAGAGAGTAGGAATTATGGGTGAGAGTATGGGAGTAGACTGAGGAGACGGAGAGGAGCGATGACAAGAGAGATAGACGACGCTACGATCGCTGAGAGGAAGGATGGAGAAGGACGGAAGACGGAGGAGGAGAGAAGGAGAAGGGTTAGAGCAGAAGAGGAGATGAGAAGGAGAAGGAGAGAAGAGATGAGAGAATGAGAAGAGAGAAGTGCATATGGGAGGAGAAGGATAAGGTAGAAGGAGAAGGAGAAGAGAGAGGACAAGACGAGAGAAGAGAGAGAGAGATTGAGAAGAGAGAGAGAGAGGAGAGAGGAGACGAGAGAGAGAGAGAGAGAGAGAGAGAGAGAGAGAGAGAGAGAGAATGATGATTGAGAGAGAGATAGAATGGGTTTAATATATAACTATGAAGATCGAGTAAGTCAAGTAAATAATATAATTAATACGCCAAATAGATTGAAAGAAAAAATAGTTAGTAATGACAAAGCCGTATGTTTTTTTTTCTTTTTTATTTTGTGTAAAGAAAATTGCATTATGTTTCGAAATAAGTGATAGTAGCAATATCGTAATAAACAGGAAAACTGGATAAGAGTGATAAAGATGATAATAAAAGATAGATAATTATAGAAAAATAAAAACAGCATCACTAAACGGTAATGAAAATGACGATGACACTAATAATCAAATATAGAAAAATTGATGCAGAAATTTAATATCATCACACTGAAAATATTTCTAAAGTTGATAAAAAAAACAAAAAAACTCGTCACCTATATTTACACAAACTTGAATTCCAACTTTAATACGAAAAGGAAAATGATCCGAATTTGTAAAGGAGAAAATTTGATGGGAAAAGTTTTCATAAGAATTAAGGAACACACACAAGGGTTGCCAACTGTTCCAAAACTCTTGTCATTTCTCTGTTTATTTCTTCAGTGAGTGCTTGCAGAATCGAGCAAATTAAAACATTTTGTCAGATTAGTTTGTGTCTGAGATTAATTAAGTTGATGAATTGTAACTGATGTGTTGCTACATGAGATGGATATTGCATCTGTCAAGGAACAAACTATCTTAATGAATTTTTCAAGTTTGATATCAAAAGAAATTAAGACATAGCATTGCTGTGAATCTAATATATATAATATTAATATATATATATATATATATTTTTTATATATATATATTTTGTTATTATGTTAGTATATTTATATAATATATATGTATAATATACTTATTATATTATTATATATTTATTTATTTATTTATTTATTTATTTATATAATTTTTTAAATTTTTTTTTTCTTTTGGATATCTATGAATTTTTGCCATTACCGTTTGTATCGTCAAGTCCACTACATTGACCACAAAATTTACGACACAGATAAAAAACCTCCAGGCAGACCCGATTACCTCCAACTCTCTTAAAACCCCACACAGCAAAAACACACACTGCAATTCCAACCCTCCTGTTTCTCTTCCCCCCCACCCAACATCCAAACATATACTCCCAAGGCGTAACCCCCTATACAACACCCAGCATATCCTACCCAACACCCAAACATACTCCCACAGCACACCAATTTATTCACTCCACCAAACCTAACATTACCCCCCCCCCACAACCCAAACATACTCCCCACATCTCAACATAATCCTCCCAACACACCCAACCATTACTCCCCCCTCACACCGCCAACAGTACCCCCCACCCACAGGTCCCAACAGTTTACACCCTCAGCCCGCATCTCCACATCTCCCAACACACCCCCTCCTTACATGTCCATGGTCCTCGTGTATTTGGATCCGGTCTCTGCGCGTGTCCGCATTGTGGCCTCCGCTTTGCGGGTTGTGAATTTCCGCGTCGGATGTGCCAGAGTACTGGGTCCCCGGAGATGATGAGCACCGGCGCTAAGGGGGGGTGAAAACGCCCCTTTCGCATCTGGGGATAGGCCGAGGGATCGGGATTGAGAGAGGAGAGAGAGGGAGAGAGGGAATGATAGAGCATAGGAGAGAAAGAGAATGAGGGACGGAATATGCGAATAGTTTGGGGGATGAGAGGAGGGGGAGAGGGACATGAGAGAGGGAGGGAGACAGGAATAGAGGGGAGAGAGGAGAGGAGACGAGGAGAATGAGAGAGATGGAGGAGAGGAGAAACGAATGAGAGGGGAGAGAGGGAGAGAGGGGAGAGAAGAGATGAGAGGCAGAGAGGAGAGCAAGAATTCGAGAGAGGGACGAGACGAGAAATGAAGGACGAGAGGGAAAAGAGAAAAGATGAGGAAAGGGAGAGAGGAGAAGTGGAGAGGAGAGAGGGAGAGGGATCAGAGAGAATAGAGAGAGGGGAGGAGAGAAGAAGGAAGAGGGAGAGACGAGAGAGGAAGAGAGATAAAGAGAGGGAGAGAGGAGGGAGGATGACATGAGAGAGGGAGAGAGAGAATGAGGGAGGGAGACGCGATGATGAGGGAAGAGAGAGAATGAGGATGGTGAATGATGGGGATGGGTGAATTGGGGAGAGAAGAGAGAGAGAGAGAGAGAGAGAGAGAGAGAGAGAGAGGAGAAGAGAGAGAGAGAGAGGAGAGAGAGAGAGAGAGAGAGAGAGAGGAGAGAGAGAGAGAGAGAGAGAGATGAAGAGAGAGAGAGAGATGAGAGAGACGAGAGGAGAGAGAGAGAGAGAGAGAGAGAGAGAGAGAAGAGAGAGCGAGAGAGAGAGAGAGAGAGAGAGGAGAGAGAGAGAGAGAGAGAGAGGAGAGAGAGAGAGAGAGAGAGAGAGAGAGAGAGAGAGAGAGAGAGAGAATGAGGGAATAAGAGATGGATGAATAATTGGGGGGATGGGTAAATGGGAGAAGGGAGAAAGAGAGATAGAGAGAATGAAGGATGAGTGAAGAACTGGGTCGAGAGAGAGAGGAAGGGGGAGAAAGAGAGATACAGACAGAGAGAAGAGAGAAAGAGAGCGAGAGGAGAGAGAGAGAGAGAGAGAGAGAGAGAGAGAGAGAGAGAGAGAGAGAGAGAGAGAGAGAGAGAGAGAGAGAGAGAGAGTGAGAGAGAAGCATGAATAAATAAATGAAAAAAAATACCTAGAAAATAGCATAAGGTTTAAGAACGAGATGAACAGAATAGTCGAGAACTAGGAGGAAATAAGATGAATATGAGAAATCAAGAGAATTGCCCCGAAAGATAAATAGATAAAGTGTTTGTGAAGTGACGAGCAAGGGGAGAAGAGAAATTCATGGAAAGGGCAGAATTAAGTTACCATACAGGAGGGTGAGACATGCAGTCAAACATAAATCATAGAAGATAAGATAAATCATACATCATAAATCATAAATCATCATGAATAGAAACATAAAAACGAGGATCCTATTATCTTTACTTGTAGGTTTCGATCCTAAAAGCAAGTATCTATAACCTTGCCTCATGGGTGTACAAAACAAATGAGCATCAAGAGCAGTAAGGGAATCAAAGCGCATTAATAGTGTTCATTTGTTTTATACACCCGCGAGAATACGTACAGAAACACTTATTCTCAAGTCACACACCACACACACACACACACACCACACACACACACACACACACACAACATCTATTATGCACATATTTCGCTTTTGTGCATGGCAGATAGACAGAGAAAGGATTATTTTTCTTTGTCGGCGATAAGAGCGGGAAGTCGCTCGTCCGTTCCCCTGCCCTCGATTCTATTATCCTCTATCCTATTTTACCCTTATTCTGTAATCATCCGTCTTTGATTCTGTTATTGTGCGATTTGCAAGGCTCTTTCTCGCTTTCTCTCCCCTTGAATCTGTTGTTATCTGTTATCGAAGGTTTGTCACTATCATTACTCAGGTATTATCACAATGCCTCGCGGATTTTTGATTCTTTGTTATTTCCGGAAAAATATGTTTTTTCTTTCCTTTGCAATTGTTGTTGTTATTATCATCGTTGTTGTTGGTCTTGTTATAATTTCCATCATTGCTATTAATATCATTATCATTAGCATCACTATTATTATTATTATCTTTAATTATATATCATATTTCATCCTCATCCTCATTATTATCATTATCATCATCATAATTATCGTCATTACTATCATTGATATCATTATCAACGTCATTATCACCATTACTATTATCATCTTCATCACCATAATCATTATCCGTATCATTATCATCTTCTTTACCATAATCATTACTATTATCATTATCTTCGTCTCCATCTTTATTATTGCTAACATTATTCTTACTATTATCACTGCTATTATCTATACAATTATTTTAACTATTATCATAATCTTTATTGTCATCATTATCATTCTTGTTATGAATAACACTGTCGTCCTCCTCTTCATCATTGTCATCATCATAACCATTATTACTAACATTACATCTATCATTATCACTATCATTAACTATCAAAATATCATTATCATAATTTATGTTATGATGATATTTTATCTACTTATTTATTTTTTACACACACGATCTCTCAAGCAGTGGATGCCACACCGCCTATTAACTTTATTTAATAAGCCACGCCCATCTCAGTCAATTCTTTTATTCCGATCCTCTTGTTCTCACTCCATCTCTTTTTTATCCTCTATCCTTCAAGGCAAATTGGTTTCAGATCTCATAACAGTCCCAAAAGACGAAACTCTTTTCCCGCCTAAAATTCTGCTGGTATTGAGCCTTTTCGTGGATTGAAAATGGATGTATTTCTTTTTTTCTTTCTTTCTTTCCAGGATCCATGTCTGTATTTCATTTTTCGTTGCGTTTCTATTCTGTATTGTTTGTATTCACTATTGTGTGTATCTCATTCGCTCACTTTCTTCTGCATTGTTTGCATTTCCTACTGTTTGAATCTCCATTGTCTCTTTTCTTACGTTTTCCTTTGTGTCCTTTGTGCATTCTCTCTTGTTTTTATCATTCAAATTTCCTATTTCTTGGCTCTCCTTTATCTTCCTCCTTTGTGCCTCTCGCATTTGCTATATTGTTCGCATCTCCCCTTTATTCCTCCTTCTCTCATTCCTCCTCCTTCTCCACTGTCGAACTTGAGTCTTCATTGGCGAACTTAACACAAAGCAAACTCTGTGCAGGCGCAAAGTCCTCTTCTACATCAGCTGGTTCAGACTACTTCCGGTGCACTTAACAGACCCTGAGTACTTTAGTTGTTGTTTATGGCTTGGAATACTTGTTTAGCTTCTGATAATGATTCCTTTGATAGTTAACAAGGTCAATTTATATGATAACTTCTTGAGTAATAATTTATTGATTCAATTTATTTATTTTACTAACATTTCCCGTAACAATACCTTTTAGCAATTTGATAATCCTATTCCTACATTTACGTTACATTTAGTCTCAGCAATGATTTGAATAAAGATGATAATAAGTATATATCTTTTTCCTTTTGCATTTCTCTTGTTTTCCATGATCTGCTTATGATTAGAATTAAGAATTATTCTAAATGTGAATTTCAATATCTATACAATTTTCTGTGCTTAATTTCTTACCATTTGTATCATTATCACTGAATGAATTCAAACTAAACAGGCTTAGAGGTAACGTTTAAATGCACAGTAAAATATGTCATGGTATTATGCTTTTAAGTGAACATTCATTTAATACTGAAAAGAAGATTATTGACACATTGAGATTTCTGAAATATTAATTCGTATATTTCAGAAATCTCAATGTGTCAATAATCTTCTTTTCAGTATTAAATGAATGTTCACAGTAAAATATGTCATGGTATTAAGCATTTAAGTGAACATTCATTTAATACTGAAAAGAAGATTATTGACACATTGAGATTTCTGAAATATTAATTCGTTTTCAAATGCACTTAGATGTCCGAAATTACATAGAAAAACACATCAAACCGGAACAAGCAAAACACAAAAACAACAACAAAACAAAAAAAATAAACTCGAATGCGTAGTTCGTTTTCAGTAAATTTTTTTTGTAAAGCGAAATATGTACTCAGAAGCATAAATATTTATAAATAAGTACTATTAAGAAATCGTTCTCATATTATTCCATATAAAACAAAAAAATAAACAATCAACAAACAATATTAGGTACGTATCCCCTTCTTCAGAAACCCACACACGACGACTGCAACAACAACAAAGTCTCAAGTCAGCGTTCGTGTAAGAGCCGGATCATGAATCCTGGATTAATCTGTTTCGTAATGAGAAAATGATCGGCACTGCGTAGGCCAGGGAGGGAGGGAAGGAGGGAGTGGATAGGAGGGAGAGAGCGGAAGAAAACGAGAGGAAATGGTAAAGGAGGAAGAGTGGGGAAGGGAGAGAGAAGAAGGAAGGGGGAGGCTGGAAGGCGGAGAAAGGGTGAGGGAGAAGAAGGGGGAAGAGCAGAAGAGGAGAGAGTAAAGGAGGAAGAGTGGGGAAGGGGGAAGGGGAGGGGAGACTGGAAGGTGGAAGGGGAGGGGAGACTGGAAGGTGGAAGGAGGGTGAGGGGGAAGAGAAAAAGAGAATAAAAAAAGAGGGGAAGAATAAGGAGAGGGGAAGGGAGAAGAAAGGGTGAGAAAGAACAGAAATGGAAGTTTGGGAGAGAGTGAGGGAAGGGAGAAGGAAAGAGAAGGGGAATGCGAATACAGGAGTCGAGGGGAAGGAAAAGGGGAGGGGAAGGGGGGTTAAGGAAGGAGGGAGAAGGGAGGTGATAAGGGAAAAGGAAGGGAAAGGAGAGGGTGAATGAGGAAGCTGGATGGAGCTTAGAGTGAGTGGGAGGGAGAGCAGAGGAGAGGGCTTTTATGGGACGGAAGATGGAGGGAGGGAAAGAAGATGGAGGAAGGGAAAGAGAGTAAAGTGGAGAGAAAGATGGAAGGAGGGAAAGAGAGGAAGGTGGAAAGTGTGAAATAAAAGATGGTGGAGAGAAGGAAAGAAAGGAAGAGAGAGAAAGATAGAAGGAAAAAAGATCGAAAAAGAAAACACGAGCGAATAAAACAGAGAGAAATGAGAACAAGAAAACAGAGAGAGAAAAAAATATAGGAACTAAGAAAAGGGGAAGAGAAAGGGTTGGAAAGCAAGAACAACAAATAAAGTGAGTGAGACCGAGACACGAAAGATGAAAAAGAAGAGAGCAGATAAGGGAGAGGGCGACGAAAAAGGGAGGCGGAAGGGAGGGATGAGGAGGCAAAATTGCAAGAGGAGAGCAAGATCTATATCGCAAGATGGAGGAAATTGCATTAAAGATGTCATTCTCCTTCTCGTCAAACTTTGAAGATATATTGTGGGTCTGCGGGTCCTCCTCGGCGGCCTTGCGGATGGTCTTCGCTATTCATTTAGTATTTTCTTATTCATTCTCTTATTTATTTTGTCTCTTTATTTATCCATGTATCTATTCGTTTACTTATTTATCTATTTTTTTTCACTTATTTGTCTATTTATTTACTCATCTGTTTGTTTATCTCTATCCATTTCTCTATTAGTTTACTATACTTATACCTACATATTTATCTTACTTGGTTATCTATTTATTTATCTGTTTATTTATCTATTTATCTGTTTATTTGTCTATTCGTCTGTTTATTTTTGTTTATCTGTTTTTCATTTATCTATTCTTTTTATTATTATAATCTATTATTTATTTACTTGTTTATCTATTCATTTATTTATTCATTTGTTTATCGATTCCCTTGATTATTTACTTATGTATCTGTATTTGTTTATCTATGTATTTGTTTACATATCTATCTATCTATCTATTTGTTCATCTATTTATTCGTCCATCAATTTGTTTATCTATCTATTCATCCATCAATTTGTTTATCTATTTATTTATCTATTCATCATGAAAACATTGATGTGGAATCCGATGAACATTAACAATTAAAAAAGATATATAATATGGGTTTTAGGTTGATGGCCGGAGAGGTTTTTAATCTGGCATTGATTTTCGTCATTGCATGTGTCTCTTTTTCTGTCGATCTCTTTCTCTCTCTGTCTCTGTCCCCCTGCTTCTGTCTGTGCATTTGTCTGTTTATCTGTCTGCCTCTCTGCTCCCCGTTCCTTCTGTCTGTCTCCTACTAACTTTTTTTCCCTCTCCTACTTCTCTCCAAAAGAGAAAGTGAGGAAGAATGAGAGAGAGAAAGTGAGATAGATAGATAGAGAGAGAGAGAGAGAGGACGAGAGGAGAGAGAGAGAGAGAGAGAGAGAGAGAGAGAGAGAGAGAGAGAGAGAGAGAGAGAGAGAGAGAAGAGAGAGGGAAGAGAGAGAAGAAAGACAGAAAGAAAGGCAGAGAAAGAAAGAGAGACAGACAGACAGACAAACAGACAGACAAACAAAGGAGAAAAAAAATATACCAACCAACCACCATTCACACCAAACACGATCCACAAACCAACAGCAACCAAACCATCCCAAACAACCCACAAACAAACAACAAACGCCACCTCACCTCTGGTCCCCACTCATGGGTCTTCACAACCACAACTGACCCATTCGACACGGACTCCGCAGGGAACCCGTTCTTCATGAGGGCATAGTCCTTGTACACGCTTCCTGAGTAGTATCCTGTGACCTGTAGGAGGAGGAGAAGGGTGTAAGAAAAAAGGTGAAGAATAACAGGAAATAAAAGGAGATAAGTTGACTGACCTCTTTTTATCCCTTTTTTTTTTTTTTTTTTTTTTTTTTTACTTGAATCATTATTATTATCTTCATTTTTTTGTATTTGTAATTATCTTTAAGTTATCGGCATTAGCATTGATTCAATTATTGTTACACTGATACAACTATAATTTCAGATAAGTGTTATCATATTCCATGTCGTCATCGATATCATCATATATTTCATTAAGAGATAGCGAGATGAATAGATAGATAGAAATATAGATAGATAGATAGAGAGAGAGAGAGAGAGAGAGAGAGAGAGAGAGAGAGGAAGAGAGAGAGAGAGAGAGAAGAGAGAGAGAGAGAGAGAGAGAGAGAGAGAGAGAGAGAGAGAGAGAGAGAGAGAGAAATGAGGAAGAGAGAGAGAGAAAGGTAGAGAAAATAATATGAAAAATAAAAATAAAAATAAAAAAGAAATAAGAAACAGACAAAGGAAGTAAAGAAAAGAAAAAAATAAAACAAAGCAAAAAAAAAAAAAAGAAAAGAAAAGATTCAGAAAAAAAGAAAAGGAAAAAAGCACAAAGAGAAAGATAAAGAAAGTGCGAAAAAAAATAGATAAATGAAAAATAAAATGAAAATAAGAAGGGAAACCCCCTCCCTTCCCCCCCCCTCCGATCCTCACCTGCTGCAGGAGGTAGCGAATCCACGTGT
>NW_020869230.1:624873-627373 GCF_003789085.1 Penaeus vannamei | reverse complement strand
TATGCAAGCTTTATACCTACACGGACACCAGACACGACATCGATTTTGTAGGAAACAAAATGCAAATAAAAGATATTTCGCGTGTTTGAGTAGACATATTGAGGTTGCATTTCGTTTCTTTTCTTAATATTTAATGCTTATCTATATATGCATCGGTGCAGACTGTTGGTGGAGTCCATGAATTATGCTAAGGCTTCGGGTTAAGCGAACGCCGACGAAAACCAAGCAGTACATTTTCAGAAAGGCCAAACTTGCATTTTCATAAAAAGTTAATCATTGGCATAAAGTTAAACAGGAAAGTTCATATCCCTCTCTTAAGATGATAATGAATAATAAAGCTGAATTAAGGAAAATGTTATAAAATCAGAACAAATTCACATAAATTAATACAGAATAAATCAAGATAATAAATATTAATAGAGCAAAATGTTATTTTTTTTTCATCATACAATACAAAAATCAAGAAAATCAAAGACAATTCAAATCGTGTTTTTAAGTCAAATTTTGGCAAAGGAAAAAAACTAATTCCTTCCCCCTCACTTTTCAGCCTCTTAATATATAACGAGAACTTTTTTTCCCCTTTTTAATTCGAAATGCCCATCAGCGCAAAATTCAGAAAATGAAGACACTCGTTTTAAACCACATTCCAGAATCCTTCCTTAGGGTCCTGAATTTAATTTCTTATTATCGTAGTTTATTATCATCGTTATAATCATGCTTTCGTCGATTGTCATTTTTCATTTCCCGAAGCGGTATTTTATCTTTATACTCTTTACTTATTTATTCTTTATCTTTATATTCTTTACTTATTTTTTCATTTATTTTATTTTTATCTTTATGCTCCCTATTGTTATTCTTTATGTGTTTTCGTTTTCGATTTGGTTCCACGTTGTCTTTGTTCATAAACTTGAAAAAAATGTGCTTCTCTTGTTTATTTATCTCTCTTTCCCTTGTTTGCATATACAATCAATATAATATATAAAGGAAAATGGAGGAAATATGTAAATTAAGGCATGTTTCAAACGAATCATTTATTCATATCATTACATTAACTATATCATTTTCAGAGAGAGAGATTGCTGGAAAGAAAAGCGGATGAATAAGATAGATGCGATAGACGAAGAGACAGGCCATCACAATCGCTAACCGCCAGGGTCTCACTACTCCGCGCCCACGGTGCGAAAGACGACGGGCGGCGGAACGGGTGTGGTCGGCGTCGGCTGGGGCATAGGGTGGAGGGTCGGAGTCTGGGATGTGTGGGGGTGGACAGACAAGGGCTTGTAACGGAGGGGGATGGTGAGTTGGAGTTGCTGGCGGAGTGTGAGCGGATGCCAGGGAGCCTGGTGGGGACTGCGGGAGGGGATGTGCGCGGGGTGCCCACAGTGGGGCTGGGTGAACAACGGGACAGCGAGAGGTGGGGGGGGCGGGGGAGCGGGCGCTGGCGGGTGGCGTAGAGGGCGTGGGGCCGGGTGGGGAGGAGAAACCACCGGGTACGGACGGGGGACGGGGGCGGGGACGAGGGTGAGGGTGGAGGACGGAGGAGCCCCGCCGCGACCGAGAGGAGCGCTTACGTGCGTCCGGGCGGTGCGCGTAAGTGGCTGCGGTGGGATTATGGGGCCTGGGGATGAGTTACGAAGAGGCGCGGAAGGACTGGTGACGCAACGTAAGGGACGGACGGATGACGGGTGTGTAGGACGGATAGGGAGGGAAGGGACGAGGAGGAGGGAGGAGGAGGAGGAACGAGAGACGACGAGCGGAGAAGATGCGAGAGAGCGAGGGGGGAAAGGCAGAGACGCGAGAGAGAGCGGACGAGAGAGAAGAGAGATGAGGGAGGAGAGATGAGATGAGAGGAGAGAAGATGAGAGAGAGAGAGAGAGAGAGAGAGATGTAAATAGAGACAGACAGAGACTAGATAGATAAAGAGACATGCGTGTTTTTTCTTCCTCTGTTACATGTTTTCTATCTTTGTGTGTTATTCTATCCCTGAGTTCCCTATTTCCTTTTCTTTGCATTTTCTTTTTCCCTTCTGTTCTCAAATTTTCCCCCTCCTCCATGTGTTCTCTGACCTTTTCCTTTTTCCCTCCTGCCTTGGTCTTTAATTTTTCATCTTGCTTTTAAACAATTTCTCTGGGTTGTTCTCTTTCGCGTGTGCTTTTTCCCTTTTTTCTTTCTTCTTTCTTCTTCTACATGTTCTCTCAATTTGTCTTTTCCTTTGTGTTCTCTATTGTTTTCTATTTTTTTCTTCTTCCCCTTTCACATCTTTCCCTCGTTTTCCCTATTCTTTCTCCTTCTTCTACGTGTTCTTTCAGTTGAGTCTTTTCTCATACGTTCTTTATTGCTCTCTATTTCTTTTTCTTCTTCTTACTCTTCCACATGTTCACTAATTTGTTCTCTTTCCCTTGTGTTCTTCTTCTTCTGCATGTTCTCACAATTTGTCTTTTTCCTTGTTTTCTCTTATGTTCTCTATTTTTCTTCCTCTCCCACATGTCCTGTAATTGGT
>NW_020869230.1:609873-614873 GCF_003789085.1 Penaeus vannamei | reverse complement strand
TAAGGCTTTAGAGGTATACGAAGGTTGTATAAGGGTTCTTATCGCTGATGCGTCAAGGAGTACACAAAGGGTGAAAGGAGATCATTAGCACTTCGGAGGGCGAAGGGAGACGAACACATCCCGACGGCGTTTTCCTCCCGGAGTGGACGACTCCGCTCCTCTCGAACAAGCATAACTGGAGCGACCAGACTCATTAAGCGAGGGAGATGCCTCGTTCACAGTGGTCGAAATTCTCCTGCGCACTTAATTCTTGTTTTTTTCGTATATATTATATTATATTATATAATATATATATATATATATATATATATATATATATATATATATAATATATATATATATATATATATATATATATATATATATATATATATATATATATATATATATATATATATATATAATAATATATATGTATGTATATGTATATGTACACACACACACACACACACACACACACACACACACACACACACACACGCAACGCACGCACACACACACACACACACACACACACACACACACACACACACACACACCACACACACACACACACACACACACACACATAATATATATATATATATATATATATATATATATATATATATATATATATATATATATATATATATATATATATATATATCGTAAAACCCGACTTTTGGCTACAATGCCATATGATCCATCAAAAGTCAGGTTGGCAACCTTTGCATTCGCCGCATCAGGGACACCAACATTAATTCTCTGACCTGAATTCCGTCCCTGCGCACACTGCCCTCTTGCTTTGAGCTTGTCATCTGACCTTCGCTTCGTCACATGAAACCGCAGGCGAGGTTATGCAGTACTCACGCAAGCAGTAGGATTTAGTGATTTTTTTTTCTTTTCTTTTTTTGCGTTTGTGGAGCCTTTCTTAAAACTTCTGTGATGAAAGACGTTCGTAAAATTGTTTAATTTGATATGCACGAAGGTGTTGCTAAGGGCGGTGTGATTGTAATTCCTCACCCCAGACTACAAGATCACTCGAGATGGTTCTTACACAACTTTGAACGTTTTTCATCCATTATGAGAGCAGCAACTAAGAAACATTTGCGAGAGAAGTGAATTGCGTGACTTCATGACATCAGTCTCAAAAATGTGTCTTGCCATTATCAATAAATTTAGATCAAAGAAGGCTTTAGGCAGATAAATTTTATTTTATATACTAGAATATTTTGTAAATATCAAATATATAATTTATGAAATTATTTTGATCATTTGTGTCTCTGCCTAAAATATATCATATCTAAACTACTCAATAAATGAACAAATTAATAAAAACAGTCAAAGTTACAGTAAGAAAGATATTTTCTCAGTTTAAACGTGTAGTTTATTTTGCAATGACATGACTTTGTTATAATGTGATTCACTGAAATAAGCAGGTGGACACAGAGCTCATTGTTCCCAAAGCATTCATGCAAATGCTTCCTGAATTTTACATCCTGTAAATTATTTGCGATTTTCATGACAATACATGTAATTTAAAGATAAATGTTAGGATCTTACTTCATGAATGCCGTATAAATCATAAGGAAAACGGTGGATAGTTAATATTTTTCTTACTAAAATACTAAATAACATCCTAAAAGTTATTATAGTGGATTTTATATTTCGATAATCGACATAAAATATGTTTCTTTCTGTTACTGAAATCAAATGACCTTCGCTTAGCAATGCTGTGAAAGATCAGCTGACGTGGTTGGGGAAAAAGATGCAATAATACGAAAGTAAATGTCAACAATTAAACGAAATAAAAACGAACGTTAGAAGAACAACAAACGAAGCAGGTTAACGCAAAAGGCAAAAAGAAAATAAAAAAATAATAAAATAAACAATAAAAGAATAGAGACAACGATTTTGAAAAGAAAAAAATGAAAACGTCATCAGCAGCTTCGTCTTTGACCTTCTGTCTCTCGCCCTTCGTCTCTCCCTTGACATTTACCCCCCCCCCTCCCTTTGTCATAGGATTCCTTTTCCTTCCCCTCTTTGTTGTTCCTTCTCCTCATCCTCTTCTTCTTCCTCCTCTTCTTTTTCCCTTTCCTCGTCTACGCCGTCTTTCCTTTCCGTCTAGCTCCTTACTCCATTTCCTCCTTCTTTTTCTTCTTCTCTTCCTTTCCTCCTTTTGATGATCTCTCCTGCCTCCCTCCTTTCCCTCCCTCCTCTTCTTCCTCTTCTTTCTCCTTCTCCTCCTATTACTGTTCTTCCTCCTCCCACATCCTCGCTCCTCCCCCTCTTTACCGTTTTTTCCTCCTCCTCTCCTCCTCTCCATCTCCTTACCACCTCCAACCTCTGAACTGCCCCTAACTCCCTCTAACTCCTACTGTCCTCCTCCTCCTCCCTCCTCCTCCTCCCCCTCCCCTCCTCCTCTCTCCTCCCTCTCCTCCTCCTCCTCTCTCCTCCTCTCCCTCCTCCTCCTCCTCCTCCTCCCCTCCTCCCTTCCTCCTTCCTCCTCCTCTCCTCCTCCTCCTTCCCTCCTCCTCCTCTCCTCCTCCTCTCTCCTCCTCCTTCCTCTCTCCCCTCCTTCCCCCTCCCCCAACCCTCCCTCTCCTCCTCTCTCACCTCCTCCACTCCCTCCCACCCCTCCCTCCCACCTCCCCCCCCTCCTCGCTCCTCCACCCTCCTCCTCCTCCTCCTCTCCCCTCCCTCCCTTCCCCCACCTCCTCCATCGACCGCGGAGGAGGTGTGAGCTGCCGCCTCCATAATGCATCGGGATCCATCAGTCCGGCGCAGGCGAGGACCTCCGGGTCGTGCTTGCGTGTGCGTGCGGTATGGAGATAAGGGGGGGAGGGGGGAGGGGAGGGGAGGGGACAGAGGGAGGTTAGATAAAGAAGAAAGGAGAGGGTGGGAGAGGTGGACGGAAGAGGAGGGGGTGAGGGGACAGAGGGAGGGTAAGATAAAGAAGAGAAAGGAGAGAGGGAAGGGAGAGGTGGACAGAAGAGGAGGGGGTGAGGGGAGAGAGGGAGGTTAGATAAAGAAGAGAAAGGAGATTGAGGGGGGGGGGAGATGGACAGAAGAGGAGAGAGGGAGGGTACGAATAAAGAAGAGAAAGGAGAGGGTGGGCGAGGTGGACGGAAGAGGAGGGGGTGAGGGGAGAGAGGGAGGTTAGATAAAGAAGAGAAAGGAGAGGGTGGGCGAGGTGGACAGAAGGGGAGGTGAGGGAGTAAAAGGGAGGGCAGGAGAGAGTGAGAGAGAGAAAAAAAAGTACGAAAGTGAGAGAATGAGAGAGATGCAGATAGAGTGAAGAGTGAAGAGAGAGAGAGAGAGAGAGAGAGAGAGAGAGAGAGAGAGAGAGAGAGAGAGAGAGAGAGAGAGAGAGAGAGAGAGAGAGAGAGAGAGAGAGAGAGAGAGAGAGAGAAAGACAGGAAAAAATAAAAGAGGCAGAGACATAGAAAAAGAGACAGAGCCAGTGAGAGAGAAAGAGAAACAGAAAGAAAAAGAAAAAAGAAATAGACACAGAGAAAAAGAGACACTGACAGAAGAATAAGAACACAAACTAAAAAGACAGAAAAGAGAAAAAAGAAAAGAATAAAACAACATAAACTAAAAAGAAAGGAAAGAAACGAAAAAAAGAAAAAAAAAAGACAGAAACAGACCTCATCCACATGACTCTCTATTAGCTCACCCCCCTCCTAGTCACCCCCATTACCCCTCTATCCCCCCCTCGGGCGTGACATCTCCCCGCACAGCCTAATCGCTGTCCTGCCTCAAGGGGTGGGCGGGGGGGGGGGGCGTTGAGTGGTAAGGCGTGGTGGTGGGGGGGGGTGAGAGGAAGCTGGTATGCACAACTTTTTTTTTTTCTTTTTTTTAGCTCGCCTTCGTTTGTATTTGTTCTTTGTTATTTTTTCACTAGGTTTTTCTTCTTTTATTTGTGTGTGTGGTATTTTTCTGGTTTATTTTTGTTTCGTAATTCTTAATTTTTTTAAATTTTCTTTCCCTCATTTTTTTTTCAACTTCTTTAATTATCTTGCTTTTTTCTCCAAATGTTCAGTCTCTCTGCATTTATTTACATCTTCTCTTTCTCCCTCTTTCGGTCTTACCCTTCTCTGTTCTATTTCTCCATCCCTAATGTTATTCTGTCTCATATTCCCTTCTGTGCCCTTTTCCTTTTGTTTTTCCTTAAACCATTTCTCCCTTCATTTGTTCTCTCCTCCTTTATTCCCTCTCCCCATTCCACTTCATCATCCATTTCTTTTCATCTCCATTCTACTATTCCCTACCTTCGTCTCTTCCTCCTCCTCCTTCTTTTTCTTTCTCCTTCCCCTCCTCTTCTTCCTTCTTCGTCTTCCTCCTACTCCACCTTCTTCTTCATCCTCTTCCTCCTCCCCTTCTTACTTTTTCCTCCTCTCCTCCATCCTCTCTTCTCCTCCTCCTCCTCACCTTTTCCCCTCCTCCTCCTCCTCCTTCATCCCTTCCTCCTCCTCTCTCCCCTTCTTCCTCTTCCTCCTCCTTCATCCTCTTCTTCATTCCTCCTCCTCCTTCCTCCTCCCCCTTCTTCCTTTTCCTCCTCCTCCTCCTCTCTCCTTCTCCCTTCTCCTCTCTCCCCCTTCTTCCTCCTTCCTCCTCTCCTCCTCCCCCGTTCTTACTTTTCCTCCTCCCTCCCTTCTTCTTCATCCTCTTCCTCTCCTTCCTCTCCTCCTCCCCCTTCTCTTCATCCTCTCTCCTCCTCCTCCTCCCATTCTTCCTTTTCCTCCTCCTCCTCCTCCTTCCTCTTCTTCTCCTCCTCCTCCTCCTCCCCCTTCTTCCTCTTCCTCCTCCTCCTCCTCCCCTTCTTCCTCTTCTTCCTCCTCCTCCTCCTTCCTCCCTCTTTCCCATATTTCCTCATTTTTGCTTCGTCATCTTCTCATCGACCTGCCTATTCGCGCGACTCAAAGAATCTTTATTCTCTCTCTCCATCTTTCTCCATCATCCATTTCTTTTCTCATCTCCATGCTCCTACTCCCTACCATCGTCTCTTCCTCTCC
>NW_020869230.1:574873-584873 GCF_003789085.1 Penaeus vannamei | reverse complement strand
GAGGAAACGAAAGCAGCTGAGAAAATAAGGGAGAAATAGTGATAATAATGTTAATAGTAGTAGAAATAGTAGCAATAATAATGATAATAATAACAATGATAAGGATAATAGTAATAGGGATAATAGTAATAGGGATAATAATAGTGATATAATAAGAGCAATTATACATACATATATTATATATATATATATATATATATATATATATATATATATATATATATATATATATATATATATATATATATATATATATATATATATATATATATATATATATATATATATATATATATATATATATATATATATATATATTATGTGTGTGTGTGTGTGTGTATAAATATAAATATTTTTTCTTTCTGTTACAATAATCTTTTCCCCTTTTCTCTGAAAGTGTAGAAGAAAACGTAACATTTACCTCGTATTCTTATACTCTGTGAACAAATCCTCTTGCATCTTTCTCTCACACTACACCTCCGTTCCCTCCTCTCCCTCTTTCTACCTATCTGCCGACTTTATGTCTGTCTATTTGAATATCCATCCATCCATCTATCTATATATATATCCATTTATTATCTCTGTCCCCCATTTCTCTCTCTCTCTCTTTTCAAGGCTTAAAATTTACTGATAAATCTCATCTTATATGAATATATAATTCTGTTAACACTGTTGTCACCATAAGAATTGCATATTTTCCAAACATATAAAAACATTCTTATATTCTATACAATGCACTTATCCACTTATCTTTAAGACTGCTATCACCATGCCACTCAAACATATTATCACATACATATATACATATACAGTGCATATGCTCGCTCCACAAAATGATTTTATACACAATTCAGTTAACGCGTTTATATCACAAACGCTTGACAAATCCAACTTTTTTCTGACCAAAAGGAGAAAAAAAGAAAGAAAAATTAATCGTGATTGCTCTTTTTATATAATAAACTTTCTAGGAAACAGGTGAAATAAAAAAAGGTATTTAGCTTACTTTATGATAGATATGTCATCGTGTGTTTATTTGTAATTGTGTATATGTTTGTAAATGTATATATATATATGTGTCTGAGTGATGAGGTGAGTCTGAGTGTGTGTGTGTGTGTGTGTGTGTGTGTGTGTGTATGTGTGTGTGTGTGTGTGAGTGTGTGTGTGTGTTGTGTGTGTGTGTGTATGTGTGTGTGTGTGTGTGTGTGTGTGTGTGTGTGTGTGTGTGTGTGTGTGTGTGTGTGTGTGTGTGTGTGTGTTTAAGTCTGTATTTCTGTTTATGTGTGTATATATGTATACGCACGTCTCTACATACATGTGTGTCTGTCCGCGCGTGTGTGTTTGTGTGCACATCCTCCCATACGTGACGCGTGCGTGGATACCTCCAGAACCAGCGTCCTCCGCCTCATCCATCCCTCTGCATATCCACAATTATCCCTCTGTCACCCTCCCCATACATCTGTGACACTCCAGCTACACCAGCGACCAACTCCAACGAATGGGGTGGTTAGAGGAGACAGAGAGATAAGCAGGAGTTATGGTGTAGAGGGGAGAGGCAAAAAGAGGAAGGGAGGGGAGGGGAGGAAAGGAGGGGAAGGGGAGGAGAGGGGAGTGAGGAACGGAGGGGAGAGGAGGGGAGCGATGAACGGGGGGAAGGAAAGGGACGGAAGGGAATGAAGGGGAGGGAAAGGAGGGAAGAATGGAGGGAAGGGAGGGGAAGGAGGAAAGGAGGGGAAGGGGAGGAGAGGTGTGTGAGGAACGGAAGGGATGAGAGGGAGAAACGGAGGGGATGGGACAGGAGGGAGAAAGGAGGGGGATGGAGGAGAGGGGAGGGAGGAGGGAAGAATAGAGGGGAGGGGTTAAAAAGGGGAAGGGAGGGATAGAATGCAGGCGAGGGGAAAGAGGGAAGGGACCGAAGTGAGGGAAGAAAAGAGAGAGGAAGGGAATGAAAGGGAGGGAGAGGATGGAGAGAGTGATAAAGATAAAAACTGAAGCAGGCAATGTATTTGGAAAAAAGTTTTCTCCCATAACCATTTGTCTTAGGTTTGATAAATGTTTTTTGTTGTTTGTAAGGAGACAATAAAAAACGGGAGAGGGCAGAAGGAAATGAAGAAGAGAGAGAAAAGCTGCTATATATATTTTTTAAGAAAGATAAAAAGGGGGAAAGATGAAACGAGGTAATGAAAATCCGATAAATAAGAGAAAATAACACGAAACGAAGAAATAAAAGTGCTTTTTACGCACACGTGTATACATCCTCGCAATAACAAACACACTACATACAAGGTAGCTGATGCTGACGGAACAGAAACGCCACAATAAAGTGACAACAACAGTTTATAGTGTCGCCGTTTTTACTGGCAGAGTGTAGGAAAGATTGTGTGAAAACCAAGAAGATAAATAGACATGCATACATACATACATACATATATACATGCAGACACACACACACACACACACACACACACACACACACACACACACAAACCACACACGCACACACACACACACACACACACATAGATAGATTAGATAGATAAATAGATAGATATATAGAGAGGACAGAGTGAGAGAGAGAGAGAGAGAAAGTTAAATAAATTAACAGATAGACAGATAGATAGACAGATAGATAGAGACAGAGAGAGACGGACAGACAGACAGACAAAAGACACAAAAGAACCAAATGTATTAAAAAATTTCCACCATGTTATCTATCACTTCCATCCCCACTTTCTCTTCTCAGCCCCAACCCTCTCCCCTCTCTCCTCCCCCCTCCCCCCTCTCTGAACCCTTCTCTCATCTCCATCTTTATCAAAACTGCTTACGCACGTATTTCCAGAAGCCGAGAAGGATTCGCGTTTCTTAATAGGAAAGGGGGCGGACGGAGGGAGGGGGAGGGAAATTTGGGGGAGGGAGAGGGAGAGGGGAGAGGGAGAGGAGAGGGGAAGAGGGAAGGAGAGAGAGGAGGGAGAGGGAGAGAGGGAGAGGGGAGAGGGAGAGGAGGGGGAGGGGAGAGGGAGGGAGAGAGAGGGAGAGGAGGGAGGGAGAGGGAGAGGGGAGAGGGAGAGGGGAGAGGAGGGGGGGAGAGGGGGAGAGGGGGAGAGGGGAGAGGAGGGAGGGAGGAGGGGAGAGGGAGAGGGAGAGGGAGAGGAGAGGGGAGAGGGAGAGGGAGAGGGGAGGGAGGAGAGGAGCAGGGAGAGAGGGAGAGGGAGAGGGGAGAGAGAGGGGGAGAGAGGGAGAGAGGGAGAGGGAGAGGGGAGAGGAGAGAGGGAGAGGCTCGAGGGGAGAGGGAGAGAGAAGAGTTTAGCCTCGGCACGTGTTTGGTGGCGGTGACGTCATCGAGGTGTTATTAGCTGCTGTGATTTATATTATAATTTCTTTTTTCTTATGAATAATCTTTGATGGTTTATTCCTCGTCATTATGATTTCTTTGTTGGTATTAAAGATATTAACAGGTTAAAAAATCATATTTGATTTAAATCGTAATTATCATATCAAATGAACTTGCACACACACACCACAGACACACAAAACACACCACACACACACACAATCACACACAAACACACACACGCGCACAAACACAAACACACACACAAACGCACAAGGAAGCACACACGCACAATCAATCATCCCACAAACACAAATCCACACACACACACACACATGCACATACGCACACAAAATAACACACATAAACTCACACGCACATTCACACTCCTTCACGCCCGCACCGAGCAAATATTTTCATCCTTTTATATCCACACATATGGAAATACTTTTGCAAAATAGGTCTCAAGGTTCGTCTCGGCGCTGATAATGGAACCTCAGAGGAGAAGGAGAGTGAATGATGGAAGGGAGAAGCAGAAAGAGGAAGGAGATAGATAGATGGATAGATAGATAGATAGAGAGATAGATAGATAGAGAGATAGATAGGATCATGATAGATAGATAGATAGATAGATAGATAGAGGAGAGAGAGAGAGAGAGAGAAATACTGAGAGATAGAGAGATAGATACGTAGATAGATACAGATAGATAGATAGTTATAGATAGATAGATATAGAGAGATAGAGATAGAGAGAGAGAGATAGATAGAGAGAGAGAGAGAGATGAGAGAGAGAGAGAGAGAGAGAGAGAGAGAGAGAGAGAGAGAGAGAGAGAGAGAGAGAGAGACATTGAGAAAAGAGAGAGAGAGGCACAAACAGACAGATAAAGAAGGAGAGATGGATAATAATAAAAAAAATCACACATCCTATAAAAACAGCAATGCAGAACCTCATGTTTTTTTACGGATTCCCTCTCTACAAAAATCACAGCTGACATTTCGAAAGCAGCTGAAAGGAGTTACTGGAGCCGAAACGTATTTAAATATGGCTTGCGTTCTCCGTAGACTTACAACGCTCAACTGGATCTCGCGGAAAGAAAAACCTACAAGCGGCCATTTTGTTGAAAATGTGAGAGACCCGACCCAATAAATATTCATATATACGGACATGCATATTCACTTCAGTAAATGCATATCTGTCTATCTTTTTGATATATCTACAATTATCTATCAATCTATCCGGGATATATGCAAGCCCAGATCGAGAGATATACATTTATTTCGGTATATATGCACGTCCGTATAATGAATATTCATTGGGTCGGGCCTCGCACAATTTCGTATTCATTTCCTGCAATAGCAATTACAATCGCGATAATAATGACGATGATGATGATTACTGATGTGATATTAGCTATTGTATATTTGATATTGGAGAGGTTATAACAATAGTACTAATTATAATGATAATAGTGATAATAATCATTGTAATAGTAAAAGTAATAATAACAACAATAATAATAATAATAATAATGATAATAATGATAATGATAACAACAACAGCAATAATAATAATAACGATAATAATAATAATAACAATAATAATAACAACATAATACCAATAGCAATAATAGTAATGATAATGATGATGATGACAATATTGATTATACAGCAATGATGATTATCACAATTATCAAAGTAATAATCATCATAATGGTAATGATAATTATAATAATCATAATCAACAATAATCTTAGTAATGATGACGAAGATGGCATTGATAATCAATAACAGCAATAACAACAATACTAACCTAACATTAATGATAATCAAGATAATGACGATAACAATAACATAAGAATGATAAGAACAGCAATGATGAAAAAAATATATAATAATGATAGTGATGATAATAACATATTGATAAAGATAATAATAACAATGATAATAATAATAATAACAATATACGCTAAAAATATTCCCGATAATAATAAGGACAACAATAACAACAAAGTGTTATGATACTGCTTCATTAACAGCCTTGATAACAACAAAGCTGATGATAATATATTATACTGATGAGTTTGTTTACCAATATAATTACCTCAATTATTATCATCACATCCACCACTACAATCATCATTACCAGCATAAAATAAATCAATACCACATATTTGATATCACTGTTACCAACATCACCACGAATGACTTTCCAATAACAAGAGTTAAATTCTACCCACCAAAAAAAAAAAAAAAAAAAAAAAAAAAAAAAAAAAAGACAGATTTTTATTGTGGTTTCCGAACTCGGCGTTGCAGTGTTGCGCCGATAATTAAATCGGTCGCGGCTCTTTGCATTCTGTTATCGAGCCAAAGCAACAATGCACAGCGCGGGGCTTTTATGCTCAAGCTGAATTCCCGATGGAATGGCAGGGAATAAACCCGTGGAGCGAAGAGGGGGCAATGGAGGGGGAAGAAATGAATTGGGAAAATGAGAAAATGAAATGAATTGGGAAAAATGAAGAAATAATTGGGAAAATGAGAGAAAAGAATTGCGAAAATGTGAGAAAATGAATTGGGAAAATGAAAGATATGAATTGCAAAAATGAAAGAAATGAATTGGGAAAATGAAAGAAAGAAATTGGAAAAAATGGAAAGAAATGAAATGCGAAAATGAAAGAAAGAAATTGGGAAAAATAAAAATGAATTGCGAAAATGAAAGAAATGAATTATGAAGATGAAAGATATTGATTATAAAAACGAAAGAAATTGATTATAAAAACAAAAGAAATTAATAATAAAAATGAAAATAATTAATTACGAAAATGAAAGAAATGAAAGGTGTGGATTGCAAAAAAAATAAAAAGAATGAATTGCAAAAATGAAAGATATGAATTATGAAAATGAAAGAAACGAATTGTAAGAATGAAAGATGTGGATTGCGAAAATAAAATAAGTAATTGTGATAGATAAAAGAAATCAATTGCGAGAATGAAAAATATATTAATTCCGAAAAATAAGAGAAATGAATTGCAAAAAAAAAAAAAAAAAAAAAAAAAAGAGAGAGAAATACATTGACTGCAGAACTGAAAAAGAAGGGAATTGCGAAATAGAAAAAAAAGAATTGCGAGAATGAAAGAAATGAATTGTGAAAATGAAGGAAAAAATGAAATGTGAAAAACTGAGAAAAAAGATAATTGATAAAAAGCTTAAAAAAAAAGATGATTGACAGATAAAAATAAAAAGCTTTTTTTTTCTTTCTCTTTCTCTCTCTCTCTCTCTTCCTCCCTTTCTTTCTCTTTCTCTTCCTCCCCCCCTTTTTCTTTCTGTCTCTATCTTTCTCTTTCTCTTCCTCCATGTATCTCTCTTTCTTCTTCCATTTCGCTCTCTCTTTCTCTTCCTCCCCCGTCTGTTCTCCTTCTCTTCCTCCCTCTCTCTCTTGTTCTCTTCCTCTTTCTTTCTCTTCCTCCATGCATCTCTCTCTCTTCCTCCATTTCGCTCTCTCTTTCTCTTCCTCCCCCTTCTCTCTCCTTCTCTTTCTCTTCTTCCTCTCTCTCTTTCTCTTCCACCATCATCTCTCTCTCTCTCTCTCTCTAAACTCACGCTGACCCAGATACATTCACACAAACAAGCACACACACACGCCTCCCTCCCTCCCCCCCCCCCCCCCCCAACAAAGAGCGCACGGCAAAACAGGTGAGGCAGCGTTCTATTAGCGGTGCCAGCGAGTCGTCTTCGCGAAGTTGTAATATCCCGCCAAGAGAAGTTAAGGAGCCCAGAACTTCCTCTGGATGAGATCATGGGAAACGAAAGGAGGATAATCAGGAATATGTGTGTGTGTGTGTGTGTGTGTGTGTGTGTGTTGTGTGTGTGTGTGTGTGTGTGTGTGTGGTGTGTGTGTGTGGTGTGTTGTGTGTTGTGTGTATGTGTGTGTGTCTGTGTATGTTTGTGCATGCGTCGTTGTGCTTCAGAATCGCTATGTAGTTTGTTCCTCCTGTTTTTTTTATAGTTTATACATTTTGGTTTAAGGGAATATGTTCGCACATCTTTATTCACGTATATACACACACTTATTCATGATCTTCACATACAAAAAAAAGACACTAAATACACTAGCTTCTACAATATAAAATAAAGATGCAAAGAAACCCGACCCGGCAATGACTCATCATTTCCACCGACAGGAAATGTTTCGCGGTGCAGACTGGCTCGATAAATTGGTCAACTGACAAGAACATCTCGCCGGATACACTTAAGTGGTTGGCAGGGTGAGGTGCGGAGGGGGAGGGAGGAGAAAGAGAAGGAGAGAAGGGGGAAGAAGAGAGAGAGAGAGAGAGAGAGAGAGAGGAGAGAGAGAGAGAGAGAGAGAGAGAGAGAGAGAGAGAGAGAGAGAGAGAGAGAGAGAGAGAGAGAGAGAGAGAGGAGAGAGAGAGAGAGAGAGATGCCATAGACAGACACAGAGAAAATCAAAATACATCCTTAAGTCGAGAATGATACTGAACTTGCCCTTAATAAGACTCTCTTATATACTCCCTAATACACAAACAAGGCACAAACGTGCGCATGCGCTCACATACTCTTACATACCGTTATATCCCCTCCATAAACACACACAGGCGCACACACACACACACACACATAGACACACACACAGTCACACACACACACACATAGACACACACAGTCACACACACACACACATAGACACACAACACAACACACACACACACACATCCTGGCTATCCCTCTCTCATTATTGGCTTCGAATCTAGACAACAGGTGCAGATGTGTTCCTTAGATAGACAGACAGGCTAGAGAAATGACCGGAAAACTATGTGCTGCATGCCAGAGGATGAGAAGAGAGAGAGGGAAAGGGAGAGAGGGAGAGGGAGAGGGAGAGGGAGAGGGAGGGAGGGAGAGGGAGAGGGAGAGGGAGAGGGATGAGAGGAGAGCGAGGCGGAGAGAGAGGAGAGAGAGAGAAGGGAGAGAGAGAGAGAGAGAGAGAGAGGAGGAGAAGAGAGAGAGAGAGAGAGAGAGAGAGAGAGAGAGAGAGAGTGAGAGAGAGGGAGAGAGCGAGAGCGAGAGCGAGAGAGAGAGAGAGAGAGGAGAGGAGAGAGAGAGAGAGAGAGAGAGAGAGAGAGAGAGAGAGAGAGAGAGAGAGAGAGAGAGAGAGAGAGAGAGAGAGAGAGAGAGAGAGAGAGAGAAGAGAGAAGAGAGAGAAAGAGAGGAGAGAAGAAGAGAAAGAAGGAAGGTAGAAGGGAGAAGGGAGAGAAGTAAGAAGGAGAAACGGAGGGGGAAGAGGAATGGCAGCAGAAGCACGAGGGAGGAGGAGAGGAACACTAAGGAGAGGTATGAAGGAGAGAAGAAGGTGGGCGCAAAAAGAAGAAAGAAGGAGGGGGAAGGGGAGGGGGCAAGGGGGTTCCGCTGGCACAGCCCCAAAGGCACCGCGTGCTTGGCGCTTCTTTGCCCTCCCCCCCTCCTCCCCACACTTCCCTCCCCTTATGACCCAATCACTGGCGCCGACAAAAACAACAACAGCAACAACAGCAATCGACGCCAATCCTTGTTTCCTTTGCTGTCATCTTTTGCAAATAATTATTATCTGTCAGCGACAATATGTCTCTACTCCCCCCACCACCATACTTTTGACATGGGGGGGAGGGGGAAGGGAGGAGGGAGGGACGGGGAAGGAGTGAGGAGGAAGGGAGGGAAAAGGCAATCATTCCTCCTTGTCTCATTCGCATTATTTATTATCATTATTCCCTCGTTTTATCATGAGCGTTTTCATCATCGCTTTTTCCTTCCGCTTTCTCCTGCGTGCTTCTTCTGTGTCTCCTCTACACAACGATTCAACTCGCTGCTTTATCTGCCTAACTATTTACTTATTAATAGCTCCCTTGCTCTCGGTATATTTAGCCCCCAAGCCTTCACTTCCTGCGGGCGCCGAAGCATCTTCCTGATTGCAGCTCCCCGCCGCTCGGCCCCGCGCCCCGCCCCTCGCCCCGCCCTCGGCCCTCGGCCCTCGCCCTCGCCCTCGCCCTCGGCCCTCGCCCCTCGCCCCGCGCCCCGCCCCTCGGCCCTCGCCCCGCCCCTCGGCCCTCGCCCCGCCCTCGGCCCTCGCCCGCGCCCCGCCCCGCCCCTCGGCCCTCGCCCCCG
Organism: Penaeus vannamei; assembly: GCF_003789085.1. Lineage (NCBI taxonomy): Eukaryota > Metazoa > Arthropoda > Malacostraca > Decapoda > Penaeidae > Penaeus > Penaeus vannamei. The sequence continues at coordinate 575,395 of NW_020869230.1, read as the reverse complement.
CCCCTCCCCGCGCCCCGCCCCTCGCCCTCGCCCCGCCCCCGCCCCTCGGCCCTCGCCCCGCCCCTCGGCCCTCGCCCGCCCCCGCCCTCCGCCCCGCGCCCCGCCCCTCGCCCCCCCGCCCCTCGCCCCTCGCCGTCCGGTCATTTGGCTCATTCGTCTGCTTGCCGCCGGCACCTATATATAATTGCATATATATGTATATGTATATGTATATATATTATATATATATATATATATATATATATATATATATATATTATATATACATATATTATATAATATTATATATATATATATATATATATATATATATATATATATATATATATATATATATATATATATATATATATATATATATAATATATATATATCACACACACACACACACACACACACACATATACATACATATATATATATATATATATATATATATATATATATATATTATATATATATATATATATATATATATATATATATATATATATATATATATATATATATATATATATACAG